>JAIUCV010000003.1:48114476-48714476 GCA_026724425.1 Erythrophleum ivorense | reverse complement strand
ATATATCATGAATAAGTCTTCCTGGCACAAAAAGCTCTTTGATTCTTAGTGATGAACTTAGGTAAAATATTCATCCATTAGCAATCATTTTAGAAATTATTTTACAGGAGAAATTACATAAGCTAATAGGTTTCAAATTTCCCACATGTTCAAGCATATCAATTTTTAGAATTAAAGCCATATTTGTGACATTCAAGGATGAAAGATAGGTACCCTGGGATAGAAATTCTTAAACCAACTTGCAAATCTACTCTCCAACTATGTCCCACGTATTTTGATATGAAAAAAAAAATCCCCTAGCAACCATTAGGCCCAAGAGCCTTCAGTACTCTAAGATTAAAAAAAGAAAAACTGCACATTTAATTTCAGCAGAAGAGATGGGACTCAGTAAAAAGGAATTATTCTCCTTCCCAACAACAGGGTCAATAAAGTTGAGCACAATCGAAAAATCCCTCACACCACTTGAAGCAAATAAATCAGAGTAAAAATCCTTAAAACAACTTAAAATGTCCCGGCTCTTAGTCCAAGAACCATCATTCTTCTTCAAACATGAGATTTTATTTCTTTGCCTTTTCTGAACATTTGTAGTATGAAAGTTCTTGTCATCACATTTCAGCCACTGAACTCTATATCTTTGAGCCCAATATTTCTTCTCCCTATTCCAAGGATCCTCAATTTGCTTGGTAATATGTGTTGCTTTTTGTGATTTCTCTTCATTCCTTATGCCTTCATAACATTCATGGAATCGGCCCAAAAGATTACTGATCAACTTTCTATTATTTGGGAATTCAATTTTATTCATTAAGCAAGGCTTCCCTGACACGGGCCCGGTTCAATAAAAAACTTTCCACTAAACCAAAACCGTTCTTCACCCTATTATCCCAATTTCTAGCAACAACAGAGACAAAAATCAGCATGGTACAGCCATAGAAGCTTTATTTTAAAACATTCAGGTGTCCAACCATCTTCATAGTTGAAGACAAAATAAAATGCAAATTAAAATAGACTGTAAGAAGTTATTAATTCAGGAGTAATGATGATGGGAAAATGATGGAAAGCTTGAATTTTCCAGTCTTTAATTAGGCAATAATCAAATATTATTTAACACAGATATTGAGACACATCCAACGATTTAGAGAGCTGAACCTAATGACAATTAATCTGCACGACTTTGTGTCGTGTTTCAAGCTTTATTTTAGAAAACACTTGTTTGGCTTTAAATTTGGATAAAATTTTAATATAATATTTTGGTAGTTACTATTAGATTATTTAATAAAAATATTACAGATAAATTTTTTTACAGTAAAACACCACATAATTAAATTTTGTCTATATATATATATATATATATATAAAATTAAAAAAATACGTATACAGCGTTAAAGTATTACATTTGTTTTTGCACAAATGTCTTTTGGGATTGTTACATATAACTATAGAGGAGCCGGTAGGCACTCTCTCTCTATTCGTCCCTCTTTTCTCTCCGATATAGTTTCTTCTCTTATTGCCAATAAATCATATCTGTCTTGTATATGATAAATTTAAGAGGAGTTTTTTTAACTTGTATTCTTACAATAAGACGGATTGAAATTTGAAAGTATATCTAGTATTCCAGTTTGCTTTTCTTGATAGATACGAAAGGCTTTTGACCTTTCGATATACCCTTTTTGCTTTTGTTATGGAAAATTTATTTAGTTCTACTTTGCTTAGTGTTTATGTCTCCATTTGATTGGACGTATGTAGTTTTTTTTTTTTTTTGGTTTGGGTGCCAAAATTTTATAATATTGTAAAAGTTGTTGAATCTAATACCATAATTAAGTAGACAGACATGGTTATCTTGCTATAATACATATATATTGTGATAGAAATATATACAGGGATGGACAGTGCTTTTTTTGATATTTCAGTTCAATATATATATATATATATATATCATGTTTAGGACTACTGTAAGAACTGCTGGAGTTTACATTTTCTTTTTCATAAAAAAGGTAACAATTTTATGTACCATGTGCATTTTTAAAGGTAAATTAAGTATATGAATAGTAATGATCTATGAATCAATATCTTCAGAAGTAACGTCATAACCCTTTAATTTCTATCACTCTCGTACGTGTTGGAAAAATCAAATGGCTGGTCCTTGGGAGATCTTAGCACCTGGCATGTAGAAAATGGTGGGCACTTTCATGCGTGTTTGAAGCGGCATAGAAAACTAGTCAAGAGATAATGTAACTTAATACAATATGATGTTTGATGTCCATGATATATATAAATTTCTTCAATTATCGCCTTTTATATGAACATAAATCATAACAACCAAACTAAGGTGAGAAAAGCTTTGGTAATCGGCGTGAGATGCTAAGAAAAATCAGTAAATTAAAAAATATTTTTGTGTAGTTTAAATTGGTCTCAAATTAATTTGTGCTATTATTATTGAGATTTACACACCATTCTTCTAAAAAATGTTCAAATTACACTTTATTTTAAAAATCTACACCCTCTTTTCCTGAAAGCAAAAAATTCACTACATGAACTCTTTCTATAACAAAAGATAAGCTAAATTATATCAATATATTTTGACCAAAATACCCTAACATTTATTTATTTCTATAATATAACAAGTATTAAAAATGTATTTAATCAATATAGAAATAGTCCATTTTTTAAATTTAGAATAAATTAAATATATAGTTTTAAACACAATAAATAACATTGAAATGAAAGTTTAAAAAACATATTTTTAATCAACTATATTTTTAGTGAAAGAAATTAATATTATTTTTTATAGTATTTTGATCATGTTGTAACCTTAGGGGGGTTCTTGTATATATTTTTTTCATAATAACTGGAAAGGCTGTATAATTTAAATATATCTTAGGAAATGGGAGAATACTTTACTCATTATTATTTAATTACTATGTGATATTTCTTGTTTAGTTTTTTTAACAAAACTAATGTTATGAATTGTAAAATAATAATTTTTATCGCTAAAATTCTATTTCACTTTTACATATAATAAACAATAACATATATAATGGCATGAGGTTATTGCTTGGTTAAAACTATCAATTTGATCTCACCAATACCCTCATCCTAGAAAGAATGAACACGATATTCATTCTCTCTAAACTGTTAGATATAAATATTTCAATTTTTTGTTTTTTTAATCTTAATCATTATTTTTTTTAAGTTTACAATTAGAAAATTATTTTTATTCTATGTTTTATTCTCTTTAAAATAAAAAATTGAAATTTTAAAAAATTTTAAAATTTAAACCATTCAAATCAAGTATAGATAGTCTAAAATGGTCAGGCACAATACTCATCTTTTCTGAATGAGTAAAGAATCCAAATTGACCAATAACTTTATGATATTATAAAAATATTCATGTTATGAGCGATACAATCTTTTAATGATTAAGAGGATAAACACTATAAAGTAATTAAGTGCTAACAGAATAAAAAGTAGTTAAATGACGCAATCAAAACTATAGTAAATAAACTGATTTTGGACGACTTATAAGGATTAATTGTAATCTAGCCATACAAAAAGTACACTATTGCTCGTTTGCCTGTATATCATAATTCGCTTTGTTGCATGGCAACTTTCGTCCAAATATAGGACTGTTGTGATATTGGCATCCACAAGGGTGGGGCCTTCTGTCACAGTACTACCATGTGTCATGTGTGTTGGCGTGTTCTGAGTGTGTGATTGATATATAGTCTTACGAAAGTAGCCTTCTCAAGGCGATAGTCACATAATTTGATAGATAACTTACACTTTTTCTATTATTTTAAGCTAATAGGTCATCTCTGTAAAACAAGATAATATTTCCTTTTGTTCATTTATATTCAATTATTCTAAAGAGCACACTAGGCTAATATGGGACAGTATGCATTTAAAATTGATTAAAAAGAAAATTTAGCCTGAGCAAAGTGGAAAGATATCTCTAATTAAAAAAAAAATCTTGATATCCTTATTGGTGAAATATTATTTCTTTAAACTCGGATAAATTTAAGGTATTAAAAAAAAGCAACTTGCAGTTAATTTTTTTTTTTAGTTAATTCAGGATAAACTCGTAAATTTGGCCGAGTTTATGAATTACATGGAATTTATTTTTATTTTTGAATTTTAATCATCCATCCCATTTCTATTTTCTGATTCTCTCTAGCCAAACTAATAAAAAATATAGAATCTTTGCAATAAATTAAAATCCCAAAATGGCAAATTTGGTTTTTTTTTTTGTATTATTATTACTATTCTTATTAGGCGTTATAACTTGATCCTTGAATATCAGTTTATGGATCACTTGGTTATGTTATTTCCTAATATTTTCTTTCATTATTTGTTTATTTTTAGAAGAATTTTAAACATTAAATGTAGGTATATGTATTTCCTTATATGTTTATTAAAATCAAAACATTCTAAATCTCATTAGGATCGAGCTCATCACATTATTCATCACATATAGGCATTCTTAGGCCCTTAGCTGATGGATAAAAAGCTAAAATCCATAAACAAACCACAAATACTATCACTTCAACTAGTAAGGTCTTTGTCCAACGTAGTTGCCAGGAGGATCATAGTTGCAACCAATGAAAGTGCCGCCATTGTCGCACCTCACCTTAGCACACCCAACACGCACCGTATCTCGCCAAACCACCTGAGTATAGTGCAGGCACTGTCCACCCCCAACGCACGAGTTGCTGTTGTAGTCATAGTTAGCTTTCTCGTTCACCCACATCTCCACCGCGTTGGCACCGCTCATTTGATCGCCGGAGCTCCACGCGAGGTTCTCACCATAGCGCCCGCCGCCGCCAGAATGCACCAGCTGGCAGTCGCCTTTGCGTTGGTTGGCGTAGTCCTGGGCAAACTGTGCTACCGTGTCGTCCCAGGCGAGGGGGGGAACGCCCACCTCCGATCTGGCGGCGTTGTGGGCGTTCACGTAGTCTGCTGGTGAGTCTTGGGCGTCGACAAAGTGGGCCATGAGGGCAAACCCTAAGATTATGAGAGAAAATGAAACTTTAAATGATGACGACCCCATTTTCGTGTGTACTTCTGCAATAATTATGCAGTAAGAGAGATAAGACTGTTGGGGTTTGATGGGGAAATTGGGAGAGATTTTGAGGTATTTATAGGCATGCTTGTGGGGAAATGGCTAGAAAAATGTGTAAGGGGTATAATCAGTCGTTCAAAAGTTCCTAGTGATCTAAAGAAATTAGAGCTTAACTTTTAATTAATCTGCTTTGGCTTGATTACCGGGGCACTTTGAGATAAATTTGGAATGTGTCAAACAAATGTTGAAGAGTACATCTATAAAATTATTCTAAAATAATTCAATGCGGCACAAAATTTTAGAAGTTGATTTTTGGTACCGATTTGTAGTATAGAGCAAGTATTGTTATTTACATATTATAACATAATTTATTTTTTCAAAGCCGTACAATTTAATTTTAAATCATGATTAAGCTGAGTCTTAAATTTTACATGAGATGACTTATTTATTAAAATATGAATTACAATAGTACTGAATTTTGAAATTACAATAAACATGTCCAAATTTAGGAATTTCTCTCTTCATATGACTAAAAAAGAAAAAAAAAAAGAAATTGTGAGTGAAGACTAGAAAACAAAGCTGTTGGAAGTCATGAGGCATTTTTACCATCTTTCCCATTACTTTTGAAAGTAATATGTTATGGAGGCATTAAGATGAAATTGACTGCCACTGAATTTGCGGAGCTTAATTCAAGGAGATATTTTTCTTTCTTAGCAATGACATGATTATATATTACCAAGGTCCAATTTTGAATATTGTAATATTTTAAAAACTAGTATTCAGTTGTCAAGAAAATTAGCTTTACTGTGGAGGAATAATATATATATATTATTTTAATAAATTATATAAAACTATTTTATGGATTATCTTTTGATTTACAAACAAATTTGGTATAAATATTTTTATAAACCACTATTTGAGTACCCACAATTATAAAACTAGATATTTCAATCTTAAAATGGGGATATCAGGTATAATAGTTGTAACTTTCTTTTCCATGGCATGGCCACGCAGAGGATTAATCTAACTTAAGACTATACATATCACTCAAGTGGTTGGAAGGACAGGTATTTTTTTTTTTGTTTTTTGGTTTCGGTTACAAAGTCGTATGTTTCATTCTCATTTTGCATTAAGAAAAAAAGGGAAAACAAAGATAATTCGCGGGAGACAAAGGACTCGTTTGTTTATATTGCCATCTAACTACCCACGATCATTTATGTGAATTACACATAAATGATGATAACAATCTCTTAATTTAATTTATTTTTGCAATTATTCTTTATAAAAACCGAATGGAACTTTGCATGATGGCCCCATTTTAACTGGTCTGTGCTTCTAACTGCCATAATGCAGAAACAGAGGCCTCTGTTTGAAAACCTACTTGGGTAATTTCCATAATTTGTACTGTGTCGGTTTCACATTGAGGTCCCTTTCTCCAAAACCAAATAGTCAAGGGCTATTTCAGGCTAAAATGTGATTTTGACATTATACAGGGTCTGGCTTGTCATATTTTAATGCTATAACTTAAATATGCTACCTGTTTAAGCATTAAGCACCTAGATTTGAGCTCCTTAATTAATGGGGTTGAAGGTTTTTGATAATTCTGTGGAAAATTTTACATCAGGAGCATGGAATGCTTTGGGAAGTGCATAAATAGGAGGCACTGATTTAGTTCAAAGGTATGATTATTTCCTTTGAAAAAAATGTGAGTTGTACCCATGTGGGAGCCACAAACTTAGTCTAGTCAATAGTCATTAATAGCCATTATATTATTTGCTGATTTAGATTTCAGAAGGCTTTTTCCTTTTCCTTCCTCTTCTCTTTATGTGGACTGCTGCTGCAGTTATATAACAGATGAAACTAACAGAAGTTATGGTTAGCCTTTTCAACCAAAAAAATAAAATATAATGTGTTGAACTCATTTTTCATATCATTTTCAATTTGTTTATTTGAGTATGTGCTATAACCTCTTTTAAGCAGTTGACAAACTTCCAACAAGATATTTAACAGCGGGGAATGATTTCTGAAATGTCTTGTTGGAAGTATATCAAAAGTGTTGGATTCTATCATTAAGCTTTTGCATTGCTATGCTAAACTTGGGCTTTACATTAATATAGAAGTGCTCATTAAGCATAATATCATTCGCATTTGTTCTGTGGTTTTGTCTACTATATCTCTATTCCTAATCATATTTGATATGCTATGGTTGTTAATCATTTTAATAAATATGTGCTTTATTTCTACAAGAGGGTGATAGATGAAGACGCACTTGAACAAACTTTATTTGCTGCTGTTACATGTACAATTATGGAGAAAAAATTATAAACAAAAGTTTAAAAAAGGATATAGCAGCGGTCAAAACCGCCATACAAAATTGCAAATTTTTAACAACAATTTAAATAACTGTTGTTAAACCTTGGTCTAGTGACAATTATTTAGAACTGTTGTTAGACCATGGTTTAATGATGGATATGGAAACCCCATTAGATGAGGGACAGTTTTACTAATGGTTGGAGAAAACCATCATCAAATCTTTTGCCACTGTCAAAGCCTTAGCAACAGTTTAAATCGTCGCTAAAGCCATATAAACAGTATAGCTAAAGCCTCAGCAACATTTTTTTTTTCTCCCGGTGGGTAATGAGGCAAATATGGTTGGGACAGGTTTGATGGGGAAGTGGGAGAGACTTGGGTATTCATAAGCATGCATGTTTGTAGAAAAATTTGCAATGGTATAGTCAAATGTTCAAAAAGTTCGTTGTGGTCATAAAATTAAATCTTGACAATGAGAGATATTTGTAATCTACTTAGGTTCAATGTTTATTGGAAATATTTTAAGAATAAAATTTTAAATGCAATAAATATATGTAAAAAAATCGTATCATTGAATCATACAAAAAAATTAGTGTCAAACAAAACCTTCAGATATCCCATATATATATATATATATATATATATATATATATCCTGAGAGGATTACTAAAAAAACAAAGTTGGAAGTCAACAAGAATTGTTACCATCGATTAATTTTGAAAGTAATATGTTTAGGGGGTTCACATGAAATTGGCTGCCACTTAATTTGCTAGAGTTCAATTTCATGGGGGATTTTTCTTTCTTCATATGTATACTGCATATTCTGATTTATTTATTTGAATCAATGACATCTTTAGTTAGCTCATGCAATCTTAAAGGAATTATTTTTTCCTCCTACTTTTTTTATAAAATATAGTTAGACAGCCTTCTTCTTAATAATATTTTCAAAGAATTGCTACCCCTCCTGTTTTTCTTTCTTTTTTTTTTTTTTTAGAGTCGCATATTTCACTTTAAAAAATTCATATTTTGGTCCGTGATATATTAGTGCACTTTCAATTGCTATTTATTGATTTTTTTAATTATATAATCTTTCAATTATTTGAATTCTTTTAATATTATCTTATTCCATCTCTCTTAAAAACTGAACACCAAATTTAGTAAATTGTAGACTTAGAGTAAACAATACTTTTTAAGTGAGTTAAAGATGTTAGGTAAGCTGGAAATATCCAAGCGCGCTATATGTTGGGTTTGGGATTAATTTTTGAATGAAAATATTAGTAAAGAGAAACATTAAAAATATTTTAATTATTAAGGGACTTAATTTTAAAAAAAAAATTGAAATGGATGAGAGCGCAGGTTTCTGTGTAAGTAATTCTTTGGTACACTCTCAAAAGAAATAATATGAATATAATCACTGCGTGGTATACTAGGAAGAAACTCGTGAGAATAAGATATTAAAATATACTGATTAGATTAAAATGCAAATATAATAATCAATTATTTCTCATTCACATGCGGTCAATATATTTTGATATATTATCACCACGTCTTTCTCTTAATATGTCACCTAATAATTATATTGGTACAATCACTTTTGAAGAAGAATTGAAGAGTTCACTTTCTCTGTATCATTTACGTGGACCAAATGAAAATGAAAACAAAACCGTCGAGTAAGAGAAGGCAAACATGTACAACATGACTATGCTATTACCCTCGCGGCACGCACACGGAAATATAGAAAGACTTGCCAAGCAATCCTAAACGATATATTGGTTAATTGTGTTGTTAATTTGTTATTAGTCTGAAAATTAATCATATTAGTTCTTTAGGGAGATTTTGTAACAAATTCTTCCTACTAAATTTTTTTAATAATTTTGACGTGAATAATTTGTTTTTAACTAGATTGAAGAGACAAAATATTAAGCGGAGCATAACTTGATTCAAATAGAAAGGGAAAAAAATACATATTTTCTTGAATTTTAAGTCACTACAAATAGTTTTCTGAATTTTTATAATCGGAAAATAAGTATTTTAACTTTCTAACTCTAGCAAATTAACAGGTCATTCTATCTATTTAATTAAGGATGATTTCTTTTTTTTCTTTTTTTTGGTGTACATGCTGGCATTATTGGAGACAAATGGAAATTTGCTGTGTCAATTATAAAAAAATCCGGTGTGGCATTTGAGTTGACATTGTCAAAGAAAAAAGAGACAAAAAGACCTTTTTCTTAAATTGTGTTAAAGTTAAAGGACCTATTTTTTTATTTTAAAAATTTATAAGACTATTTACAAGCCAAGTAATTCAATATTCAAGCGGATATTTATATTTTCTTTAAATATAAATATTAATATTTTGGTCAAATTACAATTTACCCCTTCGAACTTGAGCTGAAATAATTAGACTACATACCTTAATCTAAAATGTCATTCAAACTCCCCCTAATATATCCCTTTACAACTATTTTTTTCATCTAAAATTAATTGAAATGATCAAACTGTCGATAATTAAGTTGATATTGGAAAACTGAGAACGGGATCTTCAGAAAACAAATTTTAAATTCCAAGAGAAACTTATCTTATGTACAAAAAAATTACTAGAGGAAAAAACTGGTTTCAAAGAACATTTGCATAACCATTTTTGTCAAAATGTAATCGAACAAACCGTCCAAAAAGTTTAAATGACACAAGATAATTAAAAAATAATGTAATTTAGTTAATGAAAAACAAAAACCGTAGACTACCTAAATACAAAAACGTGAAAAACACCTTGGACTACCAAAGCACAAAAACGTTAAGAAACAAACTTTGTTGCGTCATATTCCATAACTGGGGCCTCTCCTTGGTTATAGCCTTCAATCATGCATGGGGTTTCTTAAATGGATTTGTCAGAAATTTGACGAACACAAAGTGGCAAAATAAGTTGTTCCGTTTCTTGGTCAACTTGTGCCCATTGTTTACTTTTTGGAAAATTGCAATTAAAGATTTTAAGTTAAAGATATTTATAATAAAAAATCTTAAATTTTAAAATTATTATGAATGACTATAGGATAAAAAATTTAATTTGGAGTCATAAATTGCAATTTTTTATATAATTTAAATTTTTAGTGTTAGGATCCTTAAGAATAATTTTAAATTTTAAATTTTTTTTATATAAATATTTTCAATTTAGAATGTTCGGCTGTAATTTTCCCTTACTTTTTCTTATAGTCAAATGGAATTAAGAGAATCACGTGATCATCAATGCTCTTCACGTGATTATGACTGTTCTCCATTCCTCAAAACAAAAACCAAAAGAAAAAAAAAAAAGAGGTTTTCTTTTTCAACGGATTACCAGGCTAAAAATTAGAGAAATGTATACTTATCGTATTTTGAAACATTATTTAAAAAATTAATATCATACGATGAATAAATTTTAATGTTAGAAAATATATTAATAAAAATAATTTGTTTCAATTAAACAGTCTTAATTTCTTGTCCATATACAAGTTCAGAGTACAGTGTCTTATACCAACTAGTTTGGATTCTTAATTGCACTTAGAGAGAGAGAGAGATTATAGAGCATCTATTTCACCCAAGAAAGAGATTCTGAAAAGCTCATTGCCAGTCTCTTACACGGACGACAACCCTCTCTTTGCCTCAAGTGTGGCTCGAGTCGTTCACTGATAGTCAATGTTTTCAAGGCTAGAACCTCCATGCTTAACCCTCACAGCCAATTCTTTTCATGAGATTACAAAATCCATGTTCCCGACCTGTGTTGCCGAATCGTTCCATATGATAAAAAGAAAAAAAAATTATACATTTGGTCTCTATAATTTGCTTGAGTTTTTGATTTGGTCCTTATATATATCATTTTCAAATCATTTCTTAGATTTTGACGTTGTTTTCAATTTGGTCTTACTGTTAAGATTTGTCATAACATTGTGACACATAGACATTTGTTAGTAAACTCAACTTTAGATTGACGGTATTATAACAGATTTTAACAATAGTGACCAAATTCAAAACGACATCAAAGTGTAGGGAGTAGTTTGGAAAGAAAATAACCTATAGAGACCAATTTAAAATCTCAAGCAAACTATGGAACCAAATATATAATTGTTTCTAGTAAAAATAAAAAGAAATTGCAGTTGCTTTCCTTGATCTTTACCTTCAGTTGTGATATCCTTCCTAATCTCAAAAAAAAAAAATCATAATTGACTCCCTGATTTATTAATATCATTGCAATAAAACCAGCTATCATCTAAATTTAACAACTTTAACCATGTAAAATTATTAAAATACTCTTCTTATAGATTAATCAATATCCTTTCACTCTCCTTTTCATCTACCCCCATATCACTATGGCTCCTCAATTCCCTATATAATCTTGACATGGCAGAATCGCTAATACAATTAAATGTTGTGAACTCTAATATTTAAGTGGCCTTAAAAATGTAATGAGACCATCTAATTAATTTGGCATAGCTTGGATGGATCACTACGGAGTTGTATACGGGATCATTGCTATTAATAATTAGAGTGGCAAAAGTAAAATTTTAGTCCATTAATTTTGCATTAGGTTTCAGTTTCATCTCCTAAATTTGTTTAGTTTTAATTTAGTCCTATAATTTTCAAAAACTAATTAAAAATTTCTCTACTCCTAATACGGTTAATATACTTAGCGAAAATTGCTGAGTAATATTTGATGCACTTAACACATAAGAAAACTCATGCCAATTCATCGTCACCACTACTCAAAACAAAGATAGAGGGCCTGCGTTGGTTTCCTGTTTTCATAACAGTTTTTTATTTTTAAGAATAAAAAAAATAAAAAAACTTGTTTGATAATGTGTTTTTAATGAAGTGTTTTGTAAAATAAAAAAATAAAATTTTGTTTTCAGAAACAGAAAAAGCAAAACATTTTTTTAGTGTTTCGTAACTTTTGTTCTACAAAATCAAACAAAAAATAAAAAATAATTACTTTTCAGAATAATAATTCAAACAAATTTTTTAATTTTTTTATTCTCAAAACTTGTTTTGAAAAGCATCTGTTTTAAAAAAATTAAAACAAAAACAAAATCAAAGGGCCATATTCTTTACACATCTCCTTCACTCCCTAAATTAGAAACTTCAGGTTTTTTTTCCCCGTATCCCTCATAATTCTCGCAATCGTTCTTTGTTTTTGCCTCAACTTGATTATCCGGTATATATGATTCTTTTCTCTTCTAATTTCCCTTCATATTAAAATTGTTGGCCAGCATCAGATTAAACTATTTGCCGTGAAAAAGTTGCTGAAGTATACCCGCGAGGACCTGTGGTTCGTAACCTAAGATGCCTTCCTGATGGGCCATGAGATCCATTATGCGTTAAGTGTTATCACATAGTAAGGAATTCCACAATCGTCTATACAGGGTACTGCCGAAGTCCCACCACCTTCTACGAGATAAGGTTGATTAAAAGGTAGGGTGTCCTTTTTCGATCAATACACACAGAATTGCACCTTGTGTGTTGATCGAACTGTTACAAGGGACAAAATCGTGATTGAATTACTCAAAATATTGATAAAAAACCAGCACACTCCCTTTTTTTTTTCTGTGCGAAAGGTCTCCATAAGTAAATTTTACTCATGATTGACCTATTTAAGAAGATTTTACACATAGGATTGATAAATAGGTGATGATAGCAATGATTTGGCATAATATTTTTATACTTGTCAGAATTTTTTGTTAATTATATTAATGGAGTTATGAGTAAGGAAACTTTTGATTGGTTTTTTGAAAGTTATAAACAAAGTTAAAGATAAAACTAAAATCTGATACAATGTTAAAGAAGTAAAAATGTATGTTTACCTAATTAATAATATTTCAAAATTAATATAGTAATCAACCAGGATTCTCTCTTTTTATAAAATTCAATAAATACCACATCCATATGGTTCATAAGAAGCCACGTCACCATTTTAAAATATTCAGCCAACAAAGGCTGCATTTTGGTTCAATTCGACTCAATTGTCTTCTACTCCCAACCACGTGGTTATATTTGGATGGATGATAATGAATGAAATAGTAAAAAATAAATTAATTAATTTAGTTCAAATCCTTATTCAAAGGTTTTTACAGGATAAAATAAAATGGTAAAGGATATAATTTAAGACTCTTTTTTATCACTCAAAACTCTAAAGTTGTATCCCTCCAAATTGGGAGGTTTCAAAGAAATGAAATATGGACTAGTAAAATTATTTTAAACAAAATATAATGCAATTATAATTATACCCTCTTTAGCCTATCATTTTTAATTATTTTAAAGAAATTATTAAAAAATAATTTATAAATCATTCCGTTTTATTAATTTTTAGATTAAATTATATAAATATTTTCTGAATTTTGTTGAAATTATATAAATTTTTTTGTATTTTCAATATATATATATATATATAAACCTTTATCAAAATAAAAAAATATCTTATACTTTAATCCAATTTTAAATTGTTAGACAAGAATATCCTCCATTAACCTAAATATATTTTTTAACTGAAAATGTTATTAAATAAAGAATAATTTATTCTAATTTTTATTATAACTTTTAAATAATGGCAAGAATATTCTTTTTTTTCTTTTATTAAACCCCCAAATAATAAAATGTGACATTTCATTTATCGCTTTTCTATTATTCCAATTTTTTTGGGTAAACTTCCAAACGTAAACATAGACATCAATGTTTAGTCTTCACCTCTCTGACACTCAAAATACAGAGTGAGACAACTTGGCAGGCCTTGGTTTCTCAATGGCGAAGGAGTGGGGTCGCTTCTCGGAGAACCCAAAGTTTGAAGCCCGTGGCAATGATCCCATTCTATATGGAAGGAAAAAGGGCTTCAAGATTACAGAATAGGGTGCTCTGAAGAAAACAAGACCAGCTCTATTTTGGACCCGGGCACGAGGTGGTGAGGGTGACGGTAGGAAACAAGAGATTGTTATTGTGAAGGTAATGATTTTTGTTAAGCTAACTCACTCTGTTTTTTGTGTCATCGAGGTGATAAGTTAACGTTACTGACTTGAAGATGAAGTTGGAAGTGAAACACCGCTGAGTACAACAAAACGCCACGTTTTTCGGTTCAATATTGTAAAATGATGCCTTATGGATGTGGTATTGTTGATTATGAATCCATGATTCAGAGAAATTGACCTTGTCAATTTTTTGGGTAAACAAAAAGGATCTCGGTCCAACTCTGTGTGTGTGTGTGTGTGGGGGGGTGAAGAATAATAAAAGAGAAAATATCATATATATTTTGTAGTATGATGGTTTTTTTATTTTTTTTGGGACATATGATAGCTATTCTAATATACATACGATATCGTTATTTTGTTTACTTCCTTTCTTTCTTTTTTTTGAAACTTTTTCTTCCCCTTATCTATAACAGTGAACGTCAAATCTCAGAAGAAGCAGTATTCTAGGAATCCTGAATCCTCCAAGAGAGTTTTTCTTACCATCGATGTGCCTTTGAAAACAAGCCGGAGACCTTTAATTAAGTTGCGAATAAGGACAACAATCCTGTGGAGCAGGGCGTGGAGTGCCTCCCTATCCCTGTCCTTGCCATCTAATTTCCATCACAAAAGATTTTTTTTTTCTTCATCATTATTGTCCAAGTCCCTATGATCCCTGCCATGGAAAAAAAAGTAAAGGACTAAAGGTTAGTTCTTATATTAGATTGCTTTTCTTTTTAATTTTAAATTAATATAAATATAAATAGAGAATAAAATAATTAAAAAGAATAAAGGTTACAATACATGTAGATAAAAACTTTTAGGATATTCATATAAAATTGACCGAGATGAAGATCTCATGAGACGAGTATAATCCCTGAAATCCCAAATTTATGAGATTTTTGTTGTCCCTAGATATGAGTTTTGTTCGTTGTTTTCTTATAACTCTTAATTTATTCATGTATTTTAGATCTTTTTTATCTGTATTCTTGGGTGATTAATAGTCCAAATCAAAACTATAACTAGAGCGTTGCCCCTATTTTTATTTCGAATGAGTCTTGGAATATATATAGTGAATGTCGAATTTGGATGTATGAGGCTGTCCCATTATATAAGACAAACGAAATGGCATGACACTTCTCTCGATTTTTTTATTCGATATTTGAACACAAACCAACAACCAAGCTGTACCCTTTTGCTATTGCTTGCTTTCTAAAACAAGTGGTATTGCCCAGCAGATATGAAAGGCTATAGGGGAAGAAACCAAAGACAAACGACAATTAGATCCCTATTCAATCCTATGTTATTTTAAATATTGGTGATTGACATGGAAAATAGAATTCAATAAAAGACTTACAAGATGTTTCATTTTATTTTATTTTATTTTTTTTCACAAATGAAACAAAGGACTTTAAGAGTTGAAAGTAATAATGGGACAGAATAAGAATAGAATTTATATATATATATATATATATCAAATCTTCTTAGCGCTTAAGTTTAAGGGAAGTAGCACTTAGACCATAACTCTTCTACGTTTCACTTCAATTTTTATTACATTATAAATTGCACATTTTTTGGCGCTCTACGGTATAAAATTTTAACTTTAATGCTTTCTCAAATTAAGTAAGATCGAATTGAGAATTTAAAATAATTACTTTAAAATAATTACTTAGTACAGAAATTCTTTATTTTTCTTTTCGGCACACAAGTCCAGTATTAAAGTCTAAAATATTTTACAAATGATTTAAAATTTCTATTACTTTCTTAAAATAAATCTTATCCCCTGAATTATACATAATGTTTTCAAATTCTTTATTTTTCTTTTTAGTTATTATTTATCCAAACTAAATTGTTTCATCATACTATTATACGTATGTACTCCTTTACAATATTTAAAAGCCACATAAGAAGCACATCAAATTTATTTCCTAAAATAAAAATGTCATTGAAAATTTTAAGGGAAGTAGAGTATTACATATATATACACCAATAATTTAAGTCAAATGGTTTTTTTTTTTTAATTTTGGAGGGTACAAACGAGGGCTCAAAACTTTGGGGGTAGAGAGTAGAAAAAAATTATATAGAATCAAATTCATTGAAATAAATCTCACTTCAGTATTAAAAATCAAGGCTAATGTTACGTAAATTACTACTTCATTGAAAATTTGTTAGTTTATTTTGATAAGTAATAACTAAGATTCGTAAAGTTATCTTTGACCAATAATCTACTGTTTTTCTTTTTTTAATGGAGTTAAAACCAATAATCTTCTACTAAGGACTTGGAAATCGATCTTACAACATCGTTTTGATTGTTCTCTACGTTGGCAACTAAGTGAAAATAATGAGATATTGTGCATTTTCATTTGGGTACTATAGAATCATGTAATTGGTTTTATGAAATTTATTTAATGGGATGCAAGTTTTAAAATGCCAACTTGTAAATTTTATTGATCTATTCCACCAACTAAATGGTACCCTATGTCTCTCTAGAAACTAAACAAATTAAATTTGGGCTGCCAAAAACATAAATATATATTAAATTAACTATAAGTAACATAATATTAAACTTAATTAGTGATCATTATGAGTACTGTTCAAAGATTAAATTTGACTGGAAATTTTCAGTTAAAAAGGAAATGAAATGACTCTAGGTATTATAGAGGAGAGAGCCAACTCCTTAGTTCTACAAAAATTTTCAATGGTTATCTGCACCAACATTGTATTTTTAGTTAGCTGCAATAGCTTGTCGTCTTTAGAATATACTATGAAATTAGCAAAATATTTTCAACACATTTGTCTCTTTGTACAATTCCACTGAATTGGTTATGTTCATTCTCAGAAGCAACTAATTTTTTTTTTTCCATTATAGCTAAAAGCTTTCTGTACTGTTCAACTTCAGGGACCTTCATCTCCTTGCATAGTGGAATTCATTATGTTTCAATTCAACTCTTTCAGAGCCCTTCATCTCCTTGCATAGTGGAATTCATTATGTTTCAATTCAACTCTTTCAGAGCCCTTCTTTTGTTCTTGATCTCAATCTTCACGTTTATCAGCTGCACCAATTCTCAAGTGACTTACGCTGATAGTCTTTGTTCAGGACCAGGAAACGATACTATGGATGCTGAATACAAATCAAACCTCACTGCCTTACTCAGTTCTTTGGCCTCTAAAGCATCCCTCTACAGCTTCTTCAATGATAGCTCTGATGGTGTCTATGGCCTCTTCCTCTGCAGAGGTGATGTTTCAAACGAGACCTGCAATACATGTGTCAGTATAGCAACCGAGAGAATCAGAACCGAATGCCCTGATGATAAACGAGCCATCGTATGGTTCGACGAGTGCATGTTAAGATATGGCAACTATAGGTTCTTTGGAATAGCTGAGACAGATGTCGTGAAAGAACATTACAAAGATGCAACAACAGAGCCCGATATTAATGCACAAGATCTCATGTCCCAACTAGTAAGCGTCGCTTTGGACACGAAATTGATGTTTAAAGCAGATAGAATAGCAGTGAGAAATGGGTCTGAATGGAGATATGGGTTAGTGCAGTGTACTAGAGATATAGGTAGAAGGGTTTGCAGTAACTGCTTGATGGTATTGTTGAATTTTGCAAGTTCTTGTTGCCAAGGGAAGGGAGGGTGGCAGATTTTGGCTTCAAGTTGCTATATGAGGTATGAGCAGTACCTTTTCTTTGATCAATCCTTTCCTCCACCACCACTACATGTGCCGGCAACACCACAGCCGTCGAGGGAAAATAAAGGTATGTACAAGGTAAATCAAGAAAGATGTGAGTTGAAGAAGACAAAAAAAGCAAGTCAATACGACTCTGCTTTTACAGGATCTTAGTTTTCATTCTTTATCAATTGCAAGTTAATATCAGCCACCTGAACAGAGCTCAAAATGTAGGGAATCAGCTATCTTAGGTTCAAGTTGTAATACTTAATAGCCTTGAATTTGTTTTTCTTTCTTTCATCTTGTTATGATAAACTAGTAAGACATGGTTTAATCTTCTTATGATGTCCAGCCAATTTACTAGCGGGTCCTAGTTCAATCTGCCTCCTAAAACAATAACACTTGCAAATTCAAACAGTAATTGAATAATAATTGAGGGTCTTTTTGGTATACTATTATTTTGATCTTAACATCTTGGATGTCAATCAACATGCGTGTGTTTGATACATTTGTATCAAAATAGTAGGTGTTATCCAAAATATCAAGGTGTTATAGGATCATAACATTTAGGTGGTATCTGATACCACTCATAAACCATAAGGATATCACATCACATCCTCTCTCTTTGTCAGCTTTTATATAACACCACTTGTATCCTTTCCAAGACAATTTTCTATTGTCATACCAAACATAGATATCTTAAATAGTGTGGTATTACCATGTATCCTATACCATGGTACCTAAGAGACCATAGAATGTGAGATAAATACGTACCAAAGGCCTCTTTGATCTCTATTCAGGGTAAATCGGATAGTGTCAGAACATGATGATAGATATCTTTCATAAAATATAACAGCAGGGGTTTAGGCCAGTCACAAAGAATAACAGAAATTTTTACTTCTTTTACCCATAAGCCAGGGTTCATTTGGAGATTTATTAGCAGTTTGTATCAGAGGCAAAAAATAATTTTCACTTTTTTAAGCAGGAATAAACACTGCAATCATTGCAGTCATTACTGTATCATCAATTCTAGCAGTTGCAGTTCTTTTTGGCATCTCATATGTTTTGTACAGTATAAGGAGAAAACGGAGAGGTACATATACCTTAGCTAACTAGCCTATCTACTGAAAATCTCTCCCAAAAATTCGAACTGAGTAAATTTTTGGCTCAGATGGGGAAACCAACCGACAAATTCTTCCACAAATTTTGAGAGGTTCAGGTATAACAGACTTGATGAAAAGAATCTTTCATACAAAGGATGAAGATAACGATGAAGAGATGCAATACTTCTATTTAAGTACAATTCAAGCTGCTACAAACAATTTCTCTGATGCAAATAAGCTTGGAGAGGGTGGGTTTGGCTCAGTATACAAGGTTAAAAACATAATTCTCCTTCAATTTTCATGCATACTCAGCACTAGTCTGGAATTAAAAATGATGTGAGTTGGAACATAGTCAGAATATTGTTGACCTTCTCATTTTTGCTCAAAAGAAGATATAATTGTGTATGATCTTTACTGTTGTGACATGGAGTAACTTAAATTATGTAGTGCATATTCTTTTGAATTATTTAAAATGCTTCCAGGGTATGTTGGCAAATGAAAAGGAAATAGCAGTTAAGCGGCTTTCTCTGAAATCAAGACAAGGTGATGAAGAGTTTAAAAATGAAGTACTCGTAATTGCAAAACTTCAGCACAGAAATCTTGTGAGGCTTGTGGGATTCTGCATGGAGGGAAAGGAAAAGCTCCTTGTATATGAATACATGCCCAACAAAAGTCTTGATGCCTACCTGTTTGGTCGTCTCACTTTCTTCCCCTCTGTGTTCATCTCTGTGCACTCTCAATTATATTATGACGTCTCCTTTCTAACACTTATATTTATACATGACAGATCCAGTGAAATCTAAAGAACTAGACTGGTGTATGAGGGAAAATATAATAAATGGGATAGCAAAGGGCCTTCTGTATCTACACGAGGACTCAAGGTTGAAGATCATTCATAGAGATTTGAAAGCGAGCAACGTTTTATTGGACAATGAAATGAATCCAAAAATATCAGATTTTGGCATGGCTAGAATTTTTGGTGGCAATCAAACTGAAGCTAAAACCAATGTAGTTGTTGGTACTTAGTAAGTCAAAATTTGTTTCTCAGTTATTTATAATATATATCTCACTCTTGGGCAAATGACGAGCTGAGACATATTTCAGAGGTAAAAAAGGCTACAGAGGATTCCTTGGATGTAGTTCTTGGGAAGCAAACTGGTAGTAATAGTAGAAAATAGAGAAATATTTGGAGAGCATGAAGAGATAGGTTCACGTTGTATTATATTTATAATTTTTTTTTAAAAATGACTATACTATAGGTAAAATAAGCAATGTGGAACTAAGGAGTATACAACTTAGCCTACCATTTACATTTAATTCTAACAGTAATCAAATTTTCTGCTAAGTTGCTTGTGTTAATGAAGTTTTGAATCAGCACTGGACAAGGTTAAAACCATACGCCATGGCAAAGTCCTAGACTCCTGAAAGTGATTCAAAGCAGAAATTGATCAAATATGGATCTAATTGGATTTTTTTTTTTTTTTGTGGTTGATCCTGATCTTAAGAACTCTATTAGTTGTAGTTTTTACCTATATTACATCTCAGAGTGTTTTCAGTCTTTTTTTACTCCATATAATGATGTTATTACACTAAACCATAATTATTTTCCCTTTTCAGTGGATATATGGCACCAGAATATGTATTGTCAGGTTTGTTTTCAATAAAGTCAGATGTCTACAGCTTTGGAGTCTTAATGTTAGAAATTATAAGTGGGAAAAAGAGTAGTAGTTTCTATGATCCAGAACATGGGAGGAGCCTCCTATCATTGGTTAGAATTCCCCCATTGTTTTATCTGCATTTTTAACTGTCTTATCATTTCGTAACAGTATTTTCATTGATTATAATGCTCAATAGGCATATCACCAAAGCATGAAGGCAAAGGAGAGGAGCTAATAGATCAGAAAATAGTTGGTTCCTGCAATACCAGTGAGGCTTTGAGATGCATCCATATTGCATTGTTATGCATTCAAGAGGAACCAGCTGACAGGCCCCCCATGTCAACAATTGTTCTCATGCTTGGAAGCAAGGTGATAGATCTTCCCCAATTACCAACACCAAATTCTTTTGGCAGATTGCTTCTATCTGACAGATCGACGACAACTTCTTCGATTGAGTTACAGAACTGCTATCATCAAAGTATTCCTATTTAACAGATGACTGTTTCATTGGTGGTAGACACTGGACTGAATATATTTTAAGATTCATGAGTCTTTGCCAAGTAAACTTTTGTTTTCCATGCAATACCACAATTTGAAAGACATTGATGAGCAATGGGATCAGAATATTAAGAGTGTTATGGTTCATGACGATATAGGTATTTATTTGTAACCCACGGCTTAAGTCATCAATTAAGGTGTCAAATTAAGGATCCTTTTCAAGTCTGTTTCCTTTATTATTCTCAGCATGTATTTTTTTTGTTTTTTTGGGTCTTATGGATTCCTTTTTAAACCTTTTTGCTGTAGACTTTTAGGCAGCTTATTGAATTAATAAAAATATCAGCTTTCTTCCCCCCCCACCCTCTCTATTTTTCCCTATTTCTTCCTTTTCCCATTGCTGGGACTACATAGCGCACGTTCTTCCAATTGTTAATTTCATTCCTAAGAATTCTTGTTCCGATAATGTAACAGTAGTTTGTATTCCCACCCCTACCCTTGGTTGATACATCAAGCACTACAAGACACTGAAAAGGTTATTGTAATAGGGAGAAAAGGAAGGAATACCAAACAAAATATATTATTGAAAGACAGTTATTGTGTCTATATTATAATACTAGCTCCATCTTCTATTTATTCAAATAACAGAGCCACACAAAGACACTTGTACATTTTATTTTGGGAGCACTACAAGTGATTATTTTCTTAACCTAGAAGACTTTCCCGAACAATAATATCTCTTAATATGGTAATTCTTTTCTTAACCTACTAGACTTTCCTAAATTCTAAGTACGTCTTAGCATTGTAACTTTTCTTAACCTACTAAACTTTTATAAATTCTAAATATTTATTATCAGTTATGAAGATGCTAGCCTAGTTTTGTTTCTTCTTATCTTCTAGCCGAATTGCAGATACAATGTAGCAACCATCATTAACATATTTAAAAGGATGTAAAAAGTTTCTATGCCTTCATCCACTTTTCTAGCAAGAGTTTGGTTATTGTTGGTGAGGAAGGTTTCTTCATCAATAGAAAGAGATACAATATAGTCCTATTGATGGAACCTATAACAGAAAAATAGGAATTTATATGAAATAAACAGAATTATTCTCACAAAAGTCAGCAAAATAAGAAATTCTCTCTAGCTATTCAAGATGCCAGAAATCTCCCAAAAGCACTCCAGAACTTTTCACACCACTTTTTCATCTCTTTCTTCACCATTTTAAACCTCTCCTACAACAGAATGACTCCCAAAACTACCCCAAGCACTGTCCAAAATAGTTACATAACCACCCTCTCACCACCATCCTGTTCATAGGGTCCGGCACCAACCCAACTGGCAACTTAACAGAAAGCAGCCTCTGGATGAATAGGAAAAGTGCACAACTGGAAGTGAGGCACATAAACATAATCATGCTGCTAACTAAGCCTTGAACCTTTTTTTGGACTTGATATTGGGGTAAGGAATTCAACTGGACTGCAAAATGCAAAGCCTTTACAACAGCAACAACAAGATGGAGAAACTATTTAACCAGAACCAATTCAACTTATTCACTTGTACCACTAGATACCGCTACTGATATTCGTAAAGAACCTAAAGTTAAATTCCTTAGTTAACTATGTATCACTGGGCAAGTGATGAAAATCGGACTTCCTAATTTTTTCATTGTGCTTAGCTAATCATATCCCACCCTGCTTTGTCCATCATTGACGACAAATTCTTGAAGCATCTAGAATGATTCTATGTCAATAACCCCTTCAAATCAAAAGTTTAAACTGTTATGTGAAAGCCCATAAACAACTTTATTATAAATTTATATTATCTATCACGATGAATTGAATGGAAAGCAGAAGAGGGAGAAATTGCAATATAATTAATAGATAATAATGTATTTGATATTGTTGGTCTGTTGAGGAGATGGCAAAACAAGAAGAAGATAGCTTAGCCTAGTACGAAGGTGATACATTGCTTAGAATGTTGGAGTACAGGTTCTTTTTTATATGAGCTAAGGGGAAAGAGAAATGGGCTATAACTACCAATATACAGTGATATTTTTATAAAGATGATGAATTCCTTGTCTTGCTTGGGGATTCCTTGATTTGGATGCCTATTATAGCTAAGGATTTTGTGCTAGCTATTGTTAGCTTCCTTAGGGAATGTGCAAGTGTCCTAGTAATATGGGCTTTAATAATGTGGATTAGATCATCATGAGCCTATGAGAATATCAGGCCTATAAGACACCCATAACATATCTTATCTATTAAACTACTACTCTTTTTACTATTATTGTTTGAACAAATAATTTAGTCATTATCCAAAAGGAGAAAGGGATAGTGGAGCCTAGAGCATACTCTACATTTTCTAGATTTATATAGTGGCTAACTTCTTATGACCATGTGCATTCAAAAGAAAGTCCTCATCAGAAAATATTTGGTCTCAGCTCAACAATCACTATCTTGTTAAAAGTAAAGTAGTAAACAAGTAGTTTATGGTGATTCGGATGAATGTCATAAAATCTTACTAATCAGATACAAGTTTGATCCCCATACCAGCCCCCAAAAGACCGAACAAGCAAGAAGAAATCAGCAATGGAAAAATAAAAGGAATCAAAATTTCCATTACACATGCATCTCTATTTCTGAAACTATGGTTAGTGGCCACAAAACCAAGTGTCTTTGAAGAACTAAAAATTGAATAAATTATTACCTGTTTCAAATCCTTGCCCAAGCCTGGCTATGCCCACGAACAAGTATACTTGCCCAGACTTCAGGTTAGGCCGACAGTAAGAGGGCCTGCTACCAGCTTTGCAGCAAAGCAAGGCTTATATTAAATTGATTCCCTTATGACAAAAACAAAAAAAACCAAAAACAAAAACAAAAAACAAAACTGAAAACACTAAGTCTGACCGACTAACCCCATTACTTATGAATATCAAGTTTGTGACACAATAGTTTATAATCAGGCAATAACTTCAACAGCAAAAGAAATGACCATGTTGTCACACGACTCACCACTTAGAAGTAGAATAAAACTGGTAGTCATTGTGCCATATGAAACAACTGGACCCATAAATTCCCCATCTACTTCAATTTCCTATCACAGTTCTAAGATTGACCATACATGTCCCACACTTGTATGTATCAAACATGACCTGACATTTCAAATTTCATTTGAACACTTTCACATTTACATATTTTATCGTGTTTCGGTATCGGTATTGTGTCTTGTCTCGTATCTGTTTTAGTATCTCCACTCATTAAGGCAAGCCCTACGGAAACCAGTAATATCATCAAACTCATTACTATTTGTGATTGCCACTGCAGTTTGTTCCAAAGTTCCCAAAAACCCTCATTGAAATAGCGTTGGAAACATGTAGATTCTAGGCCTATCACCGGAGGCTACTTTGATAGAATTGAAGGTACAATTGGTATCATATATGCAGCTAAATTACTGACTTTTCTGGCTTTTCCTTCCTCCTGCATTGTTTTGGTGATCAACGGCATCAGCAGCACACTGCTACAACGAATGGTCGTCCAAAATTAACTCGAAAAAGCTCAAGTTCTTTTCATTGACGGAAATTTATAAAAGAAAATTTACCTTGAAGTACTGAACCATATATACTCAACTATTTTGATTCCTGAAAAAAAATTTTAACTGTTGAAAATTTAATTTTAAAAACTTTTTTAAGTAACTACTCTTTACTTAAAAATAAAAAATGAAATAAACAGGACAAAGGTGTATACTTTAGAGACTAACAAATCAAAAACTTCTACAAATTACATTTTGTATAAGTAAGATAAAACTTTACTTGTATTAAAATAATTGTTCAAATTAAAATAATAATTTTGAATTCATGTATCACTAATAATATATATATATAATTTTACTTGTATTAAAATAATTGTGGTTTGCCATTTTTCTTGTAAGCCTTGGTAAAGTAAATTGAATGAATTTGTGTATGTGTGTGTGTATATATATATTATCTTGCCATCAAGAAAGATATTATAAACAACAATAATGTGCACTTGAACTTGCTAAGAATGTAATTAGACTACGTAGGAAAAAAAAAGTGAAATTAAGCCTAAATTCTTTGATAAAGAAAAAAAGATAAATCTAATCCCATCTAATGGTGAGTTTTTTTTCTTTCCTTTTTTGGAACCAAATATTAAAAGATAAAATACTTAATATTGTTGTCATTCAAATAACACATCTCTTCCTTAAATACTCATGTACACAAAAATGTGAGACTTGAACTCCACCTTAAGCCTAATGATAAGTTAATTTAACATTTTGCCAGCTTACCAAGGCGCAATATGCACTAGAGCTCCACGTCATTTATATATTCAATAATTAAAATTTATTTTATACATAAATCTCACTTGCATTACACATAGATTCTACCTGTACAAATTAAATCCTGACCATTGATTATACTAAATGCATCTAAGAAAAATTCCTTACCAAGTCACCCTTATAGCCCGCGAGGTTTATGAACAGGCCAATTCATAAAACCTGCTAGTTGGTCCGCTTTTTGACCAGCATGTGAGAAGGCCCAACCTAAAACCCAATTTGATTTACAAAACGGCACAGTAGCTTGTACATCCGAATTAGCTTTTTATATTAAAAAAATAACTGCTATCTTATTCTTAGACATTAAAATAGTTAGTCCTTACACACCAAAAAAATATTTAGTCCTCAAAAAAGAATTGTTTTAAAAGCCGAAATGTTTAGTATAACAAATACATTTTTGAGCTTTTACAAGATAAAAGCATTCCCAACACTAATATAGGACTCACATCTTTATTTTCCCCCTTCAATTGCATAATGAGTAATTACTCTAAAGGATCTAAATTAATTTAATCCTACAATCAATAAAACATGCATGTTGGATTTTCTGTATCTAACTTTTGCCTCTATGACCATAACATCAACTTTTATAAGATAAATAGGCACTATCTCGTCCCATCCTCAAAAAATGGAGATGAAAAATCATGCGCTAGATTTTTTTTTTTTTGGGTATTGTCAATAAATAGTATATGCAAGTCATGTTACTTTATATAGTTGGCTGGAAAAAAAAAGTCATGTAATTTATATGCTTTTTAACTAATTTATTCTTTCAGTAAAATAAAACTCATTCATGCGGAGACTAAAACATTCACAAGCCTTGCCCCCCAGCAAATAATTTTTATGCAGGTTTGAACTAATTAATCGTTTGGTTTCACGCATTGCTGGGAAATTACATCTGTCGTCGCTTTCGCCCTTACGGTTGTCACATCGAGAATTAGGTAGCTGTACAATTTAACGTTGTCAAGAAGCAAATGAGTAGTTTCAGTTCTCCTAATAAGGCAAAAAAAACATTTCATTATTTTTGGCCCTGTTCTATGACATGATAAAAGTGCATGTTATTATACTCACTTAAGAACTAAGAAGAATTAGCATCAATTAGGCTGCAATTGCCCCCAATTCTTGATATTTAAGATATTGCTTTCTTTGATTACCTCGCCAAACTAATATAATAAAAAAAATTCCCTGTTATTTATGTTAATATGTGTTTGAGATCTTTTAGTGTCCTCATCCCAAATAACACATAATTATATAATACAATAATCAAAACTAACATCAAAAAGTAAAACATTGAGAGAAGTTATTGTAGTCATTGTGAAATTTGTAAGCTGACTTGTCGAATTTACATTATCTATGTTTTCATCTAAGAAAAATGTATTAAATCACTTATAGATTCAAAATCAAAGCTAACTCGTATAGATTTGAGTAAAATTGGTTGACTCTAT
Organism: Erythrophleum ivorense; assembly: GCA_026724425.1. Taxonomy (NCBI): domain Eukaryota; kingdom Viridiplantae; phylum Streptophyta; class Magnoliopsida; order Fabales; family Fabaceae; genus Erythrophleum; species Erythrophleum ivorense. The sequence goes on along the minus strand of JAIUCV010000003.1, from coordinate 48,687,432 downwards.
GAGTTTGAAACAAATCAAGTGAATTTGAAGATATCTATTTTTAGTCCAAAAATTGTAGTGATGTAAATGAAGATAATAGTGGTCAGGTAGGTGGAATTATTTAAAGATCTTTGTTAAATTTTTATTTATATTTTTGAGATTTAATTGTATTGAATAATTATTTATGTGTAATTTTATTAAAATTTCTATGTCGAATACTATAGAATATGGATACTTTTCTCTTGAATTAATTAATATAATTTGAATTGCATTTAAATAAATTTTTTGGTTTAAATTATAATTTAATTATTATGTATAATGAAATTATATATTTCAATAATTATTTATTAACAAAAATAAAACTTTTATGAGTTGATGTCACATATGAGTGCACATCTTTTATGAGCTTTCCCTTATTTGTAAATTTGGCAACCTTAATTGTACTTATGGGAAGAGATGAAGCTACGAGCATGAATTACTATCAATCTTTTCACAAAATGCGAAGGTCATGAAATTTATATAAAATTATTTTTGAAAATGAAAAAAAAAATTAAAAGGTGAAAGAGCAAATTGGTATGCCCCTAAACTATAGCTTCGATGGTTAGAAAGATAAAAGTTTAAATAAATGGTCGCAATCTCCCACCTTTTTTAAAAGGTGGAGAAGGGAACTATATAAAATTATTTTTAAAAATAAAAAGTAAAAAGTAAAGGAGCAAATTCCCCTTGGCTACCTGAAGATAGCTTGATGATCAGAAAGATAAAAGTTTAAATAAATAGTCTCAAATTTATTTCTCTTCTTGTAATAAAAAAATTATTCGTTAAAATTTTGGCCACATTAAATAATTATGTGTCTAGGGTCAGAATAAAATTTTTTAAAATATAAATCTCTCTTATTTCAGTTCGAGTATAACAATCTCTTAGCCTCTGTTAAGTTATAAAGACTTTAAAATTAATTATTCTTATTAGGAAAATATATCCTTATTTTTACATTATAAACAAGTATGTAATATATAAATTTGAACCTAAAGTTGGTGCACAATAAGAGAAAGTTAGTGCTTATAAACTTTATTTCACTCCTTTAACAAATAGTCACTCGATAAGTAGTGTTGTGATATAGTCATGTTGAATTTAAGATCAATATCGTCTATTGTTCTTTATCATTTTGTGTATTATTTTTAATACTAGAAAAAAAAAATGGGTATCTAATTTATCGCTCTTTTGGCAAATTTTATTTAATGATCATAATAAAATTTTTCTCATAAATATTCCATAAAATTGAACGCTAGTCCACAATTTTTCAAATTTTACATTTACAACGATCCTTATATATAACATTGCATGTAATCATTTTATTGTTGGCCCAAAACGCACGAAACCTGGGGTAGGTGCATGGGAATTTTCTTCTTAATTGAAGGAAACGTAACAATGAGAGAGGTTGTATGTTCTATGAATAAACTAGACAAAATAACAAAGGAATAAGAAAGGTCCTTGTTTGTTCTGTTGCTGCATTATTTGGTGAAAAGATCAGCCACATGCACCACTATCAGTTTTAACATAAATGTTAATTAAGTTCCAATAGATATTTCTCAACTTTCACGACATAAAAATGTATTTTTCTGAAATTTGAAGGATTAAATATAAGATTCGAAACTTCGTACGCGACGATATATCTCATGAACTATTCGTAGAAATAAAGTGTAATTTATACCCAAAAATTAAATTCTTTTTATTTTTTTAGAAAAAAAAAAAAGAGGAAAAAATTAGGCTCCGAATGAACAGGAACTGCCAACATGCCATGCTTATATAGTTATCTAAAAAGTTGGGTAAGGAAATCTACATATGTTTATACTGAAAATCTTTAACCTAATGTTGATTCATTCTGAAATTGGCATAGCCTATACCTTTATCATCATCAAAACCTACTAGTTGTGCATCATTTTGATGCATTATTAAACACAAACAAACAACCACATAACATATATAGGACATATAATATTTATTGTCTGCAACTGGACATATTTAAGATGTCTAGAGTTTCTTCTTAGTGTTTTTGGCCATAGACTGGTTTGTCCACTTCATCGGGGAAAACGATAAACCATTCCATCAGCATCAAAGTTGCTTCTTGCATAATAAACTTCCTCAAGCTCATATTTATATTATGCAGAGATGGAGGAAAACTAACTTGATTGGTATTATCTGCAAGCATAACTTATCATTTATATATGCGTGATCTAACACTGGTATGAGACATGATATAATATTTCATATTATACCTATTTTCTCGTATTTTGAAGTATGTAATATGTCTGTTTCATATTTGTGTGTTTCTTTAAGTTATCATTCTACCAAACATTTTAAATCTTATATCCCTTCTATATCTTTCTTTTTACGCATAATGAAGATATAGAACCTAAATAAAGTCAGTCAATATATATATATATATAGAGAGAGAGAGAGAGAGAGAGAGAGAGTTGGCTTGTCAATAAAGTAATCCCTGCACTTTTATGCCCACCAGCATCCTTCCTTCTTGATTATAAGAATTTATAGATGGTTAATTGGAGAAAGGGTAGTCTGGAAATTTTCTCTTTTTTTTTTCAATTTATACTTATTCTGATGTCCATTTTCCTCAAATAGATTATCTTGCTAGATTTGCTGAGGTTTGAGAAATTATACAAAATGATGTTATTTGAGAAAGAATGACATTTAAGCAAGTATAGATTATCAATTAACAATTACATAAATTTTTATTTATATCATATCTGTTAAGGATTCAAGTTAACACACTAATATGGGTCAGACCCATTTACTAGTCTGATAGGTTCACTACTGTATAGATATGTGGAAATGTTGTTTTTAGACACGTGTATTTAGCATTGTTTTTGGTCAGTGTGCTGGCTTGATTCTATTGGTTGCTATGTAACAGAATTGTGCATAAATACAATACACAGTAGCTCTAGCGTATTATCCAGCTGAGCCCTTTTTCATATTACTCTGTCCAAACTTAGTTTCAAAGCAATACGATCGTCATAGAAGGCAAAGCAAATTCATCAGGCTCGGCATCAATAGGTGGAGCTAGATCTACACTGGCACCCACTGTGCTAGTGGTGCAAAACAAAATTGTGTCTCTCCTCAGCAGTCTCAATCAAGTCGGAATCCCCAAATTGGATCGAACAAACTTCCTTATCTGGAAGTCGCTTGTCTTGCCATTGGTTAAGGGTCATCGTTTAGATGGCTACTTACTGGGAACAAAGAAATGTCCTCAGGAATATATAGTTGAGGGCGACAGTGTTAAGGTGAACCTAAAATTTGAGGAGTGGATGGCCAACGACCAGCTTCTCTACGCATGGGTGCTCACCACAATGACAAAGGAAATGCAGACGCTATTGCTACACCGCACCAGTTCAAATCAGTTGTGGGTCGCTGTACAAGAGCTTTTGGGAACTCAGATTTGTTCTAGAGTTGTAGCCTTGAAAGGCGAGTTTCAGCGTGCTCAGAAGGGAAGTCAGAAAATGGAGGAATATCTCAATCAAATGAAGCAATTGTCCAATGACCTTATGCTTGCAGGCAGCCCAGTCTCAGTTGCTGACCTTGTGACGCAAACGTTAGCCGGTTTGGACATAGAATACACTCCTATAGTGGTTCAAGTCACTGAAAAAGAGAACGTCTCTTGGCTTGAGTTGCAGGCTAAACTCTTATCATATGAGAATAGACTTGACAGGATACATCAACCTTCTCTGAAAATTGTGAGTAATTCCTTTGCTAATCTGGCTTTAAAAACTAACAGTTCTGCTAGTGCTGAACAAGGGAATCGTAATCAGTGGAGAAACTATGGTCCACGAAGTTAGAATCAGAGAGGAGGAAGAGGTCGAGGTCGATATTCAAGAGGAAATCGATCTACCTGCCAAGTGTGCAACAGGCAGGGTCATACTGTTGTTGAGTGCTATTACAGATTTGATAAAAATTATGGTAAGAACAATGATCAGCGAAGCAGTGGTGGCCTCTCAGCTTATTTAGCTACAGCTGATACTATCAATGATCTAGAGTGGTATATTGACAGCGGAACGACTAATCATGTGACTCACACTAATGAAGAGAGAGTGATGAATCAGAATTTAGAAAGTTCTGGTAGCCTCACTGTAGGTATGGTCAAAAACTCATGATTAAAAAGACTACTATTGGTTTACTTTCTTGTGACTATTATAAACATTTAGTTCTCAATGATGTCCTGGTTGTACCTGAGATGCAAAAGAACTTGATTAGTGTTTCAAAGCTGACTAAACAGAATAATGTGCTGATTCAATTTGATTCTGATGATTGTATTGTTAAAGACAAAACAACAAACAAAACATTGCTGTGAGGGAAGGAATGTGATGGGCTATGCAGAGTGTTTGATCAACCTGATTTCTCAAGTTCTGCTCTTGCTGAATGTCAAGCTTATGTTTCTATTCTCAACACCTAGCACCAAAGACTAGGACATTGCGCAAATAAAACTGTTAAACATGTTTTACATGATTGTAATCAAAAGTTTAAATCTAATGAAAATTTAGAGTTTTGTAATGCATGTCAAAGTGTGAAAATGCATTCTTTGCCATTTACTGTTTCACTATCTAAAGCAAATTCTATCTCAGAATTAATTCATATGGATTTATGGGGACCAGCACCCATGTGTTCTACTTCAAGACATCGTTATTATATCAGTTTTCTAGATAATTTCAGCCGTTTTGCATGGATTCACCCTCTGAAAGTTAAAAGTGATGCTTTAACTGCCTTTGTGCATTTTAAGAAATTAGTTGAGAATCAATTTAATAAGAGTATAAAATCAATACAATGTGACTGGGGTGGTGAATTTCGAAGTTTTACTCCCTTGCTAAATGAGTGTGGTGTTATAGCACGTCATCCTTGCCCTCACACGTCAGCCCAAAATGGGAGAATAGAACGAAAACATAGACATATAGTAGAGACAGGATTGAGTTTGCTTGCACAAGCACACATGTCTCTTTATTATTGGTGGGAGGCTTTTTCTTCTGCAGTGCATATTGTCAACAAGTTACCTACACTTGTTTTGCATGGTTTATCACCTTATAAAGTTCTACTTTTGAAGAAACCAGATTATAAAGCTTTGAAAATTTTCGGTTGTGCATGTTTTTCTTGTTTAAGGCCTTATAATAGACACAAGCTTCAATTTCATTTAGAGAAGTCTGTTTTTATAGGATATAGTGGAGCACACAAAGGCTACAAATGCATGAACTCAAAGGGAAGGATGTATATTACAAGGCATGTAGTATTCAATGAGAATAAATTTCCTTTTACTAATTCCTTCTTGCATAAGAATTCTTATAGGTCAGATGGTGATATGTCAGACTTGACAAGTATTGACAATTTGACTCAATGGTTCAATACTACTGAAGCATCTTCAGAAGCTATCAATTCAACTAATGTTGCTAATGAAGCAAAAACTTCAACAAGAAAGGATACTTCTATCAATGAATTCACTAACTATTCCTCTGAAAATGTGCAGATTGATCAAAATTCTGATTCTAGTCAGTTATAGATTGGTTCTAGTGAACTGTTAGCTCAGTCTTCAGCAGCAGAAGCTGTTAGTGATTAATTGAATCAACAATCTACTCATCAGTTAGTTCATCCCATGATAACTCGATCAAAGAGTGGAATCTTCAAGCCAAAAATTCCATTTACTGGTGTTGTTACTGCTGAATCATATACCAAAGAACCTTCTTCAGTGAAGGATGCTTTACAGATTTCACATTGGAAAGAAGCTATGCAGCATGAGTTTGATACATTGCAGAAAAACAAAACCTAGACTCTAGTGCCTCCTAATTCAAATTACAATGTGGTTGGAAGCAAGTGGATCTTCAAGACCAAATTTAAACTAGATGGTACTGTGCATAGATTTAAGGCTCGACTTGTTGCAAAGAGGTTCCACCAGGAACCTGGTATTGATTTTGGTGAGACTTTTCAGCCCAGTGATTAAACCTTCTACAATTTGTATTGTGTTTATAATAGCTGCATCTTTTAATTGGGAAGTTAGATAGTTAGACATTAATAATGCTTTTTTGAATGGGCTATTAACTAAAACTGTTTACATGGTACAACCTGAAAGATTTGTTGACCCATGATATCCACATCATGTCTGCAAATTGTCCAAGGCATTGTATGGTCTTAAACAGGCACCACGTGCCTGGTATGATCGTTTGCGCACTACCTTACATTCTTGGGGTTTTTCTAATAGCAAATGTGATACTTCTTTGTTCTTCTATCGTGAAAGTAAGCAGATTATGATGGTTTTGATTTATGTTGATGATATTCTAGTTACTAGTAGCAATACTATCGGTTTGCAACAATTTGTTTCTCGGCTGAATCAACTTTATTCACTTAAAGACTTGGGAGCAGTACATTATTTTCTTGGTTTTGAGGTTGTTTGTGATTCCTCTAGTTTTTATCTCACTCAAGAAAAATATGTTAATGATATTTTATCTCATTGTGGAATGGCTGATGCTAAACCTATTACTACACCAATGGTTACAGGTTATTCTTTGTCAATTAATGACAGAGAACCATTTGAAAATCCTACTCTTTATCATCAAACAGTGGGTGCTGTTCAATTCCTCAATAATACTCGACCAGATATTAGTTATTTTGTCAATAAATTGAGTCAGTTTATGGCTTCACCGACTATTTCTCACTAGTTTGCAGTTAAACATTTGTTAAGGTATATCAAAGGCACTTCAAAACTTGGTTTGCATTTGCGAGGATCTCCTTCACTTGAACTTACAGCATATACAAATGCTGACTGGGCATCTTGTCCAGATGATAGAAAGTCCACTGGAGGTTTCCTTATGTTCTTGGCTAATTCCCTTATTTCATGGTCCTTTAAAAAGCAATCTGTTGTTGCGAGATTAAGTACTGAATCTGATTATCGCTCAATTGCTAGCACAACAGCTGAGCTACTTTGGATTAACTTATTGCTTGTTGAATTAAGTTTTTCACCTTCAGTTCCTTTTGTTATCTGGTGTGATAATTTAAGTGCTGGTTCTCTTACATCAAACCCAGTCTTTCATGCCCGCACTAAATATATTGAAGTGGATGTTCATTTCATCCGAGATCAAGTATTATCTAAGAGGCTTGTAGTTAGATATCTTCCATCAGAGGATTAGCTTGCTGACTGTTTGACAAAAGCACTTAGTGCTTCTCGATTTATTCTTTCAGAACCAAACTCGGGCTTACACAGTCACCCTCTCATTTGAGGGGGGATGTTAAGGATTCAGGTTAACACACTAATATGGGTCAGGCCCATTTACTAGTCTAATAGGTTCACTACTGTATAGATATATGGAAATGTTGTTTTTAGACACATGTATTTAACATTGTTTTTGGTCAGTGTGCTGGCTTGATTCTATTGGTTGCTATGTAATAGAATTGTGCATAAATACAATACACATTGGCTCTAGCGTATTATCCAGTTGAGTCCTTTTTCATATTACTCTGAATCCAAACTATATCAACTAGCTTGTTAGATGACCATGACTTTTTCTAACATACGGAACAAATTTGATTGGAGGAAATAAATTATGAAACTCAATTGAGAGGTTTTATTTTTCAAAGACCGAATTAAAAAAAATAACTTTTTAAAGACTAAATTATTAATTTAGTTTTTTAGTAATATTGAAGCTTTTAAAAAGAAATTTATAACAATTGAGTTCAAATCTGCATGCTTTCGATTAATTTAACTTTCTAGTCCACGTCCAGGCTAACTTGATAGAGGATACACTATCCCTAGAAATAAATGCCACATATATCTTATTAATAAATAAATATTCCAAAGAATTAAAGTTTCACAAATAGCTTAAGAAAGTGTAAAATGTGACAAAAATTTCATAAGACCGGGGATATATATACCATAACTCATGAAATCAAAGGGGACCATGAATCCATTGACCCTTCCTGCCATGAGGAGCTGCCGTTGACTTACTTGTATAACAGCATGACAGATTAAATAGAATTAATTTTGCAAAACTTTTTTTTTTAGTCGGAACAATAGGTATATTATTAAATCTTCAAAAACTAATACTTATTAGGCTATTTTCAAAAAATAATTATTCATGTGTGCTTGCTTATAAGGTTGGAAATTTATTTTATATAATCTAATAATTTAAATTCTGCTGCTTGCAGGTTGTGGAGGTTATGAATAATTATTTTGCAACCATGTCATCATAAAATGCTATAAAATGGCCATACAGACGCCTGAAAATAATTTATTAAGCTACTCAAAGCACTAGCCCACTTTGTAATTCTAATCATTTAGAATAATATATCTTGATAAAACATGAAAGAAACTAATATATTTAATTATTTTAGTTGTAATATATAATTGCTTTGTATACCTGTCATTCATAAAGTGTGTACTAAAACCCTTTTATGTCCGTTTTCTTTTAAAAAATTACATTTACCCATATCATATAAAATTTATTTTAAAAGATCTTAAAAATTAAAATTATCATTAAAGATTATTATTATTATCAGATTTTAAAGAATATACTATTACTTTTAAGAGATTTACTACTAAGTATAAAAAAGTATAGAATTTAAGAGATTTATTATATTTTCTTATACCTAATAGTAAATTCCCTCAAACTGATAATAAATCTTTTAAATCTAATGGTAATAATAATTCTTAAAAATAATTTTAATTTTTTAAATTTTTTATTATAAATTTTATATGATATAAATTCTTAAATGCAAAATTTTCTTTCTTTTGGACCAATTTTCATGCCCATCTTGATTCATAATAAAATAATAACCTCTTCAACTAACATCTCCGTGGTCCGTACCATGTTATTCCATAAATTTTCTTTCTCAATTATTTACTACTTCAGTTAATCAAATTTTATTCTTTTTTTTTTTTGTCTCTTTTCTTCTTTCACACATGACCACCTCTGCGACATCTTTGTCTGATTCTTTGTCGTATTTCTTAATCTTTCTTCCCTCCTCTGATTCTTTTTATTCTTTTAATTCTGAGTGCCAAAATCAAGTAGTGTTCGCCACCAAATGGGACTAATTAAAATATTGTTTCACAAATTAATGGCAAACAGGTAGGATTTTTTTATGACTATAAATATATAACCACCAGATGGGACTTTTGTTCAAAGAACATATTAAGTGGAAATATTGTTTCACAAATCAACAACAACAACAACAACAACAACAACAACAACAACAACAACAACAAAGCCTTTTCCCACTAAGTGGGGTCGGCTACATGGATCAATCGACGCCATAAACATCTATCATAAACATCTATCATAAATCATATTTTTAGATAGACTATTTAAATCTAAATCTCTCTTAATAATTTCTCCTATAGTTTTTCTTGGTCTTCCTCTACCTCTAATTGTTGGACTATTCTCCATCTCATCTACTCTCCTAACTGGGGCTTCTATAGGTCTCCTCCCCACATGACCAAACCATCTAAGTCTCGATTCTACCATCTTTTCCACAATAGGAGCGACTTCCACCTTCTCTCTAATGCATTCATTTCTAATTCTATCTCTTCTAGTGTGTCCACTCATCCAACGCAACATTCTCATCTCTGCAACATTTAACTTATTTTCTTGTTGACTTTTTATTGCCCAACACTCAGTTCCATACAACATTGCAGGTCTTATAACTGTGCGGTAGAATTTACCCCTTAAGTTTGAGTGGTACTCTTCTATCACAAATAACACCCGAGGCACTCCTCCATTTCATCCACCCCGCTTGAATCCTATGCTTTACATCTTTTTCTATTTCTCCGTTATGTTGTATGATAGATCCAAGATACTTAAATCGTGTGACTTATGGTAGGATATGTTCTCTAATTTTTACTTCTACACTAGAAATGGTATGCCTCTTACTAAACTTACACTCCATATACTCCGTTTTACTTCTACTTAAACGAAATCCATAAGCTTCCAAAGCTAGTTTCCACCTCTCTAACTTCTCATTCATTTCCTCTCTCGATTCTCCAACTAAGACAATATCATCTACAAAAAGCATGCACTGTGGCACCGACTCTTAGATATGTTCAGTAAGCACATCCAAGACTAAAGTAAAAAGATAAGGGCTCAAAGTTGACCCTTGATGTAAACCAACAGTTATCGGAAAATCTTCCGTAAGTCCACCTTTTGTTACTACGCTAGTTGTAACCTTATCATACATGTCTTGGATTGCTTGAATATAAGCTATACGAACTCCTTTTTTCTCCAAAGCCTTCCATAGAACCTCTCTTGGCACTCTATCATATGCTTTTTCTAAATCGATAAATACCATGTGTAAATCTCTTTGATTCTCTCGATATCTCTCCATTAATCTTCGCAACAAGTATATTGCTTCCATAGTTGACCTTCCTGGCATAAAACCAAATTAATTCTCCATCACTTGAGTCTCTTTCCTTAACCTTCTCTCAATTACTCTTTCCCATAATTTCATAGTGTGGCTCATGAGTTTAATTCCTCTATAATTTGTACAATTTTGAATGTCCCCTTTACTCTTATAAATAGGGATTAAAGTACTTTTCCTCCACTCGTCTGGCATTCTTTTAGATCTCATAATTTCATTAAATAACTTTGTGAGCCAACTTATGCCTTTCACACCTAAACCCTTCCATACCTCAATGGGTATATTATCCGGTCCAACTGCTCTGCCATTCTCCATTCGTTGTAATGCTTCTTTTACCTCTACCTCACAAATCCTACGATAAAAAGTATAATTTTGATCCTCTTCTCTAATGTCTAGTCTATCAGATTGCAATAAAATCTCATGCCCTTCATTAAAAAGCCTATGAAAATAATCCTTCCACCGTTCTCTGATATCTTGTTCCGTTACTAACACTTTCCCTTCTTCATCCTTGATGCATTTCACTTGGTCCATATCTTTTGTTTTTCTTTCCCTACTTTTAGCTAGCTTATAAATACTTCTTTCTCCAACTTTAGTACCTAAAGATTGGTATAATCCATCAAATGCCCTTGCTTTCGCTTCACTCACTGCCTTCTTAGTGTCTTTTCTTGCTACTTTATATTTTTCCCAATTTTCATTACTCTTACATAATGACCACACTTTGTAACACTCTCTTTTAACTTTAATCTTATTTTGTACACCCACATCCCACCACCAAGATTCTTTATCCCTAGGTCCAAAACCCTTTGATTCACCTAATATTTCCCTTGCTATCTTCCTAATTTCTTTAGCCATTCCATTCCACATATCATTAGCACTTTCTTGTATTTCCCAAGATCCTTTCTCCACAATCCGTCTTTGCAAATTCCTTTCTTTATCCCCCTTTAGTTGCCACCACTTAGTTCTTAACACCCTATCTTCGCCTTTATTTTTTACTCTCCTCTTAACTCTGACATCCATAACCAAAACTCAATGCTGAGTAGTTAAACTCTCTCCAGGGATAACTTTGCAATCTATACAAAGTTTTCTATCTGATTTCTTTATAAGAAATAAATCAATTTGAGAACATACCCTTCCACTTTTATACATGATAAGGTGTTCCTCACGCTTTCTAAAACAAGTGTTAGCTAATATAAGATCGAACGCTAATGAGAAATCTAGAATAGTTTTACCCTCTGCATTTGCTTCCCCTATGCCATGTCCTCCATGAACACCCTCGTACCCTGAAGATACCCTTCCCACATGACCATTTAAATCTCCTCCTAAAAGAATCTTTTCTCCGAATGGTATTTCTTGAACTAAACATTCTAAATCCTCCCAAAACTTTACCTTGTGATATTCTTCTAGCCCTACTTGTGGTGCATAAGCACTAATAACATTAAAGATTTCCTTTTCTACTACAAACTTTAATGCAATGATTCTATCTCCTAACCTTTTTACATCCACTATCGCATTTTTCCAAAACTTATCTACAATTATACCTACTCCATTTCTAAATTTAGCCTTACCAGTATACCAAAGTTTAAAACCTGAAGTGTCTAATTCTTTCGCTTTTTCTCCTACCCATTTAGTTTCTTGTAAACACATAAAATTAATCCTCCTCCTAATCATAGTATCTACTATTTCCATAGACTTACCCGTAAGTGTACCTATATTTCAAGTGCCAAAACGAATCCTACTCTCATGAACTAGCTTCTTTAGCCACATTCGTTCACGAAAATGTGGGAACCTTTGCTTATTTTTCACTACATCCAGGCGTCGATGCAGTGGCTCTTGCTCACTTCTCACTGTACCCGAGCTATACAGCGCGTTACTTATAGGCAACGACCTAGCTTTACGTTTAATATATCGATTGTCTATGTCATAAAGATTCGACAAAGTTTTACGTTGGCTGTCAACTGCCTAACACAACCCTCCTCTTTTTCTCGGGCTTGGGACCGGCTATGAAAAATAATTTACATGAAAGTTCATCATAGGCAGAGTTTCACAAATCAATGCAAACAAGTAGGATATTTTTTAAATGAATATAAATATATAACAATAATATTGTCCAGGAACCTTGATTCAAGTAGCACTTTTAAACAAGTGTTAAAAAGTCGTTATACACATGGATCCAATCCCTATCCCACTTTTTCACTGTAAGAAAGAAAAAAAGGGTATTAGAGACCAAAAAATTCATCTCTAAATAAAGTAAAATCTGTCTCTGAATAATTAGAGATAAAGAAAATTTTCACCTCAAAGTTAGAGACGGAGAATTCTGTCTCAAAAAAATTCCATCCCTAATTTATAAAATAGGAATATCCCTATTTGAAAACGAATTATATATTCCATTATAAATCCATCTCTAATTGAAAACAGAAAATTGATCCCTTTCAAATCCATTTCTAATTAGAGATAAATATTCCCTTTCAAATCCGTCCCTAATTAAGGACAGATTATTCTCTCCCAACTTAGTCCCCAAATAAGGACAAATCATTCCCTCTTAAATCCATCTCTAATTGGGGGCGAATCATTCCTTCCCAATTCTGTCTTTAATTAGAGACAGGTCATCCCCTCCCAATTTCCTCTTTGCTTTGAGGCAGAAGTTGCATCCTAAATCTGTCTTTGATCGAAAACCAAATTTTCCATATCCTAACCAATTCTTTTATCCTAAATTCATCTCTAATTAGAGATGGATGTTTTTTAGATTCAGCCCAAATTTATATTATTATTTTGTTTTCCAATAATACATATATGAGTGCACAACCTGATATGTAAAAATAAGTATATATTTAGGCAATAAAAAAGGCAGTCATAATTTCAAATAGATGCGACAATTAGCACATGTCAACCAAGTAATCCTCCAAATATTGGAAAAGGAAACAAATTAATATCTAGAAAAGAAAACAAAGATCATCCTAATTTGGTGGAGGTTCCTACACATCCTCATCTATTGCTAGTTCTTCGTCAATAAGGGTCTAGTTGGATATGAGTAATCACTTTGTCGAGTTGGCCTTTAAGAGACATGATCACTTGGCTTTACTTAGGAACTATTTGTTTAAGAGATGCATTCTTCTGTACATCTCTGTAACTCAACCTCAAAGTGTGGATTAAGGCTTGAGTGAAGTGTACATTTGCCTCGAGTGGAAGAAGAATTGTTGTCAGGGGCCTCTAATCTTGCTCCAAAAATTCGAACCATTTTATTCCCGCCACCCACAGCCTCTAACCAGAGGATGGTATCTATAGCAGAGTTATCAGTACCATTTGACACAACATTGGATAACGCTTGAGACTTGACCCTCATATAGTCAACCTGCACAAGGACATATAATCTAGTTCTAATTCTACAACATATAATATAACTGAATAAAATTACAAGCACAAAAATAGAACTTCCTCAAAAATTAATTATGATTTTCCAATACTTTTATAAAGTATAAATTTTTCTGTTCACTAAGCTTATTACAAAAATCATGTAATATTTATTCAAACATATTAAAAAGATAGAGTAAATATAAAATCAATTTAGACCAACATTAATCATATCAGCCAAATTCATCAGAAGCAAACCAGTACGTCATCCAACCGAAAGATACATGCATGGTTGAAAATGTCATTATTAGTGTGATTTGCAAGGGAGAATTGTTTTGTTATCAAGGATTTAAGAATTATTCAAATAAAACGAAAAGAAGAAAATTACAAATATTGCCAAGAGTCTCTTATTGAATCAATTAATGAGTTGCAATTGGATGAGCTAAGAGGATATAGGATATTTCCCAGCAAGTTGAATATAGATGATCACGTTGAATGTGGCAAAAATATTATATTTGGAAGAACAAAAAACTGATTCCTGACCAAGAAAATGACTCTTACTTGAAGCTTGAAACAAACGATGTCCTATCTCTAGTGATGATGTAAATAATAGATGTGAATTTGTAGGTAAAAAGCAGTTTTGGCCAGATATATAAAAACCTACACATTTCTCATTCAGTCACTTGGTTTTCCATTGACAGTAATGTTTCTACTCGCTCTCAATGAATGAATGGCTCACACTCCACACACATTGCCTTTGTACTTGCATGTCTCTCCCTAGCCTGGATTTGCACTGAATTGTAGGGACTTGAAGAGACGCAATAATTTTCACGTTTCTCCGCCTTCTTAGAGCTGACATAAAATTGGGGTCACATAATTATTGCAATAGGAACTTACTCTATATCTCACTCTCTTTCTCTCTGACGGTTCCAACTCTTCACCGGCGCATCTGGCAATTGGACTTGCCAATCTCACTCTCATAAATCCTTTCCTCTCATTTCTAATCTGAGCTAATTATTTTATTAATAATGGATCCTTATTAGTATATCTGATCACATTTATACTTCTGTCTTAATGAATGAATGAATGAAGCCCTTTAAAATTTTTTAAAATGCATCATCCCATTCAAAACAGTTCAAAAAATCAATAAAAAGGAGCATAATGAAGAAACTCTCTCAATTATATTTTGAAGAAACAATACTCTCTCTCTCCCCCCCCCCCTCTCTCTCTCATACACACAACATAAAATGATTCATAAATTAATTTTTCTGAAACATTGATCCAATTTTATAAAAAGAAAAATTCCATATCCTAAAATAATTTGCTTATTTTTATCTCCTAGTCTTCTTGTAGTATTTTCTCACTCCTTACTCGCTTTATGTTTCTTTTGTAATTTAAAAAAAAAAAAAAAGGTTCAGCACCACTATATGCGTATGTCATTGTCGTCCCTTCCTATCACAAATGATTACCTAAAAAGCATACCAATTTTCTTCTCTTTAATCTTTCCCACTATTGTCTTCCATGTAGAAGTTATACATATTGGTGCCTCCTTGTCTCTATATAATGGCTTAAAGCCACTAAACTAAGCACAAGTAGATAATCTTCTTCACAATTTCTCAAAATTCTCAAACCAAATTATGAAGATTCAAAGCCTTGCATGTTTGATTCTCACCTTCACAGCCTTCAATATTCCTTCTAATGCAAAACATACAAAACCCACTCCAGCTATCATCAAAATCCACCATTTTTGGAGCCAAATTCTTCAGTCGGGATGCAAAACACAAGAATTCCAAGCAACCCATTTACTCATATCTGTCCCTATGGTGCTAGCAGGGGTCTTCAGCTTTATAGCTTCCTCTATATCTAGTGCTGGTGGAATAGGTGGTGGTGGACTTTTTATACCCATTTTAACTATTGTGGCTAAATTAGACCTCAAAACAGCTTCAAGTTTCTCATCTTTCATGGTCACAGGAGGGTCATTTGCAAATGTCATGTGCAATTTGTGCTCAAAAAGTCCTAAATTTGGAGGGAAGTCATTGATTGATTATGACATAGCACTTTCTTCAGAACCATGTATGCTTCTGGGAGTAAGCGTTGGAGTTATGTGCAACCTTGTGTTCCCAGAATGGTTGATCACTCTTGTGTTTGCTCTTTTTCTTGCTTGGTCTACCTGCAAGACATGTAAGAGAGGGTTGATGTTGTGGAAGATTGAATCAGAAGAGATGATGAAAAATGGGGTTGAGGAAATTAAAAAAGGGGATTTTAAGGAACCTCATCTTCTGGGTAATGAAGAAAATAGCAAATCGAGGCTCCCGCGTTTGAAATTGGGGGTTTTGCTTTTGGTCTGGCTTTCTTTCTTCTCTATCTATCTCTTTCGTGGCAACAGATATGGACAGGTAAGGAATCTTCTCTTTCTTCTCACCTTAAATTTTGTCTCCAGCTACAATTTTTTCCCTAACTGATAACTTGCGATGGGATAAATAAATCAGTTGGTTAATTACAAAAGTCAATCAATCTGAGAAAAAAATTACAATTGGGAGTAAAATTTAAGGTGAATAACTGTAATTTTTTCTTGCTAGTTGAGAGTAATAATCAAAGTTGATAAGATTTATTTCCCCTTTTTTGATTTTGGGTCCTTTTTAATTGTTGCAAAATCAAGTGAAACACTCCAAGAAAAGTTAGTGGTAGTGGTAGAACCTTTTGTCAGTTACTGAATTTCCTTCTCTTTTTTTCCTGTTTGCTAGAAAAATTTTTTAGATGTTAATTTCTGTACTAATATCCATGTATGTGATTCTTGCTTGGTTAAACCAAGCCACTTCACTAACTACTTCAATTTTCTATTACCAAGAGAATTGAAGGAATTCATAGTACTAGTAGGATACACATTTTCACCCACAATCCCTTGCAGATTGTTGACTATCCACACCAGAAGATGAAAGAAAATGATGTTTGTGGTGAACAGGTAGGTCCGAGACTGACAATTGTAATTTGTTTCCCAATTGTAAGCCCTAATATTAAAACAGATACAAGACTGAACACAATACAAATATTGTAATACAATAAAATGTATAGCGTTTGAGGACAACTTAAAAATGTCACGTCATCTTTAATATAGATGTTAATCATGATAAAATTATGTTTTTGAAGTACCAGTGCTTTATGTTAACGATAGAATAGATTTTGTCAACATGCATGTCTACTTTATTTATGTGGGGTAGTGCCTGTGCTTCTGCTATTTAATCTTGATTCTTATAGATTGCTTCTTTTTCAAAATATTATTCCCATAATACATGTGTTTGATGAAAGGTCTTGTAATGCCAAAGTTCAAACTATGTGCAGAGTATCATTCCGATGGAGCCCTGTGGTGTGGTATACTGGATTCTCTCCTCAGTTCAAGTACCTCTTGCCGTAGTTTTCACAGCTTGGATTGTGTTTAGAAAAGAAAGCCTTCAACACCAAACTCAAACACAACAGGTCCTTAAAACAGCACAGATTAAAAAGCATTTTTACTAGCTCTTCGGTGTTTCTCATAACCTCATTTAATCATAGAGCTAACTTCAGCAGAAGTGTCATGCAGGGTCAAGACCTGTGCAGAGATGAACCATCAAAGAAGCTTGTCTTTCCATTGATGGCACTACTAGCAGGGATTTTGGGTGGCTTTTTCGGAATCGGAGGCGGAATGCTGATAAGTCCACTTCTTCTTCAGTTTGGAATAGCACCTGAGGTAAGTTTAGGGCCTAACAGCTAGAAATAAGTTCGTTTAAAGTAATACTCATTAACCTCCCTTGAATTTAGTATTAAATATAAGGAAGTCAAGGTATAATATTTTTATAATAAATGTGAGATCTACATATTTAACATGAAATTCAAAGGAAGTCGAAGTATTTTACTCAAAAATGTGTTAAATGTAATTTGCATTAAGCTTTAATACAATCACTTTTTTGTTTCTATAGATAACAGCAGCAACATGTTCTTTCATGGTTTTCTTCTCGTCAACAATGTCAGCATTACAGCATGTATTGATGGGCATGGAAGATATACAGAAAGCCTTAATATTGGGCATAGTATGTTTTGTTGCATCCCTGGTGGGGTTATTAGTGGTGAAGATAGCTGTTCAAAAGTATAAAAGGGCATCTTTAATTGTCTTCTCAGTTAGTGTAGCGATGGCTTTAAGTATTGTCCTAATGACTAGCTTTGGTGTCATTAAGGTTAGGAGGGACTATAAATCTGGGAAATACATGGGGTTCAAACTACCCTGTTAAGAGAAACAACTTTGTTAAACCAGTTCCCAATTATACGCCAGCTGTTGTCCATATAAAATAGTAGACCAAAACTGTGTTTTGGTCCTCAAAAGAAAATGTCATTACCAATTTGGTATTCTAAATTTTTTTTTTTAATCAATTTAGTACTCACAGCCATAGTTGTCTCAAATCCAAATATGTATCAGAAAACCAGGTTGCATAACCTGATATGTATTTTAACTCGCAGCATTTGTTGTCCCTATTAAATGTCATATATATTGCATAACCAAAAGTCGTGAAGTTGCCTCTACAATCAATGGAGGGTGCAGGAAATGAAGCCAAGAGGGTCACAGGGTATCCAGAACCAATTCAACTCAACGTCTCCATATGTTGATTTTAAGAGAATGGGTGTAAAAAGGGTCGAACTCCTAACTTTTCTTTACGGGACAAAGAACACCTCAATATTTTGGTTATACAAACCTGATACTACATCAAGAATCAATTCAATTCAATAGTTTTAGTTCTCAAGGAAAAGCTCATGAATAGTTTTATTATGATATTTAAACATACTTTTCTTCATCTCAGGCGTGTTATATTGCAACAGTAAACCTCAATGGGTTGGCCTGATTGTTAAGGATCTACATGACTGCAAATGGACCGAATTCTGATGGGCCTCGTGTTACAAAGGCCTATAGTAGGAAAAAGTCCAATAAAACAAGAGAGAATGCAGGGAGAAAGAATGATGAGTTGTCCCGTGGTGATGTGTCCAAGAGTGAGTAACTATCACGCGTGATTGTAGCGCGTGAACTGGGTAGGAGATTTGGATAGAGAAAGGGTTGTAGCAGAAGGTTATAGGGGCATGTTGCGATGGGAGAGTCGGAAAAATCTGGGAAAAAGGTTGGAGAGTCTCTAGCCTCTCGAAAGCTAGCGAACCCTTTGTTTTCGTTCTTTTCTTTCATCTTTCGGCTTGCTATAAGCTGAATACCTCCATTTTGGCTCTGTTTGGAGCATTCGGACCTTTGAATATCAATAAAACAGGGAAGTTCCCATCAACTGCTTGAATTCAAACTTGAGCCGAATTTTTTCTCCTAAATGTATTAAGATGATATGGAGGATACACCCCTAACCCAGCTCAAGGAAGGATTTAGTCCAAGTTGACGTACAAGCTAAGCCAAGGATGGATCCCTTACCATACAATAACAAAGAAAACTTGCAACAACCTGTACAAGTTCTCTGCAAATTTAAGATGATAGATAAACTACAGACATAGTAACTAAAGCAATCAAATAATGAAACTTGAATATTATATTATAAAGCTAATTAATGTTTTTCATCCCTTAATTACATTTATTGCTATATTCTGATCCCTTAATTTTATTCTTTTTCCTGATAAAATCTCTCAACCTTTCTGCCTCTATCAAATAACGTCCTTCAGCCTCATTCTATAACATTGTTGTCAATGGCGTACGCAACAAATAGGGGTAGGCTCAAACCGCCATGCCACCATGGCGGATGGCCTGGTGGCCTCTATGTGCATGCACTACGACCTTTAAAAAGAACTACTTCAAAATTTTATATAGACATCATTAATGAAATAGGAAGAAAAGAACTAATAATGAAAAAAGTCGGCATGTGAAATAGGTAGAAGGCATAAAGAAAAAAGCAACAGGTGCGTCTTGTCTGTAGGTTAAAAAAGGTTTGTTACTACGTAGACAAAAGCTTTTAAGCGTGTGTTTGAAAAAATAGCAGAATATCCAAAATCATAATTTACTCACAAAATGTAAAAGTTATAATTTGTTATTTTGGTCAAAATCATAGTTTTAGATATCCTATTATTTTTTTAAACACACACTAAAAAATCTCAAAAAGTCTGTCCCTCTCTAATAGATACAAATACAGAGATAATGAAAAAAACAAACAAAAAGCAAGAAAAAGCTTTTGCACACAGCACACTAAATACCATTTAAAATTAGAACTAAGAAAAACGAAGTTGTCAGAAGAAGTAAAGAGAAGAACAAAATCAACATAAAAATGAAGAAGAAAAGCGGACTAGCAAAAATGGCAGTCCAAAAACAAAACAAAATAGAGGAAGGAAGATGAGAAAACTTACTTCCCTTCAGATGTCAGAGTCGTTCTGGGTGTTGCAGGTCTTTGCAGTTCTAAACCTCTATTCTGTAATGGGTATATATAGGCTAAGTTGTTAGCTTTTCGTATTACGGGAATCTTCAACTTTGTTCTTGAATTGTTATCACAAAAATAGCGAAAGTCAAAAATACCCTCAGCCTCGGGAAGCCCAACAGTTTTGTGACAGAAAACATTCAGGCTTACATTTAATTTTCCATACTCCGCCATGGCGAATGCCATTCATAGTGGTCACTACACTAAAGTGGATGCCATGGTGGCACCATGCAAAGGTCATCATGACATGGATGTCCCATGGCATTTTCTTCAAATTCCGCCACCCCTTGGCAGGATAGCAGCCCTCGTGGCCGCCATTGAAAAA
The DNA here is from genome assembly GCA_026724425.1 of Erythrophleum ivorense. Taxonomy (NCBI): domain Eukaryota; kingdom Viridiplantae; phylum Streptophyta; class Magnoliopsida; order Fabales; family Fabaceae; genus Erythrophleum; species Erythrophleum ivorense. The sequence continues at coordinate 48,666,969 of JAIUCV010000003.1, read as the reverse complement.
ACTGCTTTGTTAGCCCCCTCTTCCAACATTGTCTTCTTCTCCCTCGTACAGCACTTCAGAGATGGTGAGAATTGCAGTGAGAGCAGAAGAAATAAAAAGATAATGAATGAGTCAGCACAAAATGCCACTTTAGCTAACAGAGCGGGCGCATGTTTGGATAAGCATTCTCATCTCTCCAAATTATATTTTGGACAAAGCAACAATTTTTTACTTTTACTTGCCATAATTGTCAAACAGGATTTTCAGGTTCTTCACGCTTGTCCAAACAGCTATAAGTCTAAAGAACATGTTGGATGAAGTTAGGAAAGTTGAGGAATTTTATTGGAAAATAAAATTTTTAAGGGACCAAAATATAACAAAATATAATTAAGAGACAACAATGATAATTTGGCCTTATTATAATCTTTTACATTCTCCTTCAACCAAAAGAATATGAACAAAGCGCAGACTCACAACACCCTATGCTGAAACTTATAAAACTTTATTTTAATTAAGAGAATAAAAAGCTGCAAAAATCAAATTCCTGTCCACTTGTTCCCAGAGGCACTTGTACCATATAAAGAACCACTTCAACAAAGGCTCGCCTTAATCTGTGTTTTGAATAATTTTATTATAATTTATAACAATTGCATTTAAACTGGCATACATGCACCATGTTTTACAAGTTCTATGCAAGTTTAATCTGACAGATAAACAACATACAGTAACCAAAGAAATGAAATAATGAAACTCGAATATTACATTTGAACTTGCATTATTCAACATACACAGTATCATCACAAAAGCCTTCGATCTGAAATCCCCCTAAGGTGCTGGTCCAGCAGGACCACAGGCATATATCTTACAGCTTGCAAAAGTAACCATACAACACACATGCTTAACTATGCAACTGAGACACGAATGGACTGAACAAACCCATCTATCCTTTTCCTTATCTCTTCTGGGTTGGCACCGACAAGCTTATCCACCAGAGTGCCATCCTTCAAAAGCACAAATGTGGGCATGGCTTTTATCTCCAACTTGGTGGCTACATCCTGACCAAAAAAATTCCAATATATTCAATTATCCAGACCAGAATGAACTCATAACCTTTAGATGAGAAAATCACCCAAGCATCAACTTTTTAGTTTCAAAACCTCAAGCATGAGTTATAACATGCCAAGCTAAGCCATCAATTCAGTTAGTTAAATATATCTGAGAATGAAAGATTTAAGATGTTGATCAGCAGAATATCTATATTTCTTTGTTGGTGAAGCAAACACCACAAGCTTATAAGAAAACCAAGGGATGCATCATGCATTATACTCTTAGTATATATCAGGTATGAATCTACCCTCTGATCTTAGCCACAAATCTTAGACGCTAGAACAAAACTCTAAATATAGTATATATCTATATTTCTTTGGTGGTTCCCATTGCATATTATTGCTCAGAAACTTAGGTCACTGTTCAACCATGTAACTGAACTAAGTAAATTGCATGAATGCACTATGAATTCTATAAACATTTGGCAAGACAACTATAAAATGGCAATATATATATATATATATAGATATATGAAGTAGTACGTGCAATTGCATTTTAAATAAGTCACAAAAGGAACTATGCATATACAGTAGTACGTCCTTGTGTTTATATATTGTAGCTGAATTCCAATGCACTCAAATTCTACATGTCTTGAACACCTTATGAGCCATTAGCATTTTTAAGAGAAAATATACACATGGGGGGAAACCACAAAGGAAGCAGGAAGGAAAAAACTTAATAGAAAATCAAGAATATGGTGCTCAAGCACACATTAGGGGGAAATAAAACTTCACTGCACGTCGTAATTTACAAATACTAATGGAACATATTGAATCCTAATTGCACTAGATATCAGGAGACACTGACACACATATGCACCTGCCTATTTTCTCTTTGCCTTTATATTAGCTAGCAAAATCTAACAATATCAGTAGCTTAATTGATACCAAGAATTAGCTAGACTACTTCTCCATCATATTTCTTTAAAAGCAATAACAGTTCTAATACAACATCATCATTAACATCTGTGTCGAGATTGTCGCATGCCCTGCATCACATAATATATATAGTTTGCAAAATAAGAAAAAATAATCACAATCCGTTTTCCAGAAAGGCTTAATTTGATATGTGACATTGAGGCTCGTGACAGTATAAACTCTAATCGTGACAGTCTATACTCTGAGTCTAACCATACAATAAAGATTGTTTCTTCTAATAAAGAAAGAGGTACTAGCTTAAGCATAACTAGTCATGTTGAAATAGGATACATCTAAATAGCAATCTGAAAGAGAAAACCCGTTGCATCCCCACTTTCCCAGAAGCAGAAAGGGAACTTATAACAGAGAGAGAGAGAGAGAGAGAGAGAGAGTAGACAGATTAGAAATAAGGATCCTAATATAAGTTTAACTTTAAACATGTAATAAGCAGACATGCATCTATATACTCCATCTGTATTCAGAAGCATTTGAGAATGGGCACATCGGCACAAAAGCATGATTATTAAAAATTGAATGGATTACCTTGACTTCATCAACATCAACAGTCAGAAAAAGAGCATCTTGATAGCTTGAAGCCAGTTCTTCAAAAAAAGGATTCATAGCCACCGACGGCATGCACCATGAAGCAGTGAAGTGTACAACAACCTACAATGCATGCCAAAAAAATACAATAACAAATGGGCTATCTACGAAGAAGTGCAACAAAACACACACCCAGACATCCAAATTAAAGCAAACATGTGTGTCTTTCAAGAAATATCCCAAAGGGCATTTGAAGATTAACTGAGCCTTGATCCCATTTCCAGAATCATTTCATAACAAGCTTGTGAATCATCTAGAAGAACAAACATTTAAAATACCCAATTTATAGCCGAAAAATCAATTAAAGGAGCGAGCACTATAAATGCCCAATTAAAGATCACAGGACACACCCAGAATCCAAATTGAAGCAAACACGGATGGGTGTCAAGAAATATCCCAAACAGTATTTGAAAATCAGCTAAAGCCTTAATACGCATTTCTAGAATGATTCCAGAGCAGGCTTGTGAATCAACTAAAAGAACAAAAACATTACAAATACACACAATCTATAGCCTAAAATGGTTCACTTACAGGGCAGTTCTGATTAGTGGCCTGGTTGACATAGAATTCCCATGATTGCAAAGAATCAATCACCACAACCTTCGATTTCTGTGGCTCCTGTACTTCCATTTCCTTCTCCTGCCTCAAGTCCTCCTTCGAGGATTTAACTCTAGCCCAAGGGTTTTTTGCTGTCACCCTGAAGACTAGGTTAGCTTAGATAAATAAACCTGATTTAGATGAGGGTGGACCCATTATTTGTTAATCCTCTTTCCCGGATAGGAAGACCCACTAACTCATCATACAACTTGATGAAGCAGGAAAGGATCTTGTGCTAAATTCAAAGAAATAATAAATAAATTTAAGTTTCCGTTTTCCCTGTTTAAAAGAGTAGGGTGCCAGAAAATGACAAATTATATAGGAAAATATATACTGTGGTGATGAATTCTAGAGCCCACAAATCACAGAAAGAATCGAAGAGAGAAGAGATAATTATTGCTGGAATAATGAAGTGTTCAATCAATATCTGATAATCCATTATCCACCTTATAATTGACTTTATGGTCCAGTGGGCGCTCACCGCTCTATCTGGAAGATTCTCGAGTCAAAGTTGGATAAGAATAGCAGGCGCAAGGCTTTTCAATATGGCGCAAAAAATAATAATAATAATAATTGAAAAGTTTTGTTATCAAAATTTTTTTTACATTTAAAATTTTATTTTTTTATTAATAGATCACAACGATTAAATTGTGATTTATTTATTATTATTATTATTTAATTAGATCATGATATTTTAAATGTTGTGACTTAATATATAATTTTTTTATTTATATTTAATTTATTTTATATTTTTAATTTATTTAAAAAATAAATTTAAATTTAATATATTTATTATTAAATTTAAAATCTATACAAGTGTAAATTAAATTTTTTATTTTTTTGTTTTAATTATAATTGAAATGTTTTTAACTAATTTAAATATATAATTTATTATTATGATTATTTTTTAATATTTTGAATTTTTTTATTTTAAATAAATTATTAGACCTATTATTTTAAAAAAATTTCATTAAATTAAATTTATTTTTGTTTTTATTTTTATTTATCATCTAATTTTAAATTTAAATTTTTTATATTTATTTCATCTAATTTTTTAATTTCTTCATTTAAATCAATTATAGAATTTAAAACTTTTTTACAAAATGTTGAATTTAAAATTTTAATTCTTTGTAGCTATTATATATATATATATATATATATATAAATTCATTAACTTTTTCAAAATCTTTAATTTTCAATTCTTGAACATCTATGCTTTTAGGATGAAACAAAATTGCAATTATATGTTTCTTTTTTTTATACACAATATTTCTTTTTTTTTATCTCGCCTTTTGCATTGAAAAAATAGAAAAAAAAATGATATGATTCAACCTCAAATCTATTTAAATATAGCCAATAACAGAGGGGCCAGCAAATTGATGTGCATTTGAATCGTAGGAATTAGTAATCAATGATATGCTTATATTGGTGACGACGTTATAGACATTCAAGGATTGAAAGTTAAAGATTTTGAAAAAATTAGCAAATTAATATATATAATAACTACAAAGAATTGAAATTTTAAATTCAAGATTTTGTAAAAAAAATTTTAAATTCTGTAATTAATTTAAATGAAGAAATTAAAAAAATTGGATGAAATAAATGTAAAAAATTTAAATTTAAAAATTAGATGATAAATGAAAATAAAAATAAATTTAATTCAATACAAATTTTTTAGAAAATAATAAGTCTTATAATTTATTTGAAATAAAAAAAATTCAAAATGTTGAAGAAATAATTATAATAATAAATTATATATTTTAAAATTAGTTAAATAATTGAAACTATAAAAAATAAAAAAAAAATTAATTTATATTTTTGTAAATAATTTTAAATTTAATAATAAATATATTAAATTTAAATTTATTTTTTAAATAAACTAAAAAATATAAGCTAAATTAAATATAAATAAAAAATTATATATTGAATTGTAGCATCTAACCCATTAATAAAAAATATAAATAAAATAAAATTTTAAACATACAAAAAAAAGATTTTGACGGTAAAGCTTTTCAATCATTTCTTTTTTTCTTGTCATATTAACGTCAAAAAACAACAGGCAGAAGGTATGAGTTTTATCCTTTTTTTCCCTCAAATGTTGTTTAATATATTTTTTATAATAATTATTTAACAATTTTTATCTTTTAAACGTAGGGGAGTTTTTTAATTATTTTATTTATTCATTTATTTATACTTAACATTTTATGTATCATAATAAAAATATATATTTTATTTATAAAAAAATAGGTATTTTTTCATTTGCAGATGTGAACAATTTCTTTTATGAAAGGATTTTATTATAATCTTAGTCCAATAATATATAAAATACTAAACTTATATATAATTTTTTATATTTATTATTATCAAGTTTGCAATTAAAATATAATAAGTATATAATTTTTTAATAATAATACAATAAATGTATAATTTAATTTTAAAAATATTCAATTGTTCGCAAAATGATAATGCTCTCATATTATTATTGAAAAAGATACATTTGCCATATTTTAATTAAAAATTTTACTAATAAAAATATATGTAATTACATATAAATTTTTTATATGAAAATTATTTTACATAATTTTTGAAAAAATTTCTTTCTTTTACAAAGTTGACTTTACAATAAATTAAGTTCTTTGGTAACATTGTCTTTTATGGAAATTACCTAGTAAAAAAGAATGTATTTAAGAAAAAGTATACTTTAACTATTTAATTTTTAAATTTTACTCCAACATAATTTGGTATTTAAAAGCTTTCAATTGATCAGTTTTTGAAACATATATATTTATTATATTTTTATTATGAAATATTAATATATTAATTCAAAAATATTTGAAAATTCAATAATTTAAAAATAAGGGTAAATTATACAATTTTCTGAAATTACATAGATATCCTATCTATTTTAATATATATATATATATATAGAGAGAGAGAGAGAGAGAGAGAGAGAGAGAGAGAGAGAGAGAGAGATGTCTCCTTAAATAAGAAGTTGTGTTACACTTTAATCCAATTTTAAATTTTAATTAAATTATCCTCCATTAATCTAAGTGTTTTTTTTGTTTAATTTAATGAAAAATCATGTTCTTTTTTACTTTGATTTGCACATGTTTAAAAATAAAATATACTATTTTTTATTTTTATTTGTACATATCTAGATATAATACATGTTTGTATATATAGGCTAATGAAATGTATCTTAATAAAAATTTAAGATTAGACTACAATATATATTTTGAAAATAAAAAGGATGTTTATATGATTTTTAAAAAAAATCAGATAAAATTTATGTAATTTATTCTAAACATATAATTAAATAATTAAAGCATATATTTCTCAAGAGGAAAAAAATGTTTCTTAATTGAAAAAAAAAATTACTCCAACGTTTAACCATTATTAAACTTATACCCCGCCGCCCATCGCGATTGGATAATCACATCGTAATTGACTTGTTAGAATTTATACTTTATAAAATAAGTATTGTGAGATAAGTATTTAATATTATATTTTTTTAATTATTGTGTTTAAGCATTTTATTTAATTGTTTTTTCCAAATTAGTCAAAGATTTTATGTTATGATTAGACTTTAATATGGGCTGAGCCTGTAAAAAAATATTACAAAAACTGGACACGGACCAAAACTGTTTACATATTTTTGGACCCCAGCCTAACCTAGACAAAAATGGACAGGTTCGTTTCATCCCATCTCATTTTGTAAAATAATAAAAATATTTTTTGCCTATATGGATATGAATTTTGGTTTTGTTTTTCCAATATTCAACATAATGAGGAATTAAATAAACCTTCAGGTGCAACTATGTAGAACATGATGATAGCTTTAATTGTAAGCAGATACGACTTAGTAAGCCATCAATAAATTTCTAATTTAGCGGGGGGAAAAAAAACGAATGGGGACAAAATCTGTCCTTCATTATTTTATAAAATTGTAGATTTTGGATCATGTATAATACTTTTCAATGAACTAAAAAGAAAATATGTTCATAAAATATAATTGAAAAAAAAATATTAGTGATTAATAATAAAAAAATTAATTATAATACAGGTTAAGTTTGAGCTCCAACTATACTTTAAAAAAAATCCCAACCTAACTGATTTTTTATTTACACTTTTTTAAAACAGTTATTTTTTTTTATTAGCATTTTTTAGTTCATATTTATTTTTTTGGGACAAAATTTTCAACTCATGATCAAATCTAAATTTAACCTCTAGAAAAGATGTAATATAAATAATCTAATATAACTCTTTCTAAGTCCTAACCTATTCTCTGGAAATTTTTGCTAAAAAAAATTAGATAATTTCAATTATATAAGTGTTTTGTACAAACTAAGTATACCTTTCAATATGATTATATTTTGCTCCATTTATTTCGATCTAAAGCTTTGGAAAAGGAATTATAATTGCATTATCAGTGTACGTTAATAACATTGTGTGGATAACATTATCATTTATAACCAAAACTTTCAAGGGTCCAAACACTTAATTTTCACTTTCAAAAGCAATACCGTTTATATTTTATTTACGAAGCAATCTTTCGTTATTAGGGCAATCTAGTAAAACATCTGGTAAAACATCTCTAATAAAAATGTAAATTCTAAAAACTTATTTAAAATAGAGTAAATTACGTAGATTTTTTTTTAATTTTGCTAAAATGATATAAATCTCTTATTCATTTTCAAGTTATGCACTTTACTCTAATTTTAAATTTTTTAACTAAAATACATTAGCTTTAATAAGCAAATATGTATTATGTCCAAATATGCACAAATATATTGGCTTGTTCCTAAACAAATGCAGCAGAAACTACATTATGTATGTATTTTCGCTTGGTTTAATGACTCTAATGGGTTTGGGAAGATAAATTGCATCAATCTCGTATAAGGGTACTATTCAAGGCAAATATGGATTATTTCCAAATATAAACTATTAGTCTATAAGAGATTAAGAGAGGATAAATTGATCTTTTATAAGATTTTTCACTTTTAAAAGATTTTTTAAAAATCTTGATGTTTCTATAAGATAATGTGAAGTTGTGCTTCCTAAAAATAAATGTGCATTAGTTAAATGAAATGAGAACTTTTTAGCCATGCACAATTTAAAGTAAGAATTAAAGAAAGGAGAAGGCACATGAAGATTTATTCTAATTTAAACTAAATTGAACCTACATTTGGTCACCAATCACAAAGTAAAAGATTTTTTATATTTATTAGGGAAATCACACAGTTACAAATAAACAACTATTTCCAGAGAATCAATCATCTAGTTTTTACTTCTTAATCCCATGGAAACCTCTTGGGGTCAAACCCTTGTGTTTTACAGTATGAATTTAAAATAACCTCTCTTCTTAGGATCACTTACATGAGTTTTATTACATCATCTCAAGTGTACCCAAGAAAAAGATCAGTCACTTGTACTTTTACTATGTCACATAGAACATTAGGATTATCACATCTTCCTAGTAACCCAAATGAAATTCATGAATGAATATATGTAAATGTAGCACAAGTTCGCACAGAAGCACTTTGGGTAGATCACTCGAAGTTTAACAATTGCTAAAGTCTCAATCTAAGTATTGATGCAAAATTAGAACTTCAGCAAGTTAGTAGGTGAAAGGTAATATCTCTTTTGAATGGAGCATGTGTTCTTCTTCCATCACCTTTCATCAATGAAGCTCATAAACACCTAATCATCTTGATATGACAATTACCTAGAGACAAATATTCTTTTCTAGTGTGACTACTTTTTAATAACTAGTTTCATTTGATGTTAAAGATATTTCTTTATCCTCAATGTTCAAGTGGAGCTTTTACCTTCATAAATGCTAGAGCTTCTCTCTTTAATAGCCTTAATCATCTCTTTCTTTTAGTGGGAAGCTTGAAATGTTCATTGTGAGAGAAGAAGAGTTCGTCAAATGAATTTGATTTTTCCTCTTTATGATGCAATAAATGTCACTAGTAAGGATAAGAAAAGTATGCATTGCCTTTTTCTAGTCCTCCTCTTTTTGTGTTAAATGTTTATGCTTCAATAATATTTTAAGATATATTACTTCTAAAATTCTATTCAACTTCTGACCACCTCCTAGCAATTGCATTTTGTTCTTTGGTTATTATCTAGGGTCATTTCACATTGGACATGGCAAGGCCAAAAGTTAGCTCTATAATGAACACGTATCATAGGCCCAAAATTCTTTTCTTTATTTTGGCTTAGTATCTTAGAAAATATTCATATTCTTGATAAAGCCTTTTTGGTCCATTCTTCCAGCAATAAGGCCCAAGATATTTTACCTAAAAACCTTTTTGGCCTATTTAACTAATTTTTTTCTAGACTTGTTTTTGGCCCAAATAATCTACTTTTCATAGAATTTTGTTTGACATAATTAAAACCATTTTCAAAAATTCATTTGGAGAGTTTTTATATCAACAATTTCCCCCTTTCCAAAAATTCAAATTATAGGATAGAGCAAGTTAAATATCCTTAATGCTCACCCTTAATGTATGAATGATTCAAAGAACAAATTTTTAAATTTGCTCCCCTTTAGCGCAAGCCCAATGACAAGCTATTTTTGTGGCATCAACAACATTTTTCTCCCTCTTTTGATATATTAAAAAAGAGGAATCGCAAATTGTTCTATTCTATAGAGCACAATAAAACATGTCATACTAGTACCTACACTTGAGCAAGTAATAACCATAATAATGGCCATAAATATAAGCAAGCAATATCCATAAAGTGCCATAAGCGCCAAAATAAAACACACATAATTAAAATTATCCATGCTTATAATGGCCAAAATCATCTAAACTGTAACACCAAAAATATTGATGTTTAAATTTACATTAGCAAATAAAAGACTCTAATTTTAACTGGAAAAAGGATGAGAGGTAAGGTCATATTCAGACATAGAAGGATCTATCACTAGTTTAAGGCTTTCACTTTTCTAGTATCAAGTAGAGGTGTGACAAGTTCAACCTGATAGGAAGGAGTAGGGCCAAACATAAGGGTAGGACACCTATAAATGTAATTTTTCAAATTCCTAAAGTTTTTCCTAACAAAATCAAGAATTTCTTTCTTTATCAAGTCAAGGTCCAAAAAAGTAATAAGGTAGCTAGTGACTTCAATGGGCTTAGCAGGCAGATCCTTAAAGATTTTATCTATTAGATCTTGTAGATCATCTTGTTCCTTAGTATCTTCTCCAACAATTTCTTTAAACAGAGTGGGTTAAATGTGACAACCCTACCTTCTAATCATTGTAATTATGGTTAAGTATACAATTAATAATTAATTATCAAGGTTTGGGTGGTTACAATTTATCATATTATGAAAATATGGGAAAAATTTGAACATTGATGTTAGGGTCATCACCATACCACCTCTACAAAATAAAATGTGCATAAAAGAAATCCTACTACCATAAGAGGCTTATGATTAAACCATCCATCAGTTTCAATACTCAATAACCTCCCACAAATACTCCTATATCATCTCACCGCGGCGAGTTGGACCTTCGCCGCGGCCAACCTATGTGGTGCCGCAGCGGAAATGCTTCCTGGAACTACTGTTCTCAACTCCACAATTCGCGCCTCGGCGTAATATGTTTGCACCGCAACGAGTTTTTTCTATCTAACTCTTATTTTATTTCCTCGACTCGCACCGCGGCAGGACATAATGCGCCGTGGCAAGTTTTGGTTCTGTTACCCTATTGGGCGATTTTTTTCACTTCGCGCCGCGGTGAGATTTATCAGGCTGCGGCGCCTCTCGCCACTGTCACTCCCTGGGCCAAATTTTTTTTCCTTGCGCCGCGATGGGATTGGTTATGCCGCGGTGCCTTTCAGCTCTGTCTCTCCTTTAGCCGCGGCGGAACTCCCTTCTGTGACCATATTACCCAAATTTCACCCTCTACACTCCAAATCTCATCTTAGAAACACTTTAGGTCCACCTACCCTTGTTTTATGTGGTCTTAATGGTGTTTATCTACCCCATTTACCCATCAATCCTTCCATTATCCTTGCGAAACTTAAATACTACTTCCTACTTACCCAACTTGCTCATATCAGCAAATTCATGAATATATGACAACAAGAACACATACATTAACAGCAAATAACATCCTATACACATTTTATAAAGATTCCATTCAACAATAGCTTATGTCCACATCCAAGGCATCATAAGACTACAATTCCCATATGGTAATCCATATCACAATTTCAACAAAGCTATATATATATAATTCTATAAGTTCATACATTAGTATTCAACTATAATGAGACTTAAATCCTTAACGGTTACATTTCAATCAAACAAAATATAAACACCTACACTTGGCAATATGATTACATGATAATGCTGTGAAAACTAATAACAAAATTGCATCTCTATAAAACAAGCCTGCCTAAGTGTAGCCTTCTCCCATATGTTGGAGCTCATGGATTTTCATCCACTTGCTTCCCCTTATCCTTACCCGAAGAACTTTCACCTGAAATGTTAATCCCATAAAATGGGATGAGATATAAATCTCAGTAACCAAGGTAATTCCATCATATATCCAATTTAATTAACATATAAGCATGAATCAAAATCAACATCAGAATCATATCCATCATATCAGTAAATGAAACAATTGGGCTATCATGATTACTATCCCATACTAGCAATCATATTATCACATGTTAAAGGCCATTAACACCAAGAGAGGCCCGTCCACGGCACCTACTCCCTATTGAGCACAACCGGGGCTCAGTGCATCTGGGTTTGATCATAACCCAGTGCTCGATCGAAACACATGCACGGGTGGCAGCCGCACCACAGCTCCACCATGGACTCACAAGGTCCAATCACAATTCAACAGATAGCCAACCAGTTCATTCAGCATTTTCAATCAATCATACACAGCAACATATGAAATTAAATCAAATATATACATAGAATTGATATAAACCCGGTTACCTCACCTGTAGACACTTGCAACAGTCACCAATGGTGCAGAAATCCTCCTATAACCATAGCATCATAGAATTACTACTCTAATTCATCATTAACAGTTACAATCAATACCCAAAGAATTTAAGATGCTAATGACTACCTAAGAATCACTTACTCAGCCACTATAAGTCCCAAATTCGGATTAAATTGTCCTCCACCAGAAAACTCAATATTCCACACAAAATCCTAAACAAATTCGTATATAATTGATACCCATTTTATAAATCAATTATGGGGGTCTCAAATTAACAATTGAAGCATCATAATGGAGGGTTTAAACTCACCCAAAGTCAGCCATAACCTCAACTTACGAATTTTACCAAGAAAATTCCCAAATTCCCACATTTCAGATTTTGGGTAGAGTGAAAATGCTCCAAATGAAACTAATCAGACTAAATTAAAGAGAAAGATGAGGGTATTAAGTTGTATAACTATTACCTTGACTGAATCTTGCTCTAAATGTGAGAAAATGCAAAATTGGTGCCCCCAACCCTAGCCTCCTCTCCAAGCTCCGAATTTCTCTTTGTGTTTTGTGTTTCAGCAAGTGTGAGGGAGAGGCTGGTGTATTAGGGTTTTAGTTGGGTTTTAAGTTGGGTCAAATGTGGGTCATGCGTTGCTCCAAGGTCCATCTTCATTTGGGCTTCAGATTTTTGCTTGTTGGGCTGCAGAATTTTACTGGGCCAGCTCTTATACATTGGGTTGCTGAAGTTTAATTAAGTTTAGGCCAAGTTTGAAGAACTCAAGAATGTGGGTCTGCACAAGGGTTATTGGGCCACTTAGGAGGGTCTATACAAGGTGGATTTTAGGCCTTTATCACATTAAATTGGATTGGGTCTGCACCTAACCCATTGGGCCTCCATTAGCCTCTTATCATGATCTATTAATTTAAGACTAGATAGGATTTCTATCTCAATTAAATCTCAACCCATATTAATTATTTCTAATTAATCTAATCCGTGATTAATACCTTAATTAATTATGGGGTGTTACATTAAAGGCCACAGATAAGTGACATGAGATTCTTTTCATCATTTTCAAGGGATTATGTCAGGGAATGATTATCCTTATTGGTTTCTAAGGAATCTTTTTCGAAAAGGTCTAAGAGCTTAGTGGGTTTTCCTTTTTCTCAAACACTAGAGAGGTGCATAGATTTCGTAGTATGTGAGTTTCTTTTGGAGCTTTTTTTAATCTTAGTTCCTTTGGTTTTGCTAGAACCACTTCCTTTTTTCTTGGATTTTCCTTCTTCAATTATAATATCCTCTTTTTCTTTTCCTATTTTAACCTATTTCTTCTTATATTTCTTAAACTTCATTAAAGCTGGTAGTCATTTGTCAAAGTTGGCCTAAGGATTGGTTTTCTCACCTTCATATAAAGATAAATCAATTTTGAGGTGTTTTGTAATAAAAGTGATGACCATACAAAAAGGGAGTTCAAAGACTCCATCACCTTACGTAACACCTTGACTTTCTAACTTATTTTTATGTTATCTATATACCTCACATTATGCATTTCATGAAGAGGTAAGGAAATTGGCATTAAAATAATGAATATTTTAGCGTTATGTAGCGTATAAATTTTTCATTCGATATCCTGTGGACCATGTAAGCTCATATATCACATTCTCATATTTAATTACATAAATACAACTCAATTCCATTACCGAGAGTAGTCTAGAACTCGTGCAAATGCAAGGAACACATAAAATTTCATAGTGTAGCCTCAACCAGAATTGCATATTTTCTATCACAAATTTTGAAAAATTATAAGTAATTCTAAAAAAATTAAAATTATGTATTTTTTTACTATTATGAAAAGCTACAGATGTCTAATTTATGCTAAAAATAATTTCAAATCATTAACATAGCATCTAGATCATGTTTGACATCGAAAAAGGTATAGAGGTTTGACTAGCTATTGGTACTAATACAGATTTCTACTATAAATTTAAAAAATATCTAATTAATTTCACAAAAATTCAAGATATGTAAATGATACCAATTTGAAAAGCTACATATGTTAGATAGAAGGAAAAAATAACTTCAGATTAGTCGAGACACCTCTAGGCCTCGAAAACTAATCAAATAATAACATAGGTCTAACTGGACACCTGATACTAGACAAAATTTTTAAAAATTTATATCTTCTTCCTTACACATCCAAATGAGGTTCCTCTAATTAGCACAAGTCACTGGGAAGGTCTAGTTTCTCTCTGTAAAATTTTGTAATAATTGGACATCATTTGTCTTATGAGTGACAGAGTTTCATTTCAAACCAGAATGAACAGTGCACTGAATTAAAACTAGAAAAATTTTCAATTTTAAAAATTCATCAAATATTCCATAGACTTCTAAAAAACTTTCACTTTAGCTTCTGAAAAGGCTCCCCACAAAATCTAGATGCATGCCAAGTTTTGGACCAAGAAAAGCTCATTTGGACAAAAAGTGATGTAACTCACCAATGTGATCCATTTTGCTCCATATGAGATATCAAATGTATTCAAATGGTCTCCTTTAATGTTTGGCACCTCTTGGACAAGTTTAAAAGTATGAATATGACTTGTATGAACTACTCAAATAGTTCTAAATCTCATACATCTTAATTTGGTTATTCCATTTCCATTAACATACTAATATACCAAGCCATCAAGAAGTCAAAATTTTCATTTCTATTGATTTCATACCACATATAGTCTGTACAAGAGTCATACATCATTTTACATTCATACATGAGCTTATATCTCAAAAATAATATATACAAAGCCACTTTGCCATTTATATGCTCATAAACAAGTAAAATCTAGACACTTTCTTGTTAGATTCTCAACTTCCAAGTTATTAGCTCCCATTACCTTATTCATTTAGTCCACCTAGCATGTTAGAACATTGAAGAGAAGGGAATGAGATTCAAAGAATCCCAATAACTCATATCCCTTTCAATCACACATAAAATATACAAAACAAGTCTTGAAAATGCATGCATGAGTATGATGGATGACATGAACATTCAAGAAGCAATCTTGGCATGTGAGTAAGTCATACAAGGCATCCATAGGCTTGCTAAGTAAGTGGATTAGCCTCACTCATTCACTTATGAATTTTGGACTTGCTTCACCCATTTCTTTAAGAGATTTTTAATTCAACCTTACTCTTGGGAGTCAACCTCACTTTTGGGAGACTATTTACTTTGTTTTAACTAATTTTAAGGGTTCTTGGCTCATCCTCACCATGGCTAAAGGGTTCTTGGCTTCACTACATTCTAGCAAATCCAAACACATATAACAAAAATCATATGAAAGCATAATGTAACATCACAACACCATAAAATAAAAGTTTATGCTAGAATACTTTTCATAGCTTAAAACACACATATTCACATTCAAAGAAAAGTCAAGCATATATTCATTCATGAGAGAAGGAAGAGTAAGGTACCTTTAATGCAACCACACACTTTTCTCCTTGAATTCGCTCTCCCTTCCTCAGTCTCACACACACAAAGGTGTGGAGTTAGTTTCTCTTGGCCTAAATACAATTTATGGAAGCCAATTAGGTTCATGGAATTAATTTTAAGGCCATATATCTTCCTTAAATACTAACTTGGTCTATTAACTCCTTTATAGTTCCAAGAATGCACCTAATGAAGCAACACTTATCAAACAAGTTATAAGTTCCATTCTTTCCTTTCATATATGATTCTTGACTCCTTTTAAGCCTTTTGGAGTTATCACACAATTAAAACAAAGAGTCTAACTATATGTTACTTCTTTAAGTCATATTATGAAACTTATAAAACCATATCACTTTCTATGATTTCTAATTTTTTTTCCAAGGCTTCCCCTCATCTTCACTCATTATATATGACTTAAAAATGGGTTTGGAACAAATTAAAACTCTCCCTAGGTACCCTAACTCATATAGGCCGAGACTATACTTGGTTTTAGCACCCATAGACTTTGCTTTATTTTCTACACAGAAGATGCATATAGGGAGACTTCTAGGGATCTTAGAAGCTCATTCAAACATTCATTTAGGCATATAAATTAAGGTATCAAGTCAAATTTTACAAGAAATATATGAAACCTTAGATTTGCTATTTTGAATTTTTATGGTTATTTATTAATTTTTTTTGGATATTCTTATTCTCCACACTTCTTTTCCTAAGATTCACCCTCAGTTCTACCCAAAATCTAAGCCCTCTTATAGTTTCTTGAGTGGGGCGAACCAAGGAAAAAAGAAGAGTAAGGGGTAGTTATCATAGAAGGAAGAATTACCATGTCTTTTCTTATTTTCTTACTTGAATCTTCCTTTCTTTAGCCTCCTCTATTCAAATCCAATTTTTTTCCTTTGTTCTCCCCTTAAAATAGATCTATGAACTTCAATATAACTATAGGAAAATGGAGAAAAAGAGGTTTCCTAAAAAAAGAGCATGAAAAACAACAAAAAATCTTTACCTTTTGCCTTGGATTTCTCCTTCTCTTCCTCTCCTTCTTATGCACCTCTCTCCTTAGGGTTTTTCTCTGGTTTAGGGTAGAAACATATGTGGCTAAGTGAGTGGAGAAGTGGGGGGCCCTATATATATAGGTGGGAGGAAGAAAAACTATTCAAAAATTTTCGTTTTACCTTTTGTTTTTAGTATTTTCGTTTCTAATTCATTTTAGCTTTTTTTTAAAACTATATTTTCCATTATAAAATTTAGGTTCCTAATTTAGTAAAATACATTTGAAATTACTCAAATCGAAACTAAAATCTTCCCAAACAAATCCGTCAAAGTTCAGATTCACTATCATTGAAAAACATCTACTGGAGGGGTTCTAACTGTTTCGGAGCTTCCCATGATTTTTAAAATCTCTAAGAACTCTAGAAAACTCAAAAATTTTATTTAGAAAGCCCTCCTGTGTGAATTCCAAAATTTACTTAAAATTATAAAAACGACATTACGTTTCATAAGTTTTTCGTTCAATTTCGTTTCTTCATTCTAGTTCTATTTTTCTTTCCATCTAAGCTTGTGATTCTCATTTTTAGGAGTCTAAAATGCTATTTAAATTTTTTGGGACTTTAACTAATTTATTTCAGAGGACTTTCTTTGAAAACGTACCTATTTTTGTCGTTTAACAAAAATTGGATATTACACCTTATGCTACTCTCATATGGCTAGGAAAAAAAATGAAGGGTAAATTTAACCTAATCCCTTTTTAACACTCCATGTAAAAGGGATTGTTCAACTTTCCTATCTTTAGGATAATAAGTTGATTTATATTGCAATTATCTACAGATAGTAGGTTCATACTCATAACAATAATATCCCAACCAACAAGTTCAAGGATTATATCTTTTTCTTAGAATTCTTCAAAGTCCATAATTCAATACTAAGAATATTACTTAACCCTTTCATTAGAACATTCCATAATTTTACCCAAAGAGCCACAGTCTAAGGTGATTCGTCATCCTTTAATCATTGAACTAGCCTTAGGAATAGTTCTTTCAAATTTCATATTAGCATTAAATTCTTTAATCATCATAAGTATATGGTTTCCTTTAACCTAAAGCATTCAACCTAGCCAACATTTTCAAACATCTTGAAGCATTTGAGGTCATTTTCATTAAAAAAAAATCTAAGTCTATCTTTTAAAGAATAGAGATATTTCTGAATTTATAGTCTTTGTCATACCATTCTTGAGAATCTTCCACATTGAGGATTTTACCCTTTTTCACCTTATGACGTTGTTTAGTTAACCCCCAGTAAACTTTTAAAGATCATTTTCTTCATGAATGAGAAGGAAGTTATGTGGAAGAGTGAACGTTTTAATAGGCAAAAGATAAAAGGAAAGGTAAGGGTTGAGAGGACTAAGATTCAATTACAAAAATGAGAGTAAAGTGAGAGAAGAAAGAATAAAAGATTCTAATTCATTTAAGCATATACAACTAACTAGTTATAAGAAAAATGAAAGTTCTGCCACATACATAAAATTCTAACGTGATAGGATGTGCATTTAATGAACCTTGGCTTTTCTAAAATAAAGGTAACAAGAGTAACATTAAGTGTCAATTTTAAATTTTTGAATCAGAATTTCAATCATTACAAGATTTATCAAGATCTAAATTTTTCTTGCACACTCAAAACCTATTAGTCATAAAGAGGTACCATAGAAGGTTTAAAGAATCATTATATCTTAAGCATTCCTAGTTCACACCTAATCTTATAAAATTGTTCTTCTCTTAAAGGTTCAGTAAAAAATATATGCTAATTATTTATCAATGGTCATAAATTCAAGATTTTTCCTACATGATCTCTTAGAAAATTATGTTTAATCTCTATATATTTGGCTCAAGAATACTGTACAAGACTTTTAGAAACATTCATCACACTAATGTTATCACACTTAATAGATATTTTGTCAACTTTTAAATCATAGTCTGAAAGCTAGTGCTTCATCTACAAGACTTGATCACAACAAGTTCTTACTAAGACAAACTCAACTTCTGCAATAGATAAAGCTATTAAATTCTACTTTTTGCTATGTCAAGATAGTAGATAATGGCTAAGAAACTAATAGGTATCACTAATGTTTTTATGATTGATTTGGTACCCATTGAAGTCAGCATCTAAATATCCATGTAGATCATAAAACTTACTTATAAGATATCCATAATCTAGGTTTCAAGTTCAAGCAAGGTATTTAAGGATTCTTTTCAAAGCAATTAAGTGTATTTCATTTGGGTCAACCTGAAATCTAGTTCACAAACATACAACAAACATGATATCAAGATAACTAATAATTAAATAGAGAAGGGATCTGATAATACCTTTAAATCTCCTTTAATCTATAAGGGTACCTCTTTTATCTTTTTTTAGTTTAAAAGATGAACTTATTAAAGTCTTTGTTGGATTTCAATTTTCCATCTCAAATTTTTCAACAATTCTTGCATATACTTAGCTTGAGATATAAAGATATCATCTTTCATTTCTTTTGGTTGTAATCTAAGGAAGAATGATAATTTTCCATCATACTCATCTCAAACTATTTTTTATTAATATATATAATTCCTTGCACATCAACTCATTACTAGATCCAAATATAATGTCATTAACATAAATTTGCACAATTAAGATATGGTGATTCATGCATTTTATGAAGAAAGTTGTATCCACATTCCTTTTTGAAAAAGCATTCTATTAAAAATTTGTCTAATCATTCATATCAAGCTTTAAAAGCTTGCTTCAAACCGTAAAAAACTTTATTCAATTTGAAAACACAAACTAGTTTGTCAAACATTTCAAAACCTAGAGGCTACCTAATATACACCTCCCCATTTAAAAAATCATTTAAGAAAGCACTTTCTACATCCATTTGAAAAAATTTGAATACTTACATACATATGTAAGTAACATGCAAATTGCTTCAAGTCTAACTACAAGAGTGGAAGTTTCATTGAAATCAATACTTTTTCTTAATTATGCCTCTAAGCCACAAATTTTGCTTTATTTTTTATTACATTTTAGGCTCATTAAATTTGTTTCTAAACACTCACTTTGTGTCAATGATAGATTAATCTTTAAGTTTAAGAACAAGTTTCCAAACTTGATTTCTTTCAAACTAGTTAAGCACCTCTTACATAGCCATTATTTAAGAGTTATCATAGACAATTTCTTTACATTCTTCAACTTAAGTTGTGACGAAAAAAAAAAGTATAGTTCATTGATTTAAAATGATGACCTCGTTCTCATACTAATTTTAGAATCTCTAAGTATGAATTCATTTGGGTAAGATGATGAACATTTCCATTCTCTAGGTAGTTTGTGTTTATCAAGTGTCATAGGTTCTTGATGTTGACTTTAAGACTCTTTAAAGCTTTTTGAATTTTCCTATAAACTTCAAGATGTTTAACTATTTTTGGTATTGGTCCTTGTTCTTTCTCAATTTTGATGAGGAAATCATCATCCTTATCACTCTTATTCTTATTTTGCATAACTTGAATAAACTCATCAAAGATTACATGAACAATTTCCTTTATACATAAAGAACTTTTGTTGTATACTCTGTGAGCCTTACTTATGGTAGAATGGATAAGGAAAATTCCATCATTGATTTTCAAAACAAGTTTTCCAAAGTTATCTTTATCATTCAAGATATAGCACTTGCATACAAAGGAATAAAAGTAAAAAATATTAGATTTCCTTCCTTTTCATAATTCATAAAGAGTTTTATTTAGCAAAGGCCTAATTATGCTTCTATTTAAAACATAGCATCAGTGTTGATAGCTTTTGCTTTAAAATTTTTTAGTATGATCATTTTCTCAAAGAAAAGTTTTAGACATATTCAGAGTGATCTATTTTTTCTCTCTACAACTGCATTTTGTTATGGAGTTTAAGGTGTAAAAAAATTATGTAAAATACCAAATTCATTATAAAATTTCTAAATTTCTTGTTTTCAAATTCCTTCTCATGATCACTTTGAATTAAAGAAATGAGATATCCTTTTTATTTTTAAACAATTGCACAATTGTTTTTGAATTTTTCAAAGTATTCATTTTTTTCTCATTTTAAACTATTGCACAATTATTTTCAAATTTTTCAAAACATTAATTTTTATGTGTAAGAAAGAATACCCAAATGCAAATTAAATAATTACCTATAATAACAAAGTCATACGATTTACCTCCCAAGTTTTGAGTTCTCAAAAGGCCCAACAAATCCATATGTAAGAGTGGTAATAGTCTTTCAATACCTATGTGATTTTTCAAGGTGAATGATGACCTTGTCTATTTTCCTTTTTCACAAGTTTTGTAGATATGATCTTTTTCTTATTTCAACTTCAGCAGTTTTGCAACTAGTTCTTTAAAAGCAAGCTTTGAAATTAAATGCATACTTACATGCCTTAGTCTCCTACGCTAGAGTCAACTCTAATTGTGCATGGAAGATAAAAAAGTTTTATAATGCCAACATAATATTTTCATGACATAAAATATAAGCTTTTTCATGCGTCTTTCCTTCTATTAAGACATTCTTACCATCTTTATAAAAAATAGTGCAACGTGATAATTAAAAAAGCAACTATGAAACCTTTATCATATAGTTGACTAATAGTAATGAGATTATTCTTTAACCCATCCACTAAGTATACTTCATCTATTAAAAGAAAAGAGTTTATCCTCACTTTACCTACACCAACATTCTTTTCTTTCTTTTAGTCACCAAAGCTGATCATACCTAAATCCTTTTTGGTGTAGTTGAAAAAATTTGATCAATCTCTAATTATGTGTCAAAAACATTCAAAGTCCAAGAACCACAAATTGCCACTCTTCCTGGAAGGTAACAAACATACTTTGGATCCTGACCAGGTTAGTTACAATGCCTTCTTTTAGAACCTATACTCTTTATATCACATAGATTCTAGCATTATGAATACAATGCTTAGAGATGTAACTAACTCTACCACAAGTATAACATGTTCTATTTTTTGTCTTTTTAATAGATTGAATAAGCTTAGTTTTACTTTTCTTCTAATTATTTTGCACATAACTTATACTAGCTTTATCTAAAGATCTTTTCTAATTTCCTAAAGGAGCTTTTATGTTTTGATAACCATTTACAAAGTTAGCCAAATCTTGTGTCAAGCTACTCACTTTTTTCTTAACCTTTTTATTCTTCAAAATGAGTGAATTCATAGAATATTCTTGATATGTATGTTGCAATCTTTCTTCCATTACAAGTCTTTCCTTTTTAATCAAAGAAAAACTTTAGCATTTTTGTGTGTTCAATATTTAACTCGTATGTTACCATGAGACTTCTACAATTCTCAACAAGGAGATCAAAAGCATTTGACAATTCATCATAAATAAGAATAATTCACTTCCTTTATGATGTTTTCACTTGCTTCCTTAAGAAGATTGTTAGTTACAAAGGATAAATTCTCATCTTCCAATTCATCAGAGTCCAAAAGACCATCATCTTCTAATGACTATATATTTGTAAACAAACATAGATTAGTTATGTTTTGATCTTTTCTATCTTTGTTACTTAGTTCTTTTAGAAGTTTATCATAGCCCTAGGATGAATTTATAATCATGGCTTTCTTTCTTATGGTACTATTATTTTTCAACAGTAGACATTCAAACTTTACATGCCCAAACTTTTTACATCCAAAGCAAGTGGGTGGATTCTTGCAAACTTCTTGCCTTGACATGTTTCCTCTTCTTGCATTATTGCCTTGGGGTTCCTTTTGTACGTATTATATAGATGTTTGTGTTAATAATGCCACTTCCTTATGTTAAGAAATTTTTTTAGGATCATCATTTTCTTCATTAAGTAGCTTTGATAAGACCTTTAGGGTAATGCTCTTTGTTTTCTTTGATTCTTCATTTGGCTTATCAAGGTAGCTACCTTCATAAGTGGTGAGATTTCCCTTGAACTTATAAAAGCTTGTGATTCCAAGCTTTCCACTTTCTAGAATAGCTACTACAATTAACTTTCATGAAGTTGTGAAATTCTTTAGAACTTTTCTAATGAGATCTTCATTCATATACAATCTTTTCAAAGAATCTTGGTCATTAATGATTTTTCCAAATCTTTTGAACATTTCTACGATAGATTCATTGTCATTCATTTTAAACGACTTGTATTCATCAACAAAAGTGTCTATTTTGGTCTTTCTTACTTTTGAAGATCTTTTATATGTTATGTGTATCTTTTCTCACATATCTTTGGTTGTAGTACTCCTAGGCAATTTCTTAAATTCATTAAAATTGACAACACAAAATATGTAATTCTTTACTTTTTAATTTTTCTCTAAATTCCAGTCATCTTCTTTTGTCCATTCACTCTTTGGCTTTTTTATTTCCTTATTGTCAACTTTCTTGTTAGGAATATAGTTACCATTTTCGAAACTCTCCATGCTTTTAGGTCATCAAATTGAATGACTATCTGCATTATGATTTTCTTGTACTAATAATTTGTTCCATCAAAGAAGGATGGATGATTGACAGAGGTTCCTTCAACACTTGTGCTAGATTCATTCTTCTACATTGAATCTTTCACTCAAAGAGGTTAATCTTATAAAAACTAAGACTAAAGGTTTAATACTAATTCTTAATCCAAAAGAGATCAAAATAAGGGTGATTGATCTTATATAAAATTTTCAGTTTTAAAAAACTTTTGAAAAACATTGACGTTCCTATAATATTATGCGAAAATGTGCTTCCTGAAAATAAATGTGTGTTAATGAAATCAAATGAAACTTTTTTAGCGATGCATGGAACAAAGTAAGATTTAGATAAAGGAAAAGAGCATATAAAGATTTATTCTGATTCAAACTAAATTGGCCCTATATCTAGTCAGTAAGCATAAAGCAAAAGGTTTTTTATATTTATTAAAGAAAGCACATAATTACAACTAAACAACCCTTTGTAAAGGATCAACTACTTGGTTTTTACTTTCTAATCCTAAGAAAACCTCTAAGAATCATATCTTCGTATCTTACAATCTAAATTTGAGATAACCTTACTTTTTGGAATCACTCACATGAGTTTTATTACCTAATCACAAGGCAACCTAAGAAAAGGATCATTCATTTGAAGAAAAGGATCATTCAATTTAAGCATTAGTCTTCATAAATGTTAGAGCTTTTAGCTTGAAATGTTCGTTGTGAAAGAAGGAGGCTTTTCAAATGAATTTGATTTTCCCTTCTTATAGTATAATAAATGTTTTTAGGTATGATAAGACAAGTTTACAACACCTTTTTCTAATCCTCCTTTTTATGCTAAACTTTTTTTTTCTTTTAACTTTATGCTACTTTATAGTATTTGCATTTTGTTCTTTTCCTCCTCTTTTTGTGTTGAATGTTTGTACCTAAATAACATTTTAAAGGACATTACTTCTAACATTCTTTTCCACTTTCTACCATCTTGTAGTATTTGTATCTTGTTCTTAGTTGTTATCTGGTGGTCACTACATGCAAGACATAGTAAGGCCACAAGCTAGTTCTTTGATAAATACATTTTATAAGCCTAAAATTCTTTTTTTTTATTTTGAATTATTTTAGCATAATATCTTAAAAAATATCCATGTTATTGATAAAAGCCTTTTTAACCCATTCTTTCAACAACAAAGTTAGAAATATTTTGTGCAAAAGCTATTTTAGTCCATTTAACAAATGTTTTCTCCTAAACATGGTTCTAGCCTTGATAATATGATTTTTCATAGAATTTTGTTTGATATAATTGAATCATTCAAAAATTTATCTAAGGAATTTTCATATCAATATGTACAAATAAAAAAAAAGAGTCAATCTTGTTTTCAATAATTTTTTTTAAAAAATGTATGTACTTAAATCAATAAAAATTATTTTACTTCAACAATTTAAAATTTTATTAAAATATAATGTAGTTTTTCATTTCAAAAGAAATTCCAATATATTTTATAAAAAATCTATATAATTTTAATAAATTTAAAAAATTCATTTAATTTATCCTTTGAAAATTTGTTTTTAAAAAATTATATGTATTAAAAGTTATTTTAATCAAAAAATTTAAAATTCTATTAAAATATAATGTGATTTTTTATTTTTAAAAAAATCTGTGTATATTTTTAAAATAAAAAAGAATCAATATAAATTTAATAAAACGAAAAAGATCCATGCAATTCATTTTTTAAAATATACGTTTTGTTAAACACATTTTCAAAAATTTACGTTACCTTTTACATGTACGTTTTATAGAAATTCAGTCTCTTAATTTAATTCAACTTCACCAAACCCATTTACCAAAGATAATTAAACCAGAAACTTACCAAAACAAGAATTCATCAAATAGAGATATATTAGAATCAACACACTGCTCAGATAAACTGATTAATGTCAATGAAATGGTACAAATCATTACTGGAGGCTAAAGCCAAGCCTCTACAACGAATTAATGCACACTGGATTCTCTAGAATTATCCACGTTTATGGTTATCACAGCACAAAGAACAGTTCCTCGTTCTTCTTTTTTCTCTCTACAGCAGTAGTACAAATAATTGTCAAATTAAGTATCATTGTTAATTTCCCTCTACAGCACAAAGAACTGTTTCTTGTTCTGCTAAATGGGGGGACCACTGCTTCACCCGTAGCTCAACCGAGAATCAAAAGACTTGGTGGATGTCTGACGCCTCGGAATACCGATTTCGCAGGCATTGACTCTGGCTGCAAAACGGAGAGAGCAAAGTGACTCTGCAGCCGAAGAAGGATCGGGTGACACATTGACAAACATCAACGTTTTGGAATCTCCACCAAGACATGGCTGCCATGCATGGAAAAAAACAAAGTTCAATACAAGGAAGGAAAGCATCATCACTACAAGAAACAAGAAATTCAAGCAGAGATCTTGTGGGATAAACGATAAATGTCATAGGAAACTCAGAAAATTGAGTAGAATATTATCATCCTTGAAATAAACTTCAATTTGTTAGATAAATATAATTAATATCATTTATTTAATATCTTGACTCGAAGTATTTTTTTTTTTTCTTGGGTCCCTTTTGGCTCTACTGGACCAAACGTTTCCTTCATATTCGCCATGCTTCTCTCATCCTTAATGCCCTGCTTATTCTCAAAAAATATCCAGAAATTAAAAATTATTCATTGATATCCATGTGAGTAGTTGATTGCCTGCCTCATTTTCTAAAGCTTTTGAGTAGCCTTTTTATTCTTTATTTGAAATATTAGAGCCAACCAGATCAACTCGTCCAACAGAAGTCACCAAATCTCTAGCAACTAAGCTGGTTCAATCAGCCCAAGATCAAACTTGCCTATGGATAACGAGTTGTAAACTTGAAACAAAATGATGTAAACAATGAGTAATGCGAGCAGATCATTCGTGATCACATAGTTTAACATACCTGGAGAAGGTATGTCAGTTTTGAATTCCTAAAAGGAACATGCTCCTCTTTCTTGGCCAAAGCAAATATGACATCACTCAAAGACGATAAACTTTTGTTGATAGCCTAAACAAAATGGCAAAATATCATTACTGATTCATTTAAGAAACTAGTATTATTCTTCATGGGCTCAAGTTCATGGAATGCAAAGCAATTACACACCTGAGTTTCCTTAAGTCTGTCCCCAGTTGCCCCACTCCTTGACAGTCTTTCACTTCCAGCCAGATCAATCAGATTTAAGACGCCTTGTACTTGTTGTTCAGTATTCTACACAGTAAAGTGCATCAGTGCATCCAATATAAAAAAGAGAGAATCAACTACATTTAAACCAATGTGCAATGTATTACGGGAGTATATACCTCATTGACCCCACATATACGCAAAGTAAAGACAAAATGGCTTCTCGATGACTGTTCATTCATCTGTGTTCTTCCTACTGACCTGAAACAACAGAACGGAATCTCATGCCATTAATACAGAGACCAAGAACAATAGATGGTTATACATGTAATATGAAGGGTTAAGTCTAACTGAATCAAATAAACTAATTTACTGAAAAGGAAACTTCCAAGTATCAAGAAACTTGATAGTTCAATTTTGACTAGTTCAAAAAGTAATAAAAATTTTCATCTGAAGTCCAAACGGAAAAGAGCATGCAATTCTCTGGTGCATTGATCCAGAAAGTTTATTCAATCACAACTTCACCATGCAACATAGAAAACAGCTGGAGGATCCAGGCATTCTACATTATAACCCAAACAAATTGTACCTGCAGTGCGCAGCCTGTTGGAGGAGAGAGGAAATCTCATTTACGCTACAAACGTCCACAATAGTGAGGTCAGAAACATGTGTGTTTCCATTTGCATCATGTTTGATAGTGTACTGCTTCCCAGGAACACCATTTTCAGTTCGTATCAGATCGATCCCACTTGGACGATTTGATGACAACAAATCCCGAATGGTCTCATTATATATTTCTAGTACTGAAGCCTAGAAATATTTAACAAACTATATCAAAATTTCAGTTTGTGGATGTAACCACATGAAAATTAGAATAAAAATATATTAACCTGCATTGTGTACTTCCACCCCTGGTCCTGAAGGGCTTGACTGGTCTGGAAGATCTGTTCTAGAGAACGGGGTATCAAGCCTTTCAGATCTGGGGCATCAGGCCTACCCATCATTGTGTAGGTTTTGCCTGAACCTGTCTGCCCATAAGCAAATATGCATACCTGACATAACAAGTCAAAGGCCATTGTCAAAGCACATCTGGTATACAAAAAACAAATAATAACAAAAAGCTAGAGAAGAAGATAAAGAAATGCCCCAGTGAAAAGCTAAGCAAACAATAGTATCTAATGGTTCTTTCCATTTCTGTGCTGCCTTTCATGAATGAAAAGGCGTAGATTTTTCTTTTTCAAGAGATAGATCCAATTGGGAGAAGTCGCCTAAGGCCACAGAAACCAGGAATATCTTTCGAATGTACTCTCAGCTATAGCTGTACTGCCAGATCAATCCATGTGAGCAGAACACCAAGCCAGAGTCCACAGTAAGTGATAACATTTAATTTAGAAAAATGAACTCGGGCATTAAAAGTTAGTCTTTTTTTAATTCAAAATTAAACAGTAATTAAGATAAAGACATCAGCTGAAAAGTAATAGCAACCAAAGCAAATTATATTCAGTACCTATAACACGGGAAAAACCAAAAATAATTGACGTCCCATATCCAAAGTACTAAATTAAAAACTATAATCCCATTAAAATCCAAATCTATAGAAAATGTGTATGATATTAAACGCAAATGCAGCTTTATAGATCCATTTGTCTCAACAGCCAATAGCAAGAACTCTAGTCTTCCAATCTTACAATTTAGTCTTTCTAACCTTTATACACTTTCCAATGTATTGAGTTCTGCTTAGCAGATGAAAAAACAATAAATAAAGTAAAATCACCTTGTACCCATCAAGTGCACTTTGTACCAACTGTGATATCTCAATGAAAACATCCTGCTGAGAAGCCTCGTGACTGAAGACCTTATCAAATGTAAAAGGGTACTTTTGCCCTGCTGATGATCAAAGAATGAAATTATGCTTGACTTCCCACGTTATAATTCAAGAAAATATATATATTACATGAAACTCAGCAGGATGTTGATGCAGCAACAGAGAAGGTGTAAAAAAGTATGCGCTCATACCACTTTGGACCAATTCAATGCCCCGGCCAAGAGCTTCTGTTGATGTAGGGTAAGAAACAACCATGTCTGTTCCAACACCATCTTCTGGTAGCAAAGGTCGCACGCGGCAAAACACACGAATATTCCCTTTTAGCTCCTAATATTGGATGCCACTGAATTATTATTTATGGATAAGAAGCAAAGAAACTTTTTTTCATGACCATCTGAGCAAAGGAGTATTACAAGGATAGTGTTGTGTAATTTTTTCCTTAATCTCTCTCCTTCAATTACTTGGAATTCTTTATCAGCCAGACGATCCTGTAATTCACGTATAATTCTTTTCTGCTCTTCAAAACTTGTTCTTGTTTCTGAAGCAGATAAGTCAGCCATCTAACAGAAAGAAAATAAATGCTTGTGTCAATTCAAGTTATCACATTATATATGCAATAGACACTGCAAGTATAAATTTCCTAACACCATTTATTCCACGGGGAAGTTGACCAAATTAGGCGACTGTTTCAGCAACCAAAGAAAAATTAATTGCCTTACCTTTAATTTCTCCTTTTCAGCAGTCAACTGCTGCTGCAGTATATTTATTTGCTCTCTCTGAGAAGAACATGTGTCCTATGAAAGAAAGCCCACAATCTTAAAAACCTAACCAACACAGGAGTGCACAATATATATACAACAAAAGATCATAATAACAAAAGTAGTGAGTGTGGAGACAAAATAAAACAGACCTCAAGAGCATTTATTTTAATTGTCAAGATATCCAATTGTGCACATGAATTCCCTGTATATTCTTTGTAGTATGTTACTTCTCCAGTTAAAGCCTGTACTTGTGCCAGCTGCCGATCACGGTCATCTCTAATTTGTTTTAATTCTTCACGGAGACAACTGAGCTCGTGTACTAGCACATCTTTTTGCTTTGTAGCCTCTTCTTGTGAAGCCTGAAAAACAAAGATAACAAGAGAAGGAAAAAAAATAACACAAAAAGAAGAGACTATTAAGATACTTATAGTGACAATAAGGAGTTTGTAATAATGGCATCTAGCCTATATCTCCAAATTATCCGCATTTCCCCACTCTTCAGAACTGCTTATAATAAGTAAAGAATTCATTATACAAGTTGGAATTCAAGTGCTTGCATGAAGATGGATATCAACACAATCAACACAAGGACTGCAAGGCAAGCTAACAATCCAAAGCTTTGATGGAACTACACTATCATGGCCACAGCAATGGATAGAGTAAATTCCAACATGTTCATAGCACATATCAGCCAATTTAAAACATTTTCAACATAAAGTGGAAAATTGTAAAATTAAAACTCTTAATTGACAAAGCATTATACATAGAAAACACTAAACAGCATAGGAAAACATATATCAACATAGAATGACTTACTTTAACAGATGCCAGCTGATCCTGCAATGCCTTATTGTGACCTCTTACATTGCTAAGGTTTTCAACAATGGTTGCTTTCTCCATTTCCAGTCTTTTATGTGACTCATTAGTTGATTCAAGATCTGACTGGAGGCGACTATTGTACTGCTGCAGACTCATATTATACTCTTGCGAACGCTTGTACAAGTCCTCATTTGAAATGGCCTGCAAAACTCAGCAATTTCAGGAAACAAAAGCAGCAAGGCAAAAAAGCAGTAACAAGATCATCTTAAAGAGTGCAGAATATACAGAGAGGGCAATACTTTTATTGTATAAGTTGATTGTAAAATTCAATATTCAATTGGTAAATGTTTCTTGTCTAGATTATAATTTATAATTTGGCAGTACCTTCCGCTCAGCAGTTAATTTCTCTTGCCGAACTTTCTCGAGCTCAGTTGAAAGGGAAACTTGCATCTTCTCAGCTGCACTTCTGGCTTCCTTTTCTTTTCTATGACAATCAATTGCTTCCTGATTGTTAAACAACAAGGAATCATGAGGAAACTTCAAGAAGCGTTCAATCACAATGCTATATAGCTAGTAACCTTACCAATTTATACGATTCTTCCTTGGCAATTCTCTCTTCCAAAGAAGAAATTGTCTTCCTCAAATCTGATATTGTTTCATTCAACTCCTCAATCTTACTTTTCATTTCAGTCTCTGAGAAACCACAGATGTATGATGATTGGATAAGTGTTCCTTTGATAAAAATGTCAAATTATAAGTTGCAATAAAAAACTACACAGCAAGTACTTTGAGAAATTTTGTGATGACATAGTGCAATATTTGGTGCCAGCAAATAAATTTTCAAAACTCTTCCAGAGAAATATAAATGACAAGAAGGGTATGAGTGATATACTACAACTCAATTTCCAAGTGCCATAACAAAAAAAAAATAGCTAAAATATCCTATACAAACAAGGCACCGGTGCATATGTTTCTAAAAAAAGGTAAAACCCATACGTTAGCAACCATATATGATTGGCAGCTTACTCGTCACAAAGCTTGCTGCTCAATAAAAAAAAATGAATCCTTCCAAAGTAGCAAAGTAAGAAAGCATATGAATAAAGGTTTAAAAACCGTGTTTTCAATAGCATTGGCAACTACCTTAATTCCAGTCAACTTATTGTTGAAAATTACGGGCTCAGGAGAGAAACTTACCAGTATCGGTGCACTTCTTCTCAGCAGATTCAAGTGCAGACTGAAGCTTTTCCTTTTCTTCGATATAGCTTTCTTCAAGTTTTTTAAACCACTTTACACAAAGTTTAAGCCGCTTAATAAGATCTGCCATCTGGTCCATTTTTTTCTGCAAAACAAGTGAGAAAATAATGAAACACTCACAAAAAGAAGACCCAAACGTTGACAAAATTGAAATCATTGGTTGGATGAAGAATGATCTGGATAAAGATTCTATAAGATAAAAGAAACCTTATTATCATAGGGATTTCCCTTTTTCATCTTCTCATTCAACAACGCCTCCACCTCCTCTTTGGTGAACTCCACAGTGCTAAATTCTGAGCCCTCGGTACCGCCAACATCATTTGTTGTATTAGCTTCTGGCCCTTTGTTCACTGAGGCAAATGGCAGCCTCCCCCGGCCTGTGGTTCCCTGTCGATCCATTCTTTCTGCTCCAATCCTACGACGCTTGTCCAAGGGGACTTCTTCAGCCGCTACCTTTTTCTAATTCAACACAAAATCAATAATAAAAAATATTTAATACCCCATTTCCTACTCTTGTAATTCAGCAAACAGACAGTACGAAATGTCCATTTCTGACAATAGACACAGTCAAGATTTTAAGTATCTTTGCTACAGTCGAAAGATGTAAACAGAGGGCTCGAATTAACTACGAGCTTAATTTCAAATTTCGAGGGCAATACTCCATTTTGAATGGGGAGATAAGATGGAAGAAAACCCACTAGCTATTTACAGTCCTCTTTCCGTTAATTTGAAAATCAGAGAGCAAAACCTACCCTTCCCCCAAGAAAAATCAGACAAAAAGTTGATTCATTTCATCTGGTTCTTCTCACAACTTTTTGACGTCTAAGCAAACACACTAATTCATAAACAATAAAGAAAGGCTTACGTTGGAGGGGCTACGTGGAGGCCTGTTCTGGTTCCTAGAAGCCATATCTGGCTTCGCAAAATAGGGATTTACGCAGAATCTCTCTGAATCGTGCCTGATTTGAGATTCTAGGGTTTATGCCCAGAGAGAGAGAGAGAGAGAGAGAGAGAGAGAGAGAGAGAAGGCAAGGAATGGAGTAGCTGTTGGAAATGAGGGCAGAGCGTGAAATTTGAATTTGGAGGCGGTTCAGTGACTCGTCCTTCCGGTTCAAGGAATGGTGCCTGAGGTTTTCAAATCAAATTTGAAAGTAACGGTCATCTTCTATATTAAAATAAGAACTACATTAGACAGTGGACATACAGTTTATTGCAAAATTTAAAATATGATGACGTTCGTGCTTGTTCATAGAAGAAATCTCTATGCATTGCTTAATTTAGCATTTTGGCAGCACAAATTCAATTCTCAATTTTTATGAATGCAAGATGAATCATTTTCATTGTGTAAAATTAAATACTAATTTTTATAAAATGAATCATTTCGTTGTGTAATATTAGCTTGCTACATAAACAGAGAAAACTTTAAAATACAAGTGATATCCACACCAAATCAAATTTAATAATATATCTATTTAGTAGTGTCATCAATATTTTCTCCATACATATGTTGGAATTTTTAAAAATATATATGTTTTAAAATACTTAATGGAAATTATGATTTATGTTTGGTTTAATTATACTTGATTCCCACAGTTTTAGTCAATTTTTAAATAAGTCCCTATAATTTAAAATTTTGGAATTGAATTCCTATAATTTTATTTTTTTAGTGCATGTTTGGACAGACGTTTGAAGGAAACAAACCATGTTTTGTAGGGAGTAAACCACGATTTGCAAGAAGCAAATATGGGTAGCTTTCACACAAATATGGTTTTGTAACAAAAATCCAAACATGCACTTAATTAGGTCATTGTTTTAAACTGCCATTCAATATTTATTAGAAAATTTTAACATGTTTGAGAATATAGATAGTTATTGCCATAAACACTTCAATGTCCTAACCATCCCAAAATTTCATAAATGGATCATCTCTATATTTTTTTTCCATTCCCTTTCTCATAAAATCTCAACCATTCAAATTAAAATCTTAATGGTTTAAATATTTTTATTTTTTTAAGTTAAATTTTTTTTTTTCAAAATTCATAGTTAAGAATTTTTTTTTTTATATTTTGTATCTTAAGAAAAAGATTTATTTTTAGAATCTAAAAAATTAATAAATTGATCTAGACCATTCAGATTAATCTGGACAATCTAGATCTTCCATTGCAGAAGGCATTGTAGTGGATTTGGATCCCAAAACATCACATGCGCAAATCACATGAGGATCCACATTAGACAACTCCCCTATCTTTCTCTATGAAACCCAACTTAGAGACACTTCCAAAATAGTAACAATAATAGCCTCCCAAGCTCCTTCAACATATTTGAACATGGGAGAACCAAAGTTGGTGTTTTTGTGTTCATTTGAATAAAATGAACTTTAACATGTGTAAGTGGCTAGTTTAAAGGTTCTCAATTAGGCTTAATTTGGTATGTAATAGAGTTTTTTAATAGAACAAAAATGAAAGGTAGATTGAGAATATAAATAAGTCTTATAACTAGTAATTATACTTGATGTAATATATAAAGGAATAGAAATGTCATTACCTTTTTATATTTGATAAGATAAAAATGAGATAGAAATAGAATGAAAGAAGGGTTAAAAGATCAAAATATCCCTCTCTAATAAAAATAATGAAATGACTACTTTGTTTTTATTTATTTATCTAATGTAATGTAAAAAATAAAACTTTCCAGCCAATTTCACCAAAAAAAAAATTCCCAAATGTCATCTTTGTCTAGTAAATAAGGAGCCTACCACTTGCCCTCCTTTGGATGATGATAGCACTCTCTACTCTCCTAACTATCAATGAAGCATAACATTTTGATGATTATGACATTTCGACAAGGGTGGTGGAGGTCCTCTTCCCATCATCTTCAATTACAATGAATGCTTAAAGCTTTTGGTGGCTGACATCACCTCTCTTGTGTGGATCTAGTGGATGATAGCCAAAGGATGATGCAATAATGATAGACACAATGGCTAAAGCAATGGCACTCATCATTGAATCCAATTTTCTTTTAGGGACAAACTGGTCAAGATATTGCCCTATCCCACTAAGTAGACTTATGTCCTTTAAATTTCTGGAGGATGACAAACTCCCATGTGTAAGGGAGTTGGCTCACCCAAGGAGTAATTTGCTATCTACTAAACAACACTTTTCAGCGATTCCACTCCCTTTACCATTCTAGAATTAGTCTCCCTTGCCTATCAAATGAGGCCTCAGGGCTTGAAGTTTACGTGAAAATTGGATAAAAGCCATCATAATACACATAACCAAATTGCATAAAAGCCATCATATACATTACAAAGTTAATACCAATACCATCACATTAATAAAATAAATTTGTGTAAAAGCTACCATAATCCCCATCAAAAATATTATAGTTACAAGGCCAGAAATCAATACAAAAGTAAAACAAAAACCATAACATCAACACAACAAAAGCCACCACATTAATACAACCAAAGCCATCATAACAACTATCTTATCCCTCCCTTTATATGCTAAACACATATCTCTTCTAATTTAAAACTCCTTCAAAAACTTCACAAGAAGCTCTTGAAACCAAACTTCTAGTTGCAAAACTCTTAGTATCCATGAAATTTAGTGAGCTACCTCCTTCTCTTATGGAAAATGATGAAGGACCTTTATATTAGCCACTCTCGCAAATTTGAGTATTAATCTCAAAGGATGTTGTGAGATTGTTATTGTTACTATTTTAGAAGCCTCTACAAGCCATGTTTCAATAAGGAAGAAGGGGAGAGTTGGCTAATAAGGGTCCCTCATGTGATTTGCACATGTGAAGGTTTGGGAAGGTTAGAAGCTGAAGTGTCTATTTAGATGGTACCAACTGTACATATTCTTGGACATGTCTACATTTCCTAATAGATACTAAATATTAATCTAACAACAAGGACTTGATTAAAAAAGTTGAAATTATAGGGACTTAATTCTAAATTTTTAAATTACATGGACCTATTTAAAAATTGACTAAAATTATAGGGATCAAATATATAATCAAACATTTATATTTTGCTGATGAAGTATATAACTAGACAAATGAGTTAGAGAAAATAAGAAGTAAGAAAATACATATATATTAGCAAAAAGAAAAAAGAAAATAAATATATAAAGGCAAATGTAAGAGTAATATGCCTATTCCAAATTGTTCTCTTAAGCACCTATTTGAGATAGTTTTGGTTCATAAACAAATACCAAACCTATTCCAAATTGTTTGGTATTTATAGATGAACCACTCAAAGTGTTGATGAAGGTGTATGCATGTTACAAATAAACAAATAGATCTTGCATATAATATGTGCAATTTAAAGTTTCAAGGCAAAATATTATGAATTTAAATTTAAATTTAAATTGTCAACTGTTAAAGCATTTCCTACCAATTACTTGTTTCCTTTCTGAAATGCATTTTTCCAATATTGAAAGAAGATGCATCCACCCTTTCTTACAATAAAGTGCTAATGAAATATAACACTATCAAATGATGATTTGCAATGTGCCTAAAGATAGTTTAGGAGGGTTTTATCTCAATTAATGTACAAATTGACTCAAAAATATCATTATAATACAACCCAAAAAAAAAAGAGGCTAAGATGTAAAGTTTAACTTTACATTTATTATTTATTATTATTATTTGCTATAAGTCTAATTAAAATAGGGTATGCATAACTTGAATTCATTTTAGTCCAACCGAAGTTGAAATAATAAATGATCATGGTCAAGTTTAGGTGAGTTAATGAGTTCATATAAGTGAAGTTTCATGTAAAAAATAAAGCTCTTTTGGTTTAGTTGAGTTTAAGGTTTTAAAATGCATGTAATGTAGGAAATTAACATATTATGTGGTATAACCTGATAGAATCCAACCACTTGGACTTAACTTTATTGGGTAAACAAAAATCCAATTGATTTAAGATGTCAGCTTTCTCACTAAAAGAGCAATTGGACAAGTTGATGACTCAATCCAATTGACTAAACCCGCTTAATAC
Organism: Erythrophleum ivorense; assembly: GCA_026724425.1. Lineage (NCBI taxonomy): Eukaryota > Viridiplantae > Streptophyta > Magnoliopsida > Fabales > Fabaceae > Erythrophleum > Erythrophleum ivorense. The sequence continues at coordinate 48,631,014 of JAIUCV010000003.1, read as the reverse complement.
GCATCCCTAACCTAACTTATTAATGCTTATAAGTGAAATAGAAATTTTTACTTTTATTTTTATTTAATTATGCTTGAGGTATATATGCAAACCAAATGACAAAAAGAGACAAATTTGCAAAGAGTAGATTTTTTTTGCCCATAAGATTATTTATTTTTTCAAAAGCAGATTTTATTAGCAAAAGGTGAAAATTTGCTATACAAAAGTTAAAGATAGTAATTTATACATGTACTAGAATGCCAAAAAATTTTAATGAAACTCACATCAAAAAGTTTTGAAGGTCCCATGAGAAGAAAAATAGAAATAAAAAATGTCAAATCAATGAATGTATGTTAGGAATAATGCCAAAATTTGGGTTAAAATGGGTCATCCCATATGCTAACATGCCAATTGTTTTTTTGGAAAACTTGTTAACCCCCATTTGGTTTGTACTAGCCAAAGAACTAAATAAGCCGCCAAAAATTTTGCATTTAAAAAGAATATGCATATTTTAGCCTAACTTATATATTTTAGCTGGTTAAACAGTCTCACCATTAAACCTTACCTTTTCTTAAGAGTTTGAGACAAATATATATATTGTGGTATTTAGTACATTCAAATTTTAATTTTAAATATTTAAAATATATTGAAAATATGTCTGACCAAAAAAAATATAAAATTGTTATTATCACATACTCTGTTATTTGAAAAAATTTTAAAGTAAATTTCTTTAAAATTTAGAATATATGCCCCTTACCAATATTTACATTAGGAAGCCTTTGATATGTTGATAGATTTTATATTATTGTATTTGATTTATTCATAACATTCTTAAAAATTTAAGACAATTTTCCAAAAGTATTTTTAATCATTTCACTCAAAAATTAATAATTATTTATGACCTAACATTTTTAAAAAATACTCTTAATCATTTTAAATACAAAATGAATCAACCATTACTTTTACCCTTAATTTTTTTATTTAAAAAGTTAATAATTATTTATGACCTCACATTTTTCAATAGTACTCTTACGATTTTATTACAATCTTTAGGTACCTTTTCTATCATGTCTCAAGTTCTTATGTGAGTAGATCCTTTGCATTAAAGGGTTTTACAGCATATTATGCAATAAAAGCAATCTTTACTATCTGCTAAATTGAGCTGCTCACATTGTGCCACGTTGTTTTAAATGGTGCATGTCACATTTTCTTTCTTTGGATGGTTACACGTATCAAAACACCCCTAGATCCCCGATGTAATGCACTATTTTAAAGCCTCTCCCATGCATGTCCTCCACCAATAAAGAAAGCAGCTTTACTATCTCCTAATGGCCTTGACAAGCTTGTGTTTGGGAAGCCCATTCACAATGATGTAATAGCAAGGAAGGTTTTAGGTCTACAGTGGAAACAACCTAAAAAGAACAAGGTGTCAACGGTTCATGTGAGTTGGAAAGTCATGACCTTTGAGCAAAGGGAGAGGGAGAAGTAGATTAAGGAGGCCTATACAGAAAGGATGATAGAGTTAAAGGAAGATATTAGGTTGAACAAGATTGGAAAGAGAAAGAAGGGGAGGCGAGAGAGAAGAAGAAGCAAGAAAATATTTGAAATTTAGCACTAAGCTCTAGGTATCACTAATCCTAGGTCATTGAAGAAAATTGGCAAGTCTAAGCAGAAGAAGTACCTCAAAGTTGTTCTTGATGATATGCTCAAGAAGTAGCCTACTTTTTTCTTTTTTACTTTTAATGAATCAAATGAAATATCTTTCTTTGGCATATGAGGATGTTGCTTCAAATCCAACATCTATGCCATTTCATTTTATAAACAAAATTTTGTTGGATCCTATAATTGTTTAGTAGTGATTAAAATGGTGTATTGTCTGAGGAAAATTTGCCTTAAAGTTTTTGCTCTTTGCAATTCTAATAATTTCATATTTGGATTGCTGCTTGGAAGTTCCATAGTGAGATTAATAGAGTTGTACACTAGAGATGTGATATTTGGCTATAATCTATTCAACAAGGTAAAATGCCTATGATCAATTGAAGTTTAAAGAGTCTAATGTGCTATTTTTCTCATTAAAGGAACAACATAACAAGATAATTTGTCCTTTTCGAGCATTTGTTTTGCTTCTAGTCAGTTGGTAGAAAGAAAGTAAAAAGTGATAGTCCCTGACCCCATAAAGGAAATCGCTTTCAAGGTTTTTTTGTTGTCGTAAGTAAAATCAAGGATTTTCTCATTAGGATATAGTTACATTGTCCTACTCATTAATTTCCTTTCTTTACATTCTCTTATTTCTGAAGAGTTTGTATAGCAGTGTTTCAAAAGGGACTCTACAAAACTAGCTATGAGATAAAGAAAGGAAAGCACCTTGTTGTCATGAACTAATTTAAACAAAAGAACAAAAGCACCCTTATTGTTTGGTCACTCTTACCATTGACAATTGATTCTTGGTTATAAATGTTACAGAATTTTATATCTTACCAAAGAACAAAAGAACCCTTGTTAGTCTAAGAAAGAATAAGGTTCAGTGTCATTAAGTAAGCTTGCTCCATATTTCAATCCACAAACTCAGATGCTCTACATGTAACAACTCTAACTACTAATCATGTTAATTAATAATAAACAAGTTCTTAATCACTAGTATTGAAGGTCAAACATCATTAATAATTCGTTTAAGGATGAAAATTCGAATGAATTTGAATTTAATCAATCCTAATCACCATTTAGAGGAACAAGAGAATTCATGTGCGAAGTTAAATAAATCCTCATACTAGACTTCCATTTCACCACTAGTCACTTAAAGAAGCATACAACTCATTTATGTTTGTTTCTGAGACCATCTACATCATTAATATATAGAAAACCAAGATTCATAAGCTAAAATAGAGGTTTGAAGACTTAGGCTACGATTTGGAAAAGTTTGGCTGCAGCCAAGCTAGCTTTTGTAACTCAAAAACTAAAATTTTAAACTTGTGCCGTGACTTGGAAGACCCATGCCATGACCTAACTCGATATTAGAACTAGAAGATGCAAAATTCTTATTCTTCACCACAACTCAAGCTCCCCATGCTGTGGCAAGGATTCCCATAGGCTTCACTATTTTGTTTAACCTAAGTCTCATCACAACATTGTTATCTCGCACTGTAGCAAATTTGCCTACTATAACTCTATTGGGTAGAAATTCATGATTCTCGTAGCAACTCAAACTTTGTGCTATGGTGAGATGTGCTTATGGGACACTAATTTCATTTTTCCCGATTCTCACTGCGATGAGCCCTTTTTGCACTATAACGAGATTGCTTTTTGGAACACTCCCTTTGGATTTCCTTCATGTTGCACCATAGCTAAAAGGATATATGCCATGGTATAGTTAGGTTTTGTTACCCTTTAAATGTGATTTAGCTATGACTTGAACAATTTTGGCTGCAGCTTAGCTCTTCTCTAGTCTTAAACTCTTTTATACACATTCCTCCTCACTTATAACTCCTTCTAATCAAAGTCTAAGGTCCTCCTAAGGTAAAATTACATGTTCTAAATGACTTACTAACACTTCTACGCCATAATTTTCTAACTTTCACTATTTAAAGATTCATGAATTGGCCAAACTGAAACATTTTGCCATATATAAGCAACTTACCAATTTAACAACTAAGGGGGGCACCTAGAACCACTAGTAACCTTGTCAAAATGTGCAATTCCTTACCATCTAACCTCTAACCACTTTGAACAAGTTTCACTGGTCCAAATATACTTGCTCTTGGCCTTAAATGGCTAAAGTATCTTCAGGTGTACAATATGGCTACCCTATGCTACCCATTCCACAACCAAGGTTTAATCATTAGCAAGGACCTTCAAGTAACAGAAATCCAGACTAAGCATTCACATAATAGCAACAACCTCATTCATCAATTACCATTTAAGTTTCATATATATATATATATATATATTAGTTCATAATGGTTTAATAATACCAATACATCAAAGTTCATGTAAATTAGAGTCTAGTTTTAGGGAATGCATCCCAAGTTACAAAATATCATAATATCTACTTGGCAATATGGATGCAACATGATACTATATAAAATGAACTACAAAAAGGATTAGCATCTACTTTAAGTTAAAGTGATCTAAGTGTAGAAATCCTACATAAGGTCTTAAGCTAGGGGTGTTCATTCACTTGCTTTCCCTTTTCCTTAATTGAAGATCTTTCATCTAAAATGATTAGCACATCAAAAGAGGTGAGACGTAAATCTCAGTAACCAAAGGAAAATTTCGTATATATGTACACATTAATTAACTTAAATGCATCATGAGCAAGTAAGCAATAAATATATCAACACAATTAGCAAATTAACTAGTTGGATTATTAGTGACTACTATTCCATATTAGCAATAATATATAATATGTTAATGGCCAATAACAGAAGGAAAAGCCTATCCACGGCACTAACTCCCTATCAAGCACACTTATACTCAGTGCATTCTAAAGTTTGATTACAACTCAATGCCCGATTGAAGCACAATACACAAGTGGTAACATGATCATACTTCCACCAATGACATGATCACGGTCCAATCATAAATAAGTAGCCAACCAATCATTAGCACAGAAAATCATATAAGGATAGCAATTATAAGGTTAAAATGAACATATGTAGGGAATTAAAATGAATCTTTTGGTTACCTCACTTGTTATGCCAACTTTTCAGAAGTCAAGATTATTTCCCATCACTCTAGAGGTCTTAAATTGAATCAAAACATATTCTTAATCGCTAATCACAAAATAAATCAAATACTTATAAAATTAATCATTACAAGCTACCTAAGAATCACTTAGCTAGTCCCCAATGAGTCTCAAATTCGGACTATGGTCTTCCTAAAATAAAAACCTCTATGTCTCACTCTAATTCCTTGGCATTTTCGCACAAAATAAAAGTATAAGTCAGCTATTAAGGCCAATAGTTAGGAAAAAGTACATCAAAATAAGGATAAAGTACTTGCCTAATAGCCCCTTTAACCCTAACATCCAAAAATTAAACTAGAAACCACTAAAATATCAAATTTCATATTTGTGATTGTGATGAGGCAAAAATCCACAAACGAAAAACTAATTGATCTAAAATGTAAGGGAGAATGAGAGAAACAATTTTTATATAAATTACCTTGGTTAAATTTTCTTCTAGAAATGCAAAATAAGGGTAAGAAGCTGAAAAACCCTAGCCTCCACCCAAAGATGTGAAAATGCTCTTCTTGCTCTATAGAACCCTTAAGTTTTCAGCACCAAAGTAAATGGTAATTGGGTTTTCTTAGGGTTTTAGAGTAATATAGGTTGACAAAGAAGCCCATTCTCCATTTGGCTCCATTCCCCCTAGTGTTGGGCTAAGATTGGATACGTTTAATTTGATTCAAATTAGTTGGACCTTCATAAAAATTAAGGTTGGGCTTATATAATTGGTTCTTGACATACATAAGTTAATCGTGGAGCCTAAATCATATTTAAAATCCATAAACATCATTTTATTTTTTTCAAAGTGATTTAACTAATAATTATTATATTAAGATACTCAAATTTGCCATCTCCTTAAAATTTATATTTTCCCATAATTTCCTTAAATTCCTCTTAATAATTTCATAATTCCTTATAATTACTCTTAATTAATTTTAGATGTTATACTACACATTCAAATTCAAAAAATTAAAAGATTTGGTTCAATGATGAACCCAAATTTTGCATTCACCATTAGCACATGGTGAAGTAAACCATTAAGAAGTGGTTTTGTGCTTTATCTTTCTCATGTCAACCAGATCTGCAACAAATTGGGGGGGGGGGGAACCTAGAAATTTAAATGCCAAATTAAAAGAAAATAGTAAAATGGAACCATAAGAAGGATGAAGGAAAATGGCAAAAACGTGATTGCGTCCTACAGAATCAAAAGACTAAAAGAATTAGAAGAAGCATGAAGCAACATAAGTCTTTGCATTTCTTCATCTTCTTCAACTGTTAGGTTTTCCTTATCTTCTTCAACTATTGGGTTCGTAGGAGTTTTAGGGGACTCAAAGCAGGGCACCATTTGGAGTGACAAGGCACAATGTGAGTGGCTTAATTTAGAGGAGGATGGAGATTGCTTTTATTGCATAGCATACTGTAATGTCTTTTAATGCAAAGGATCCACTCAGAGTTCTTATTTTGTCTCATATTTGCATTGGTTGCTTTTAAAATTCTCATGTGGAAAAGAAGTTCATGCTATTGATGTAATAAGTTACTTCTAAACCATAGTGAATGTGTGTGTTATTCATTTAGGGTAGTCTTATAGTTTAATTAAATATTGGTTAGCAAATCATACTTAAACTTCATTGTACTTTGTATAGATGTAATAGGTTTCTTTTGAACCACAGTGAATGTGTGTGCTATTTATTCAAGATAGTCATAGTGCTATTAGTGTCACTCTTTCCTATTGTTCAATTTTATTCACAATTGTTTAAATTGCATATAATGAATAAAAACATCATGTATAAGGTGAGAACTGTAGTTTTCATGGAATATATTGTAATAATTCATTGTTGCAAAAGCTTCTTTTCTACGTTGATGTTATATGGGTTACAATTGCTTGTTACTTCCATTGCCCTTCCTTATACATGGTTACAATCGATCCAAAATGTAAGGGAAGGATGAGAACGAGTATGCATGGGATGAGCTTATGAAGCATCTTATGGGTAGTGAAAGATTCTATAATATAATATTGATGGGTCCAAGAGCTTTTTTAATTGTGTGCTATATTACAAAAGAAAGGTGGTTTTCAACACAACGTGCAATAATTGAACAAGTTGTAAATTTTAATATTTGATTGAGTATAGTGCAAGAAATTATGTGATTAACTTCTTCTAAGGTCAAGTGAGAAGTCATCATTTTCATAGTGTGTTAAGAGCTTTGGTTGAATTAGAAAAAGAATATTTGAGATAACCCAATGGTGAAGAAGTTGCTCCAAAGATATTTAATAGCAATAGGTTCTTCCTTTATTGTAAGGAAGGTTTTTATTTTAAAATTGAAATAGAAATTAGAAACTTTATTATATAAATTTTAAGAAAATTATTTTATCTTAGAATTGTACAAGAGCAATTAATGAAACCCAAGTGCATGTAAAAGTCCCAATGCAAGATGCCCCTAGATTTCGTGGTATGAAAGATTATCTAACATAAAACATTTTAGCTAAGTGTGAAGGAATAACATTTAATTCAAGAATTTTAAAAGATAGGCATTGAAATGCCAATATCTTTTAAAATTTTCAAAAGGTATTTTTTGATAAAAATGTATAATTTTAAACAGTCAATTAGTTTTAACTAATAGTACTAAAGTTTATTTACTTCTGTAGAGGCAAATTTTACCTTGTTGAAGTTGGTTTTACATATGTTAAGAGGTGGACTCATTACATCTTGTAAGGGAGAAAAATATCACTTAAAATTGTACTAAAAAAAATACACCATAAAATCCTCATGAATTATTCAACCATTAGCATTCTTCTTTGTGAAATGTAATTGAAAGAGCATTTGGTGTTTTGAAGAAGTAGATTACCATTCTCACAAGTGCACCAACTTTGAGCATTAATACCCAAAAGAAAATTGTGTTAGTTGCTTGTATCTTGCATAATTATTTGATGGGTGTCAATTAAGATGAAGAACTTATAGCTGAATTGGACCATGAACTTTCTAATCAACTGATTATAAAAAAGGAAGCATTGTGTTGATAGGGAAGATAGTGAAGAGGCAGTTAGAGGAGCTTTAATTGGAGACTCAGTTGCAGCTGTTATATGGCATTATTACATATTTTGATCTAGCATTATGAATTTAGTTTCAGTATTGATTGTTCTTTTCAGGATAAATATTTAGATTTATCAACTTCTGTTGCCTTTTCCTATTATTATTCAAACTTTATTATGAATGTTAGTTTCATTATTGGCTATTATCTTAGAATAATTTGTTAGATTTATCAACTCTTATTGCGATTTTATTGACTGTTATTTCACTAGTTTACATATAAATATATAATTGACTCTATGTTCAACAAGACCCAAAGCGAAATAGTCCTTGTGATGTGCCAAATGCGGCTGTTGAGTCAAATGCAAATAATGGGTCCAATGAAAAATGTGTTTGGAACAGTGATATGGAAGATGTTCTTGTTGATGCATATACCCATGAGCATTTACGTCAAAAGCACTTGATGAAATTTTGTTGGAGATGAAAGAACACTTTCTGAATAAGCAACTTGACAAAACAAAAACAAATGATCACATGAAATGGCTGAAGAACAAATTCACAGTAGTTGTTCAAGCATGGCCTCGGTGGTTTTGGATGGGATCCAAGTACGAATATGTGGACTGCTGTTGGAAGAAGTTGATTGAGGTAACATATGTTCTGGCTTTTTCTGTGGGTTTTATCAATTCAATCCAACAACGAATGTCCGCCAATTTGGGAACATAAAATAATTAGAAATTAATATATAGATAATGATAAATAAAAAATTAATTAAAATGAATTAATTGAAGCAGGGGTTAATGTTTTAGGAAGAAAGTGATTAACTCAAGCTCTTACTTCAGTTTTAGTGGCTAACTTCTTACTTGGGTATTGGAAAAATTCAAGGCCACTCTTGATACGTGAAAATGAAAAAGAGTGTAATAAAAAAAATGAAAAAGAAGATAAAATTGATAAAAAAAATAATACTCAGGTTTTAACTTAAAAAATAATAAAAATAGATATATTATTAAATAATAAATTATAAGAATATGATTTTTTTTTCCTCTCCCCTTCACCTCCGTTGTAATCAGGCTGGAAAGAATTCTTCGGTTTCGGCTCAGTAATTTTTTCAACATTTCCTCCAATCTGACCAAAATAACCTCGTTCTCCTTGTTAATCTCAAAAATTGCCATTAGAAAAATCTGATTAGGAAAACTCAAGTAAAGCCATGTGTCTCCTCCCATACCGAGCTCTTGGTCCAGCTCTGCACACCATCTCTGTGCCTTTTCCTCTTCGGTTCGTCCAGCTCAAAGTCCAGCATTTCCTTTGCAGCTTTTGTCCATGTATGTGGCTGCCACCTTCATCCAACCGAACGTCTTCTACTTTCTTCCTCCTGTCCTCTGCGTTTGGATGGGTTGTGTGTGTCTGTCTGCAACTTATTTGGGCGTCAGTTCCATTCGGTGTGCTGGGCAAGTTTCGTGCTCCCCCATCTCCATTGAAGCCCCATCGTTTAACTCTTTTTCCATTTGCCTGCTGAAGCTTCATGCTCCTCCTTCACGAGTTGCACAACTCCAGATCATGTTTCAGAGCTCAAATCCAGGTTCTCATTCTCTAACTTTTATTCGTGTTTGTGGCTGCAACTTTCTATCCTTTATTCATTTTGTTTGAAAGGTAAACTCTCATGTCTTTGGACTGCTGAAATTACCCTTTTTTCCTCAGATGTTTCTGGACTAATCTCATTGACTCTAGCATATTTCTGTTGGATTATTGGCCCAAGTTATTTGACCGAATGATTTTGATAATAACAAAATAATTATTAGATTTTTGTAAAAGCTTGTACTATAGGTCGGCCCAATAATTTATTTTAAATTATTGTGACAATTCATCTCTAAAAAGCTATGTTTATGAACTAAACGATAAAATACATTATGTATAAAAGATAAATAAATTATGGGTTCTTGCATTAAAGAAGAGTATAGAGTAGTAGAAATAATGATTGATGTTGAAAATATGGTTAAATGTCAATCTCTGCTTCAACTTCCATGGCTAGTATTCAATGCGAGAAGACCAACCAAAATTATAAAGATAAACAAAATTTAAGAAGACTTTTTGAACGATAGAAACAAAATGAAGAAGGAGCCGATGAAGTCAAAAATGCCTCTAACAAATAGAAAAATCGAGAAGCATATAAATATTCGAAGATATGAATATTACGTGAAGTAGCAAAGATATTAAGAAAAGGCGCTGAGAAAGAAAAAGGGTTCTAGATTATTCATCATTTTTACTTATTACATATATCTGCTTATAAAAAGTAATTTGAAGAGAGATTGTGTAATTTATTGTCATAGTGATAGAAGAGTGTTATAAAATTTGAAAGAAGTTGAGGGTGAGCTGTTAAAAACCCTATTGAAAAATCATTTGGTGATAAAAATTGTAAAGTGGTATTAATCACATTTTGTAAGTTTTTATTATTTAGTTAAAAATCCCTTAAGATTTCAAGGGGACGGACGTAGGTCAAAACTGACCAAACCAGGATAAACCATCTGTGTTAAGGTCATCCTTTCTCATCTATCCATACACAAGTCTTCAACTTTTTACTAACTAAGTTAGAGAACCTTTGGTTCTTCACTTTCAAAATTCGTGAAGAATTGCACTTAATGTACAACACACATATTCATCCCTTTTTAGGTGTGTTTATCAATTTCTTCCTTCACTTCACCATTTTCCCCCCACTGTAATGCTCTGGTTTGCCCCTTTAAGGGGTAGCTCCTTGTCTCATGGCAAATTTTCATTTCTTGTGAGGTCAAGTTATCCACCTTCATTCGTTATTTCTCATAGATGCAACTCTTCTAGGTTTTGTCACAATTCTTTGGCTTTTCTTTTTCCTCTTGGCTGTGAGTTTGGTTGAGGTTCTTGGGTGGATTGCTAGTGAAGTGTGGAAGGTGTTGGGCTATGGGCATCATGAAATTTAGGTAAGATTACCTATCTCTTTGTATAGTCTTTCAAGATTCAAGCCCTGTTGTGAACAAATAGGGAAAATGAATTAAATAAAAAAAATACTTAAAGTAAGAAACAAATTAAATAATAAACAAACCGAGGAAGGATAAATATTAATCTAGAGTGAACATTAGGGTAGGAACTAATTGCTCAGAATTTAATGAAGCCAAGTGGAATTTAAATTAGGATAATTCAGTCAAGAGAAGCAATGAGTAAGGGAGTAGATAGTGTAGGATGGTTACATTGATTAAGTTAATGGAGAAAAAGATGTGTTGATTGTGTTCAAATAAATGAATAAATAAAAACAATATAATTGAATGAATTATTATGATCGTGTTTTAGGAAATCTTTCGAATTTTACATTGGAAGAATTTGATAGTGCTTTGATGTCTAGAGGGACCACTATTGTTTTGCATTAGATAACATCCCATTGCATAATTTATGTTGTCACATATTTTTCTTATCTTGCATTTTAGTTATTTTTGATAAATATCATGTTTTCTCAAATCCTAAATTCTTAATTGCATTCAAGTTCATTGAAGAAGCATTTTCTTTATGTTGAAATTCTTGATTTCAAAAATGTTGAAATATGTATGGAATCAATGGGAGTAATCTCAATAAATTTTTACAAATTTTTTTGCTTATTATGTATAATAAATGTTTAAGTGCTAATTTAAATTAAAATGATTCCATACATGATAGTAATGCTCTATAGAGGGACTAGAAATAAAATGTTAGTTGTTAACAGTAGCTATCCTAGACTTCAGTGTGCTTTGGCTAAATCCTAGTTAGTAGGGTTACAAGAGATACTAGCCCCATATGTTGGTCATCGCATGTGAAATGATATGATGTTATTTTACGTGAAATGAGGACTCATAATAGGCTTTAATTTATATGAGCTAAGAACTCATGATGGATTTTATTTTACATGAGATGAGGACTCATAAAGGATTTTATTTTACATGAATTGAGAACTCATGACAGACTTAATTATTTATCCACATGAGCTATGTGTCCACATATGTAGTTGTGATAAAAGTCATAACTATAAATACTTTATTTTTAAGTTTTGCATTGTTCCATGTCATAATTAAACCACACAAAACAATAGGTCAGCACACTTATTCACAATTTGGTACATTTCCAAAATTTTGGATCTACCAACAAAAAGAATTATCAAGGTAAAAAGCTTAAATATGGCTAAGCATTTTGCAGTTGTATACAAAGTTCTTCCAATGTTTTACGGATATAATTCAAGAGCAAAATATAAGTATTTATAAAAAGCTAATGCCAAATGAGACATAACTAGCACTATTTTATGTTGCTTATAATAAAACAAATAACTTAAATAATTATTAAACTCTTTACGTAACTGTTTTGCATATGTTTCCATTTTCATGACAAAACTTATGACAGAACATTTACATAAAGAGTTTGGTAACTATTTAGATCATTTGTTTTATTACAAATAGTGTAGAATAGTACTCAACAATGCAAGATAGTGCCAATTTTCTCTCATTTAACGTTAAGTTTATACAAAAATTTGTATTTCATTCTTGAATTGTATATGGAAAAGATCCGAAGAACTTTGTGTATAAGAGGTAATATTATTCACACTATGACTTTCATCAAAGTCATAATTATCTGTGTGCCCATAGATAATTATTTGAAAGTCATAATTTATTATTATTTCCTTCAATATGATGCCACAAATGTATCCATAATTCCATAGGCAATATCCTCTCCCTCTGTATAGCTTAGATTAGTTATTAGAAGTTGAGGGAAAGCTCTCCTTATTGTTTTGTTGTTCTTGGGTTATTGTAGAATTTCAGAATATCATTCTCAGGAGACATCTGGTTGAAATTTTGGTAGGAAATGGAAATGAGTTAATTATGAAATTACGGATTTTAACTTTATGAAGTAAATTTTAGAATGAGACTTCCTTTTTGCTCCCGTCTCGAGGCCCTGTTGGGTAGACCAGATTAATCTCATATTTTGTGCTGATCACACCTCTGATTTTGGGGTGTGACAAGCAAAATCTGAAGCTAATGTGTGGAGGAACAAGCTAACGCCATATTATGACAAATGCTGACACTTCATGGACAAGATAGGGCAGTGGGTGAGTATGCAGAAACTGTAGCAAAAATGAGACAGGGGAGCAACAACCAATGAGGTTGATTTTGATACCATAAATGATATTGACCTGTTAGTATCTATTAATGAAGCAACTTTACATAGCTTTGACGTAAACGATGATTAAGAGGCAGAGAATTTTCTTGGAGCACGATCTCAAGTAGCTTCTCTAGGTGCTATTCATACTATTCTCAAGGGGCAACTTTGTCTAAGGACAAGGGGAAAAAATAAAGGTAAAGCAACAAATGAAGACATGCATGAAATTGTTTTCCAAATCTCTTAGATAATATGGTTGAAGCTTTTGTGAAGTGCACTGGGAATTTGATCAAAGGTCAACGAACTCATCCTATGCCAGAGAATGATGTTTAGGCTCTTTTGAAAGGATTGTAGGTCAATGGAAGCATCTTAAGCAAAGTTTATTATTTTTTAATTCATAACATTGATGCTCAAAGAGCCATGATTAGATGTCCTCTAGAGAAGCAGAAGGGGATGCTAATCTTTCTTTATGTCCATAAATAATTTTGCACCTTAGTTAATTATAGATATGTGGACAAGAACTTAGTTAATATGTTGATTTTTGCTTTATGTTGGTTCCGATGACATAAATTCGTTTTGTTATGCATCACTTAATGCAACTGGGCTGTTTAATTTACCATGGTATTGTAATTGAGAATTTAATATAAGATCTATGTTTATCTTTTGTCATAGTTAATGGTAGATGATTTTTATGCGTTTTCTCTTAGTAGGTTGGTGTTGTTACTTGTTCAATTTGGTTAACTCTATTGCCAACTTTAAAGACAGTATGCTTGTGATTAAGGAGGCAAGAAAAGTGTAAGCCATGATCTAAAATGTTTCTTATCATAGGTATATATGCGTAACAGTGTTCCTATTCACCTCTGCACGTTACGAGGAAGAGTGTTTCTATCTAATCTATATATGGAAAAGATAACTGCAGAAGCATACGACCATAAATGATGAAACTACTCCCACCATTCTCTAGGTACTAACCTAATCTTTTCTGAGGACTTCTTTATTATTATGTTCGGTTGTGCGACATGGGAAACGTGTATAACGTAATGTCAATGGAAATATTAAAGAGGGGTCTTAGGCTAAGCTTTTAGTTATAACGATAATATTGAGGGGAAAAGAGTCATTCCATTTTATATATTTTTATTTTAACTTTCAAACAATAGTAAAAGAATTATTGCTCTTTCTTTATTAGACTTCCAAACAATAAATGTCATGTAATTTTCTATTTTATTCCATTATGAGTTATTTTATTCTATTCTCTCTTAAATTCCCAAGCCTAGTTTATAGGTGAGGAAGACATGAGGAAAATGACTCAAATGGTCAACTTTGAATTTATTGTAAACCAAATTTGTTGAAGTAAACTACTAAAAGTTTACTTAAGAAAAGACATAGGAAGTTAATTATAACCCTCATAAATTTATACTGAAACACTTGACAAACTAAATGATATGACTAACCATTCATATTGAGGTTTTTAAAAAGGTAGAAACAAAAAACTAAGAGGGTTGCGGCCTTGGCTTGCAACACTGCAGTGCTGTTGCGTAAATTTCCAGAATGACGTAGCTCTATGTGAACTAATGGGAAGACCTTATAAATACCCCGTTTTCGCATTTTTCAAGGGGAAGACAACATTATTAACTTTCTCAAGGTTCTTGGAGGCTGAGAAGGTGCTTTGAAGCTCTAAGATTGGGAAGAAGATGGAGAACTGTGAGGAATGGGCTACAATGAATCATTCTAAGGTTTCTCCTTTGGTCCATTGTCTATAAATTTGGACTCGAGCAATCTGTCCTTCTTCTATTTTCCTTTGTCTTTTTTTTTTCTTTGGGCTATGTGTCTATTCGTTTTGTTTGCTTTTGCAATTTGTTTGCCCTATGTATTGACTCTACTTGTATTGACAATAGTGTTTGTCAATGAATCTTAGTTTATTCCCTTATTCATAATTATTTATCGTGAATCTTTATGCAATTAGTATAGATTATGAGTAGATTGCTTGGGATTATGTATCAAAACATGACATCTACCGAAAGGCAACGCATATATATATATATATATATGGCAATGCATATCCAATTAAAGGTTAGTCAAACATTACGTCCAATTAACCTTTGGTTATAGGACTATTCGACTACTTTGCAGTTGAACAGCTTTTTTTTTTATTTGAAATATGCATGACTTTATTGATTTTAATATTAAAAAATATATTATTAATTTATAAAAAATATTTATTAAATATTATTTATAAATTATTATTTAAATAAAATAAATATAATTATTTATTTTAAAATTTTATAAATATTACATATTAAAAACATTTAATATATACATATGTTTTGAGCTTAATTTTCTCTCATAATCTCTCCAAATATGGAAAGAAAATTTTTTTGTAGGTCCCACGATACTTTTCCCCTCAAATTTTCTCTCTTCTCCCACTTTCTCTTCTTGTCAAACGAGATAAAATTCTGTTTTTTCTTTTCTCCCTCTCTTTCTCTTCACTTTTATCTCCATCAAAATGCACTGATAGTACTTAAGTAACTAATTCACTTGTTAACTTAAATTATTAAGATAATACACATCATGACGCCAAGCTAGTAAGATAGTATTTTATTTGAAAAAAATACGTTTTAGCATAACCCTATTTAAGACTAATGCTAATTAAGGGAGAGCTAACCCTAATTAAGAGCCCTTGATATTTAGATAAATAATGCAAAAGATGATTTAACTATCATTTGTAGTTTGATCAGTATTACAAGAATATTTTTCTCTTAAATTGCAAGAAATGATCATTAAAGTGCTTTAGTAATTATTATGTTTTGTAGCTTTGGATGCAAAAGTAAGAAGGATTTTCTTTAGTTGTGGGGATGATTGTACCATTAAAAATTTTAAAGTATAATTTTTTATAATAATTATTGTCTTTCTAATTTCGATTTTTATAATCAAATTTATAATTTAGAACTTAAAACAAAACTTTTAAAAAAATATTTTTGAATTGACTAGATCTTCTCCAATGGTCTGTATGATTAGAGAGGATCCATCATAACTTTCTTTTTTTAAATTAGATTGAATAATAATAGGTGTAAGAGTATACTTTAGTTCCTTCAAATCCAAAATACATGATGTCTTTTTATGTATAAGCCGATAACTAATTGACAATTGAAAGAAAAAAAAAAAACAAAATCATGCATAAGTTTTAAGTCACTTTCAAATTGCCCATTGAACTTTTAAAATAAAAAAAACAAATAAATTTCTCAACTTTCATACTTCAAGATATAAAGTCATTTTATTTATTTCCCATTTAGTGTCATTAGTTCATTCAAAATTAATATGACAAGTTTTTATTTATCTCTAATGCTAGCATATTCAATTCAAAAGGTTAGAGGGAATTTGAAATAACATATGAAATAATGATATTATGAGTGAAATAAACAAAAAGACCTAGTTTTTTGGGTGTCAAAGTTGGAAGGATGAATGTTTCAGCGGTAAGAGTTCAGATGTTATTTATAAGAGACCAAAAATTTAAAAAAAAATGGTTTTTTTCTTTATAAAGTAATATTTTGCTCTTATTTTATAAACATCTATTAAGTTAACTTTATGTCAACGGTAACCTGCAATCATAAAGTGCAGCTTGAGAGAATCTTTTGGCCAAGCGGAGTGGTAGTTAGTGTTGCGATTTTCTTTTTGGTATAAAATGTGCTATTGGGAATGTTATACAATAACAATTTCTAGTTTTAAGTGAATATCGCTTTAATCAACATGATTTTAATTTCTTTGAAAAGAAAATTCTTCTGTTTTTTTATTATACTTTTATTATTAGATTCTTTACCTAAAATATAATAAATTTATAACTTTTTAATTAAAATGTGATAACTATACAGTTTAATTGAGAATTATATAATTTCTATAAAAATCATACACTTATTATATTGTTATTGAAAAAATCAAACATTTATTATGTTTTGATTAAGGAGACAAAGATATAAAAAATTACTAAAGTTTTTTTAAATAATCCAAAAATTTATTTTTCAAAAAACAACATTCCTTGAATTGATATTTTAGCCCTTAATAGGGTCTTTACATTAAATTAGTTAATAAAAATAATCATGTTACCTAACCAAGATTAGATAAAGCTGATAAATACTTTCAACTATGATTAAAACATAAAAAGGCAACAACTATTAGGACGTCTTAGATTTTAAGAAAAATTTTACATAAAGATCATAAATTTGTAAAAATTTTATTAAATGGCCTTAAAAATCAAAATTTCTATAAAGGATTAAAGGAGAAAAATTATCATTGAAACTTTCAAAAGTTATCATTTATATTTCTTATAATTACAATTTATTGCTTTTTGATGTTATAATGATTTTCTCCGGTGATAATTTTAGAAAAACAGAGTAATAACTTTCAAAAACGCCAATTGTAACTTTGGTTCTTCAAAGGAATTTTAATTGTTAAAGGCGTTATTTTTATCAACTTATAGTTCTTATATATAATTTTTCTTATATTTTATTAGACATTGCACCATTTTGATGACTTATGTATAATAATTCATATTCAATTATGGGTGTTTATGGGACAAATCAGGCTTAGTTTTTAAGCCTAACTTAATGTCTGGCTTGATTTTGTACTAAATCAATTTTCTTAAGCTTGGTGTTCAGGCTCAAGTTGATTTGATTTAGTATTGGGTTAAGTCACTTTTTTTTTGTTTTGGTAAAAATTATAAAATAACTTTTGAGAAAAAACAAAATTTTCATGTAAATTCTTATAAAGTTATATTTTACTCTTAAAAAAATAAAATTTTTATATAAATCCTTATAAAATAAAAAAAATATATAAGAGCAGAATAGGCTAAATTGTTCAATATGACTAGGCTAATATCCATCTTGATTTGCATGAATTCCCCTTTTTGTCCAGCGTGAGTGAACAGGACCAAGCTATCCGAGCCTTCGACCCACCTATTCACCTCTAGAATCAGATATTTAAAATTTGCTGGGCATGTGTCATTACCATTCATATTTTCCTCTTCGTTGCTATATTTATTTTTTCAAAAAGATTTTTATACAAGTTGAGATTATATAACATATTAAATCAAACCAGTTATGAAGAAACACACGCATATATTAGACACTTTTTTTAGTAAAATTCTAATTATAACATACTTATTCCTATCTTCATCGTGACCTGATTTATTGATGAATTAGATTTAGGTGTAATTTTTATATATATTTGTTATCAATTTTTTTAATTAAAATATGATAAATGAATAATTTAATTAAAAAATTATATACTTATTTATAAAAATTATATATTTATTATATTATAATTGAAAAAAATCTAATAATGGAAATATAAACAATTATTTATAAGATTTTTTTCTTTATGTGTTAGAATTGTAACCTCTCACTCCACGTGTCAGGCTACTAGGAATCCACCCTGGAAACATAATCCAGCTTGTCCCGTCGCAGCCACTCGCCCTCTGCCCTGATTGGCTGACACCATATCCAACTTATCCAACTAGAAAATGGCAGATAACGTGTTCGCTAGAATGCCTCTGAATCACACATACACACAAGCAAACCCCAAATACATCATCATCATTCATCCTTCCCCACGAAATTATATTTCCACTCCTCTTCCGTTTCTGTCACTTGACAGCTCACACAAAGCACAAGCCCCAATCATAATGGCTCAAGCTATGGCATCAATGGCTGGTTTACGTGGTTCTTCTCAAGCTGTGTTGGAAGGTAGCCTCCAACTGAGTGGATCCTCCTCCTTGAACGCCTCCGGCAACGGAAGGCTCGTCTCCTTGACCCGTCCTAGGCTCGTCGTCAGAGCCCACCAGGCCCCATCTGAGCCCGAAGCTAGTCGCCGGGCCGTGCTCGGGCTTGTTGCTGCCGGTTTGGCCACCGGCTCTTTTGTTCAGGCCGTGCTTGCCGATGCTAAGTCCATTAAAGTTGGCCCTCCTCCTCCACCATCTGGTGGACTGCGTGAGTTTTTCTAATTACTCTTTGATTTCTGGTTCGATTTCCTGGATCTTTCAAGATTAGAGATACCCATTACACCCTTTGATTGTAAGGGTTAAATGTCATAGCGATTGATTAAACTTACTGATTTTCATATGACATTTGACCCTTCTAGCAACTTTACACATTAAAGGGTGAAAGAGGAAAATTTTGTGGTGGAAAGTTCTGATGCAGAACTTAAATTTGGGGTTAAACATGAGATTGATGTTCTTCTATTACCTTCTTTTGATTGCTCACTCATCTTGGTCTTAGATTTTAGATGAGTGTGGCATTAATTGATGAAACATAAAGAAATGAGCTGGAAAATTTTGATGTAGAACCTGCTATAAAGCAGAAATATTTCAGAAAACAAATCACGTGTGTGAGACATGTTACACACTTTCATAAAATAGGATATAACTTTTGAAATTACACAAGAGCATGATGTCTATGTTGGGTGTGTGTCAAAAGAAAATTACAAATGGGGTTGTGATTAGTGACATGAGGAATGGGATTTTGATGATGATTATGAGCAAGGAGGGTATGTTATGGCAGCTGGAACACGGAACTCAGATGATCCAAGAGACTTTCAGCTACCACTGAAAGACAGGTTCTTCATTCAACCATTGGGTCCAAGTGAGGCTGCACAGAGGGCAAAGGAATCAGCAAAGGAAATTGTTAATGTGAAGGAGTTCATCAACAAGAAGGCTTGGCCTTATGTTCAGAATGACCTTCGTCTCAGGGCTGAGTATCTTAGGTATGACCTTAATACTGTCATCTCTGCTAAGCCTAAGGACGAGAAGAAATCCCTCAAGGAACTCACTGGCAAGCTCTTCCAGACCCTCAGCAACGTAAGTTCAAACTGGAAAAACAGATACTCTCAAATTTCTCTGTCATTTCAGTAATATAAAGAGACATTCCTAGATAAACCGAATTTATAAAACTATATTAAGTTAATCATAGAAAAACATATAAAACATGTTGGCGAAAGATTCCATTGAAAATTATACTTACATATTTACATGTCTCTTAACAATTGACTTAGTTGATCTATTTTTTGTAAACTAGGTTTACTTGGGAACTTTCTGTGATGTGAATATTTCGACTGAAGTGCTTAAATTTTTTTTTTGCCTGATTAACAGTTGGATCACGCTGCGAAAATTAAGAGCCCCGCAGAGGCAGAGAAGTACTATGCTGAGACAGTATCTACTCTGAATGATGTTCTTACCAAGCTTGGTTAATAAAATTTCATGCTTCCTTGTGTAAGATTTGTGTGTGGTTTTCTGAGACACTTTGTTTGGATGCTATTTGAAGAAAATCAAATGAGGAAAAATTTGCTGTAAATAAGCGAGCAATTATCATCTATTTACAATTCTTAAATAGCATTTGGCTCGATTAAGATCCCAGAGTTGCATTTGGAGGTTATTAGTTGCATGAAGGATTAGCAATTTGACAGAAAAGGATGAAAGTGACATGAAGAAATAGAGCGTTAAGAGAGGCAATTAACTAACATCTATACCTTAGTATGAGAATCTACAAAGGAAAGTCATGTTTCAAAGGCAACCGATCTTTCATAGTAAGTGTTTCTATTATTATTATTATTATTCACAATAGAGCTTAAGATTTTATGCAAATGATTCATTTGTCACCTTTTAAATAATAATTAAATTCTCACACTAAACGTGTGTTAGTAAAATAGGTTAAAAAATGATTTTTTGACATTGATACGGCCAAAAAATAAGAGAAATAACCTAAATACTGTGCCGCAAAGACATTTACTTCAAATGTATAAATATATTTTTCAAATTAAAGGAATGGGGACTATTTTTTAAAATTAAATTTTTAATAAAGCTAGTATCACATTGATAAGACCAAAGAGACTCAAACTAGCATGGTTCGCATTTTGTAGAGTCAATCAGACTTTTTATATATATATATATATATATATAAAGAGTCAGACATTTTGTAGAGTCAATCAGACAACTTACTGGCTTCTAGCTCTTAAATAAGAATAGTAGTTTTTTATAAAATTATAATTTAAAATTTTATTATTATTAATTATATTTTAATATTTTATAAAAAGTTAAATAATATCATTTTTATTATAAAAAATATCTCTCTCACATGCGCATGCACACATATACTGTTGAACAATTCTTATATATATTTAATGTGTCATATTATTTATATATTTATTGATTAAAATTTATTTTATACGTAAACTTTACCTGTATTATGTATAAATGTTACTTATATAAATTCAATTTTAGCGATTAATTTTGTTAGGTGCACTTGACAAAATTTCCATCCCAATTGTCTCATCCCCCAAAATTTTTTGCTGAACGCGTAATTTTTTTATTTTTATTTTTTGAATGCAGAAACTGCCCCTCTTTGCTCTTATAGAAAAACCAAATAGTATATTTGAGAAAAACGTTTTCTTAATAATAAGCCAAAATATATATTACGTATAGCGAACTTCTTGAATTTAAAAATGTGACATTAAACCTTCTTATATTTTTAATTTTTAATATTATGCAAATAATAACTTTTTGTTAGTGATTCTTTAAAAACACTAACAAAAATTACTATCCTCAAATTTAAAATTGACTTGTCAGACTACATGCCGTGGGTGACACGGATTTAAGGAAAATTACTCAGGCAACAAAACGCACAGTAGCCGCCCCAAAACGTCCAGCATGAGTGCTCTGTTCATGCTGTTCATTTTCCAACTTCTTCTTCATCTCCATTGCAAAAACGCCTGGAAAATCCTTCATGCTTGATCTCTATAATAAACAAGCATTAATACAGGAGAACCACAATAGAAGATAACAAGGGAAAGACCTCCGACTATGAGAGGAACAGAGCTTCTTCTTCCTTATGATGCACTCTATCTGCAGGCATGTCCTCCAAGAGATGGCTCTCTCAAAATGGGTTGTTCTCTCCCATGAAGAAGATTGCTTCATCCCAAAAAATTCACATTCAGAAATTGGTACCATAAAGATTGTTCTCACATTCAGAAATCATTCAGAGCGTTTGCCGATCTTTCTCCTATAAAAACATTTCCCGCTTTTCAAATTTTCCACCCACGAGCTCGCGCCACAGTGGCAAGTCAGCTTGTCGAAACCTAATATCTGGCCGTCAAATTATTTCCCGATCAAAGGTCCAAGACCACGATCCGCGTGACTTCTTCTGATTGGCCCAACATCTTTCTCCTACGCGGTTATGTAAACCCGAACGGAACCAACGGGCGCCGCCATACCCGGAATCACTACGGTGTCTGTGGACTGTGATCGCCTGAACCCTCAAGTTCTCCAGAACCATAACCATTCCTTCGCTCTCTCCAACAACAATGGCCGGAAGAGGAAAATCTCTCAGCGCTAGCGCCGTCAAGAAAGGTGCCTCTCGGAGCAGCAAAGCGGGTCTCCAATTTCCCGTGGGTCGGATCGCCCGCTTCTTGAAGTCTGGAAAATACGCCGAGCGTGTCGGCGCCGGCGCTCCGGTGTACCCGCCGTCCTCGAATATCTCTCCGCCGAGGTCAGCTTCAAACTGGGAAGTACTATTTCAAAAATGGAGTCCAATCTTATTTGACAATCTATCAAATACGACGCTTCAAATCGTATCTTGCACTATATATCTTAGATTTCAGAGATTACTATAGTGGATTCTGATGGTGAATGTAATGCAGGTGTTGGAATTGGCTGGGAATGCAGCGAGCGATAACAAGAAGACTCGGATAGTGCCTCGGCACATTCAATTGGCGGTGAGGAACTATGAGGAGCTGAGTAGGTTACTGGGGAATGTGACCGTCTCGGTGAATAGAATAGATTTTGATAAATTTAAATTTGTAAAATTGATTTTGTATAAAAGTGAATTTATCTTAATGTGATTTATATTTAAAAATTTTAGTTAAAAAGTGATTTGAATAGAATTGATATTGTTTAAATATTATATATTAAAATTATTTTTAGGTATAAAATTATTAAAAAAGATATTTATATTATTTTGTTTGATTTATTTTTTAAATATTATTTTTTTAATAATATTTAATAAATAATATAACATAATACTTCTTTTTATTTTGATTGATATTAGAATTAAAATATAAAATAAAAATAAATGTTAAAATTGATTATTAACATTACTTTTGTATAGTATATTATTTTAATATATTAAAATGTTTTAATATGTTCTAATATCATTTTAAGATTACTTTAGTATATCATTTTTTAATATATAATATGTTCTAATATATATATATATATATATATTAAAATTGATTATTAGCATTACTTTTGTGTAGTATATCATTTTTTAATAATAATATGTTCTAATGTATAATATGTTTTAAAACATTATTTTTTATAAATAAATTGTATTTTTTTTTTTTGCAGAATGCTAATAAATTAATTTCAATCAATTACATGTCATTTTTAAGTAAGAGAATTTTATCCAATTTAATAATAAATTTAATAAAATAGATAAAACATTGTTCAATATTTAATAACTATTATATTATAACTAAAGAATATGATATTTTGAAATTTATGATATCATTACTCAAATTTTAAATTCCTTTTTTTGGCTATTTTTGAAAATTAGAAGTTACACTAAACAACAATATACACTGGGTAATTCTTCTATTACAATGTAATTCTTAGAAGAAAGTAAAAACTTTTATAAAAATAAATTAAAGTTCTATCCAATAAAAGATTGATAATTATAATTAACTAGTTTTTTGGACAAATAAGTGAATTAATTGCTCTAACAATATTATAGCAACAAGACTCAGTGAAAGAAAAAAAGATGAATTATAATAGGAAACTAGAAACAAATAATTCAAAAAATGGCACAAAAAGTGAATAACAGTGGAAGGGCTCCCGATCAAGTCTCAATTATGCAAAATTTTTGATAGGCAAAACACTAGTTAGTAACATATATATACACCAATTTCTCAAGATATTCCACCATTATAATCCTTTTTCACTTTCTGCGTCTTCATCAAAGGATCTCTGTTTGTTTCTAGACTTAGTTACGGATCCAGACGGGGATCTGAGATCCAAATCGGAGTTTTGAGCTTTCAATTTGGATTTTGTTGATCCACCACCAATACTACTAGAAACTTCTTTTGATTTCTTCCTTCTGGACCTTCTGGCAATGTCAAGCAAATTTTTAGCCGAAGACTCAAAAGGGAGATGGATAGACTAAAAAAAAGCTTATACAAAAGAAAAAACAGAACTTCAACCTAATGTACATCTTCAATGCAACACGTCTACGTTGGCAGAAAGCGAGATTGAGTTACTTCAACCCAACGTGCTTTTTGAATCTCTTGGAACCCTGGTGCGACCATCTCAATGCGGATCCAAACATGTTGAAAATGGTTTTTCCTATGCAAACACCAGTTTGGGTTGAAACGCAGATGGAATGAAGCCGTTCCAAACACACTCAAACGATGGCGTTTTGCCCAACATTCACAACATGCTCTTGCCCAAGAAAGTTGCCATGGGCTCAAAAGCTTATGATCAAAGTTGAGCTAGGTTATTTGTATGATGCAAAATTTTTCTTTTGTTAGAAATGGATTTGCTTATAATTGTATCTCTTCATTTATTATCTATTACATATATAAGAAGAAAATTTTTTGTCATTGTAAAATTATTATTTTTAAGTTATTTATGAATATGACAATTTTTTTGTTTTGTTATTTGGTTCCATAGATTATTTTTTTAAATTTCTCCTTTTGTTTTATTTTAGGTTTTTTTTTAGGCCTCATGCATAGGGTCCACCCATTCCAATTGTTACCAATTGAAAAAATTTTAGTGTTTTGTTTGGGAAGAAAAAAGGAAAAGAAATGTAAGGAGAGAAAATGGATAAATTATTATTATTTATTTAATATAATAAAAGAAAAAAGAAATATATGTAAATAAGATATTACATTACTTTATTATTATACATTTAATTAAATATATTTATTATGTAAATTATGTCTATTCATTTATATCAATATAAATGTATATTTAATTTATTTTGAATTTTATATTTTATAATTATAATTATAATTATTTTTAGTTTTAAAAATAATTTTATATAAATATACATGGTGTGGCCCTATAGATTTCACATCAATTCTATTTCTTTTTTTATTTTTCTTTTAATCATACAAAATCAAGGAGATTCTTTTTCCTTTCTTACAAGTGTTTGGTAGTTTTAAAAGAATTAGATTTTTTTTAAATTCTGTGTAATATTTATTTTTATTATTTTTAAAACAAAAATATAAGAATTTTTTTTCATTAACAAAATTATTTTTTATTTTCATTTTTATCAGACAACTTTTTTCTTTTAGTTTTCTTTTTGTCTCTTACATCCTACCAAATAAACTTAAAGTAGATAACAAATATTTTAGTGCGTTTGCATTAGATATGAGTCAAAGATATTTTAAATTACAATTGAAGATAAGTAATTTGGGTATATTATTTTTAGGATCCTAGTATTGTAAGTATCAAGTAATATTTAAGATATTTGTGTTTATTACATTAGTATTAGTATCTAAGAAGTAATTTGTCATCTAATAATAGGTGTCTGATTATAGTTTTGGATAATATGACTTATAAAGTATAGAGATATCATATCATGTTAGTTTTATTTATTTTTCTAAAATTTAATTATTCTTCTACAGTAATTTTTAATTTTTTTTAGAGGTAAGAATAAAAATAAAACATTAAGTATGATATTCACATTATTTTTATTAATGTTACGCGAGCTAGCAATTAAATAAACGTTGTGACTGAAAATAAACATGGACATGATCCCCAAAATTTTTAAATTATTACATTAAATTTGAAAACTTGAAATATTTTAATGTTTTACATCGTAATATCTTGTATCACGCGAGACAACTTGTTTAGTAAATGATTTTTATACATTTTGTTTTGTTCTATGATGTTTGTATTTTATACTTTAGGAACTTTATGATGTAACTGAGAAAAATTTAAACTTTTCTTTTCCATGATCTTGATTTTACAATGGACAAATCAAACAATTTGTGAACCAGACTAAGAAAAAAAAAAAAAAAGCACTTCCCGACTTCTGACGTAGCAAACAAGATATGCGTAGAGACGTTGAAAGTTAAAAGAAAATTATAGTTAAAAGATTCTACATTAAATATATTTATATTGAATAATTTTAAATTTTAAAATTATTTTAAAAAATAAAAAAAAATTAAACTTAAGATCTTTAATTATAATTTTTTTATATAATTTAAATTTTTTTTATTTTAGATTTTTAAAATTATTTTAAATTCAAAGTTCTTTAATGTGAATATTTTGAACTTGTGATCTTCAACTATAATTTTTTTTTTTTCCTTTCTCCTAAACTAAGTGAGGGTTAAGTGGGAAGTACAGGTTGGTTTCTTAGTCTCTGTTCTTCTTTAAGTCTCAGTTCTTCTCTTGCAGCAGCAGTGGCAGAAACATAATAGGCAACAGTGAACAAGCCGTGGATGAAACACACGATGCCTCCTATGGACAGAAAGCGTTGGTTTGATATTCCACAAAATTTTCTTGACCTTGACTTCGAGTTGGCTAATGTGCCTAAGATCACCAAAGAGAATGCAACTGCTAATGTGATCCTGCAATCAACTCCAATTCTCAAGTTAGTACTCAATCATTCATCTGTTTTAGCATTACTCTGTTCTAGATTAAGACTTGATCATGAATTAGACGACTTGCTTAGAAATTTGAATAACTATACAAAACGCAGAAAAAAGAAGAAGAATGGAATTCACATCTCTATATGGAATCCAATTTTTTTTGTTTAGTTGAAAAATATAACAATTGTGCTAAGAGAGAGAAAAGAAGGAAGAGTAGGGTTCACATGAGACCCACTTGGTGTGGATCCCACTCCTCCCTTTCTCCGTCTTACTGCATAGCTTGAGAATTGAGAGAAGATCGTCTTTGATAATGGCTTTAGGGGGCACAGAGAGAGAGAGAGAGAGAGAGAGAGAGAGAGATTGAGGTGATAGAAGATAGTGGGATATATATATGTTAGGTTTACTTATTTTTTCTTCTTCTTTTTACCCTTTGAAAGAAGATCTAACACTATGTTTAGTTATAAGAAATGTAAATGAACCTTGTAATTTGTATGATAATTATTATGTCTATTTTATTTATTAAATTACTGTTTTATCTATTAAATTATTCTTTTAAAAAATAAGGTATAATAATAATAATAATAATAATAATAATAATAATAATTTCTTATTCTACTTATGAATAAATTACATTTCCTTTCTAATTTTATCATCCAACCAAATAATCTGTAAATTTCTATCTTAGACACTACTACATGAAACCCAATTTCTTTGTTTAGTTGGAAAAAAAAAAACCTACGAATTAGTCTTAACATCTAGAAATGAAGAAAAAAGGTTAGAATTTTTATTTAATTGTAAATTATTTTTTGATTGGGTTGTTGATAGAAAAGATTTAAGTTTGATTTGATTATATTAAACTTTTTATTATAACATATTTAATGTGTAATAACATATAATCTTTAGATTCAATTTTATTATATATTTAGTTCTTCCAAAATAATAAGTTATAAATAGATCAAATTAATAATAAAATGATATGTTAGAATGTCAGAGAGACAGATTATAGTTTTTCTATAATTAGTTTGATCTAATTAAAAGTTTTCATAATTTAAATATATAATTTACTTTATGAGAGACATGTGAATTAGAATTTATGACAAGTAAGGAGAAAGCAAATTATGAAGCATACATGAACTTTAAATATTGGGAGGCGAAAGCTGCAAAGTAGAGAAATGGGCTTTTGGAGGCAAAGTGATAAAAAAAATTATAATTGATGACTTTAAATTAAAAATATTTATATTAACAAATTTTAACTTAAAATTTTAAATTATAATTTTTTTACACAATTTAAATTTTTAATCCTTGAATTTTTTTACAATAATTTTAAAATTTTAAATTTTTCAATATAAATATTATAACTTAGTTCTCGAGCTATAATATTTCCAAAAAGAAAGGGTATAGTTACCATGAGATGATGAGAAAAGCCACTCCTAATCGCTTGTTAGCTGTGGCTCTTTGGTATTGCTCTGTGGACCAAATGCAAATGCACCCACCGAGCAAGTTAGCAATTACATGGGCAAGAGCCAAAAGAATAGCAGCCGCCAATCCTAGCTTGAAGGCATGATGGCTTGGATCTCTACACTCAATTTTCCACATCTTCAAATGCTTCGTCTGCATTCATCATTCCAAAACATCAATTAAAAAGAAATATAAGCCATAAAAAAATCTTCTGAAAAAAAAATAGAAAAAAAGAGGAGAATACTATTTTAGCCTTCTAAAAAGTAACTTTAGTATCAATTCAAGAAGCAATCAAACGAGTATACATATTAGGTATAACACAATATAATATGATATTAGGTATAACACAATATAATACGATACGTGAGATATGATAATTTTTAAAATTTTATGATACAAGTATGAGGAATATATTTGTGTGTGTATATTCAACAAATAAACATATGAAAAAAAAGAAAAAAGTATGAATAAAAATTGAATTTTAAATATAAAATAAGATATTCATAACAAACTGCAATTAAAAGTATAAAATAAGTTAAAATTAAAGTTTTCAATTCAAATTAAATATTAATCTTCATTTCCATTTACATTATTAAGATACCCTATAAACTCTCGAGCCATTTTGGAGTCTTTTTAACACATTTTGAAATACTCCAATATAGTTTGAAATACTTTAAAACATATTAGAGAAGAGAAAAAAAAATCAAATACAAATGCTGAAATATAGTGTGCACATTGTATTAGATATGTATCTAATATGGGCATGCTCTTTTTTTTTTTTAAATGTATCAATATTTCTTAGGTATCAATTAAATTACTCGAAGATTTTTTTTTTTGTATTATCATGCTATTCAAAAGTTTAATTTTGTTTTAACTCTAAAAAAATATTTGCTCTTCCAAAGATTGTGTAGTATTATTTACAATCTTTGTAAGAATAAAATTAGAACGAAATTAAACTTTTAAGTACTAAAGTGACAAAAAAATTTTTGAGGGGCAATTGATAGTGATTCATTTTTGGAGCATTGAAATAGAGTTATACTCCAAAAAAAAATTTACTTAGTATGATTTAGATATGGTAATCAATAAGAAATCTTCAGTTCAACTCTGTTTCATCAATTATGTACCAAAAAAAAAAGGAAAGAAGATTTAGGAATTTTTACACATGGAGTACCTTGTTTTGAGCTATTTCGGCTTGAATTCCAAGAATCCCAGCAACAACATCCATGACCATGACAAGTATGCAGACAAGGAAGCCATAGTTTGCAGCCACCTTCACCCCCATAGATGTGCAGAGAGAAGATGTGAGCTATCTAACCTTGTTGGTAACTCTTCCCTTTAATAATGAAGCACTATATATCATGTGAGAGGAAGAAGGAATAAGAATAAAGATAAAGCAAATCAGCTAGCTGTACATATTACACTATGAAAGCTGCTTCTGTTGTCTTTACATTTTCACTTTATTCTTCTTTTTTCTCTTTTTCACTTTCTAATATTCCTTGCCATGGAGGACAAGGAAAGCAGATTATCACCAGCAAAGGAAGCTTCATTGATATGCGAGTTGGAAGTATATATGAATGGATAGCTGAGACTGGAAAATTAAAATCCTTTCTGCTGTTTCTTGGAAACCAGAACTCTTTGATTTCATTGCCATAGAAAAGTAGTGACCTTGTAGCTTTCTATCCATTGCAAGAAAAAGAGTAAATTACATAATTTTTTTAAAATTTTATTAAAATTATACAGATTTTTTTATTTATTTTTAAGATATATGCAGATTTTCCCTGAAATAAAAAATTATTCTACGTTTTAATCTAATTTAAATTTTTTTTTATCAAAATACCCTCTATTTAAAGTTTTTAGTTAATATATATATAGTTTTAATAGAAGATATTTCCGTCAAAGAATTTTAAATTGATATAAAAATATAGGATAGTTTTTACTTCTAAAGAATATCTGTATATATTTTAAAAATAAAAAGAAATGTCTACAAATATTTTGAAAATATGAAAAAAATTATGTAATCTTAAAAAAATTAAAAAATTTATATAATTTACTAAAAAAAATCATAGATAAATTGTGATAACTCGTGACTCCTTTTATTCTTTTCGATTTTATTTATCATACACTTAATTAGGATCAAAGTCAATAAGGAGCGGCTGAATTAACAGGAGTAAAGTGTTTTCAATTTGATTCATTGGAGTTGGAACAATGTGTTTAATTTTTAAATTGTTTATCATAAAAATAAATTTGGAATTAAAATATGTCTTAAATATTTGAAATTTAAATGAAAGGAAATAAAATTAATTTTTAACGAATAAAAATTTTATTAAACTGTGTCAGATCTGGCTGGACTGAACTGATACTTTATTATTTTTGTTCCAAGAACAAAAACATTCCTTTAATTGTAATATAAAATTTGAAAATAAAATTATTCAAACTACACCAAGTTTTGATGTTTGAACCGACCGCCCCTTCCGCCTTTCTACATTCACATGAATTCTCCATGCTATGCTAATTATTTGAGTATTTAATTTTCATAAATAACTAATAAATTTTTTTATTAATAATTCCTATTAAATTAGAGTGAATAATTTAGTAAATGACCTTATATTTGAACTTTCACTCCGGAAAAACAAAAGAGACTGGTAGCACAGGTGATATCATTTCCACCCTTGCGTATGGCTAAAGAGTATCTTGCAAATCCCAGATATAGAAGGCGAGTACAATATTTCTTCCGCGTTTTCTAGAAGCATCTTCGGCTGCTTGGTTTGTTGCAGCGCAAATGTACTATTTATATAAATTATGTAATATTTATTGTACTTTTATAGTTATTATTTTATTTATTGAATTATTATTTTAAAAATTAAATTATTTTTTTTTAAAATAAAGATTAAAATATCATCTTTCAACTCATTTATTTTTATTTACTTATTTTTTATATTCTTTTTATTTTTACGTTATTTAATCAAACGAGCTTTATTTAAAAAATTGGATATGACAGTTTTAAGGGATATAGAAAATAATATTTTTTAGAGTAAATTATAAAATTTTTTTAAATTTTTTTTTTGAAATTACATAGATTTTTACTCTATCTTAAAAATATACACAAATCTTCTATGATAAAAATTATTTTATACTTTAGTTTAATTTTAAATTTTTAATTAAAATATCCTCCATTAAAAATTTTTTGTTTAAAAATTATATATATAGTTTAATTGAGGTTATTTTAGTCAAAAATATTAAAATTAGACTAAAATATATAATAACTTCTTGTTTTAAAAGAAGTTTGCATATATTTTAAAAATAAAGATGAGTTTTATGTAATTTCAACAAAATTTAGAGAAAATTTATATAATTTATTTATTTTATTATCATAAGTATTTTTTATTTAAAATTTTAAATGCATCATATAGAAAACACATCTCTTCAAATTTGTTGAAAAAAAAATCACTACCACTTGAATTAAATTCAACTTAAGATTTTGAAAGGATAGCCAAATACTAACTTTGTCTTTTAATATACGAACTAAATTTACCTTTTCTAAACTTCCCAGTGCAGGAAAAAAAAAAAAAAGACACCAACAATTTCAACTACATGGATAACGGAAAAAGGGACAATGGTACCAATAAAAAAGATCAAGTAAAAGCTTAATGAAGTCGGTGGTTTTGGGAGTGATAAGGGAAAAAATTCCTCAAAATCATCGAAGCCATTTCAACATTGAAGCATTTTCATGATGAGCAGAAGGTGAGGATGAAAGTGACGGTAAAGGTGGAACTTTAAAAACAGTATCAATGAACAACTCTGGCTTTTCCCTTGAGACCAAAGCAGGGCTAAAATTGTAGGTTTGGACATGAATGTTGGTGATTGAGAGAAGTCTGAGGAAGAATCATGTGAGAAACAGTTGGAATATTCATTGACACAAGAGGGTGTAAGCATGTTCTGGAGCTTCACAACAAGTTCTCTGAGTTCATCTCTCTCTTTGCATGCAATGGAGAGGCGATGGAGCAGTCTTATGTTGCTTCTATTGAATGTAACCCTAGTATTTGGTTGATTGTGTCTATAAGACATTGGTAGATAAAATTAATTATGAATAGTAAATTAATATTTTAAAAATCAATTTTATTAAAAAAATATACTTAATATATATATTTATAGTGGACTTAGTTTATTTATATTTTACAAAAAAAATCTATCTAAAAATCAAACTTATCAGTAATACGATATCAAGGTTTCCTAAACACAAAGTTACGTGGAGTACATAGTATTTGGGCCAATTGAAGTGTCAAAAATCAAAGAAGTTGTTGAAATAAGTGACTTGACTTTTAGAAATATGGCTTTTATAATTTTTTAACTTCTAAACTTTCTTCCTTTAAGTAGTTTTTTAATTTTAAAGACTTTTCTATATTATTATGTGTTTCTTGTTTCAAAGAAGTTTCTTATTTTATGATTTGAAGTTATTTTCTTATTTGTTAGAGTTGATTAGGGTTTTCAAATTTCTTGTAAATACTTATTTGCAAATTACTAATTAATAAAATCATATTTCATCTTTTCTTGTGCATTATCGTTTTAGAATTTGTTCTACCATTTTTATGAGTGCTTCATTGCATCACCAACCATGCGTTTTATTTTTATGTAGCCAAACTTTACACACACACACACATATATATGAGCATGTCTTCAAAATCTCACTGCAAAATTTATTTGATATACAATTGTAGGAAGTTGTTGTAAAAAGT
This sequence comes from Erythrophleum ivorense, assembly GCA_026724425.1. Taxonomy (NCBI): domain Eukaryota; kingdom Viridiplantae; phylum Streptophyta; class Magnoliopsida; order Fabales; family Fabaceae; genus Erythrophleum; species Erythrophleum ivorense. Next base: position 48,598,321 of record JAIUCV010000003.1, on the reverse strand, counting down.
TAAAAAACGTGCCTATGCGTTTTGGAACTCTTTTTGGCCCTTGCCTGCTGGCAACGTTTTTTGAACATTTTGCAACGGTTTTCATCCCCTTATAGCAACACTTTTGTATCATTTGACTATTGCATTGACAATTGCAACACTTTTAACAAGTTTTAGGTAACGAAACAATATTTGCAACCATTCCACAAATTTTAGGCAACCCTTTTAGCATTTGCAATGAATCATTTTATACTCACTTTTTCACATATTTATTAATATATTCTAGCATCCAATAACGACACAAATCTAAAAAATCAACGTCAGGATATATATTAAATGGTTCCATCCAAACAAATAATATCTACAATCTATACTAATTATTGCTATTCCAAAACTATTATCAAATATTTAATATTCAACCCTAACACAAAATATATATAACGCAAGTTCTAAAATAATCATTACTAAAGTTTGTGTATTAAATCCGTATTCAAATCAAAATCAACATTGTCTTAATCTGGACCATCATTATCATTGATTTCTTCCATCAATCCATTTTCCTACATAATATTAAGAATGAGAATTAGCATATGCAAAACATTAAAAAACCGAATTAGATGACATGAAAAAAATAATTAAAAAAATGATAAAATTAGAGATGCTATTAACAATTACAAGAAACCAAACCTCAAAATTAGAATCCTGAAAACATAATTGAATTTCCCATGAGCATGCGTTAAAGCTAAGCTAGAAGGAAAATTCAAAAGAAAAAAACAATATTAATCAGCAATTCATTCCCTCGTGTTTATAACGTTTAGGACCAAGCTAGTACCACAGCCCAGTCAAATAATTATTGACAATATTAACTTTGCTTCGGTTGTACAATTAGTCGACGATTTTGCCAACAAAGAAGCCAATGTAGAAGCACCCATGCTGAAATTAGGATTCCTTCGCACTCAATGTTGTATAAAGCTTGTTAGGCCCTCCATTTTTTGTTGCATAGTTGAGTAGTTCCTCGCAACTTCTCTACTTCGTTATTGCTTTCTTTTTTTATGATTAATGTTTTTAAAATTAGACCAATAATTAAATCAGTAGAAATATTAATTTATGATTTATTAGTCATTAAATTATAGTTAAATTAATAATAATTGAATATATATTTTTTTAAAATTTTGTATAATAAAATTATAATATAACAAATAAATTTTAATAAATTTTAAATAATACTAATTATTAATTTCAAATATTGATAAAAGACGAAAAAATAATTTTAGCCAAACACCTTAATATTTAACAAAGACATGTTAAAAGATGGAATATATTAGAGAATAAGTACGGGGAATAGTTAAGTAGATGTATTTTGCTTCTTTTATATTCCTTTTTTTTTTTTTAATTTTTCTCTATTTCAACGTACTTTTTTCTTTTATTGTTTTTTATCTTTAGTGTTTTTTTAATATGTCAAAGATGATATAAGAAAGAATCTTTTAAAAAATTCAAAACTAGTTGAACCTTGAATCAATTTGTTTTTTGTTAATTTAATTGATTCTTGATTGATTTTTTGGTAGACTAGCTTTGTTGGTCAACTAAATTAGTTCAATGATTAGTTTATTGATTTTTGATCAATTTAGCCAATTCCAATTTGATTTTAATAACACTATTCATGACCTTTATTTCTTCATTGAACAAAAAAAGGTTACGAAAGTTTATTTTCAATTTTACTTAAATTATATAGATATCCTTTTTATTCTCAAAATATACATATCTCCCCTAAAATAAAAAATTACATTACACTTTAATCTAATTTTAAGGTTTTGATTAAAATGTTTTCTATTAACCTAAATATATATATTTTTTAACTAAAAAGTTTTAAATAAAGGATATTTTGATAAAAAAAATTAAAAATAATTCAAAATGTAAGATAATTTTTTATTTCAAGAAATGCTTATATATATTTTAAAAATAAAAAAAAATCTATATAATTTAAAAAAAAAAACTAAAAAGACCCATATAATTTACATTTTTGTTTTAAACGTAGATGGAGTGACATTTCTTCAGTAACCAGGAGCTTGCCCAAGCTTCTCTGTTCCAAAAACAGAGAGGAAGACTGAGGTTCATCATATCCAAATGATTGAGTCAAAGTTTCCAGTTCTGTCTGCAAACCTGAGCAATATTCAATTCAGGAAATCCAGTGCAACATACAACAGAGCATAAAATTTGCAAGTAATACGAAATTTCTTACTATTTTGTTACTTGTTTCCGCGTCTAACTGCTTTCCCTTGTTGCCCCTACGAGTTGGCATGAATATTTCTACTTGTGAAGGTTTATGATGCACGTTATAACAAATAATACTACTTCTGGTCTTATATATAATATATAAGAAATAAATAATTAATTTATGAGTATTAAGAAAGTTAGTTAAAAATAATTAATTTTTTTAATTTTGTCTCAAATAAAAATTATTTTTTAAAAATATTCCTATTTAATATGTGTACTTTTTTTTTATAATTAATGACCATTATTACTTATAATTTGAATTATTTATTTAATAAAAGATATAATTGAAATACTGTAATTAATATGATAATTTATTTTTTATATATAAGACCAAATCAAATCTCAAAAAAATCTTTTATATATGAGATTAGAGGTAATACAATTTTTCTTTTTAAATGGATGAGATTGTCTCGAAGACTAACGCAGCGAACTCGCATGAAAGAAGAAAAGTAAACTCAAGCTAAGAAGTTCTTATCACCCCTAAGAAAATTAAAAAAGTAACCCAAAAAATAAAATGCCATGAAGTTCTTATCTCTAAAGTGAAGTTTTTTGTTTTGGAGAAAATTATAAGTGAGAATTCTAAGTTAAAGATATTTATATTAAAAGATCTTAAAATTTTAAATTATTTTAAAGAATTTAAAAATAAAAAATGTTAACTTAAAGTTCTAATTATAATATCTTAGTGTAGTTTAAATTTTTATTCCTTTAATTTTTTAGAATAATTTTGAAATTTAAAATCTTTCAATATAAATATCTTTACCTTAAAATTCTTAATTGTAATTTATCTTTTTATTTTTCTGGGATACAAAAGCAACTGGAGTGATATTGGAGAAAAAAAAGGATCTTATGTCTTTTTTATTTTATGAAAATATGGAAGTGAAGGTCTAATTAACTTAATTTGTCATAAAAAAAATGTTGTGCTTTTGGATTTTGGGCTGGATGATCTATTTTTTATTATGAATTAAGGGCCGATTCGTTATCACACAAAATGTAATTTGTAAGCTAATGCATTTTATAACGTTTATTATGTTTTTATAATAATTAATTATTTTTTAAAATAAAAGTATAAGAAATGTTTTTTATTTTTAAAATTATATTTTATATTCTGATTTATATTAAAATAGGTCTTACTCTGTAAGATGCTGGAGAAATTCAAAAACGGTCCCGTGAGTCACATACAAAAAAGTTTAAAAAAGAAAAAAAATTAATGTAAAACAGTACTTATACAAATATAAACAGTGTATAAATAATGTCTTGCCATATAACTCATGGAAGCAGCTCTATTCGCAAGCTACGGTTTCTACAGGATATATATATATATATATATTCTTTTTCTTATTTTATGAAACAAACGGGCCATTAAAATGTTGTGTACCTATTCCAGAATGAAATGAATTTGTTATTGCGGTGAATCATTGCCAAGTCAATTCTTACAATATGAAATCATTACTTATCCGCGACACCTTTTGCTTCTGAATACGTTGTGATTCCTCAGAAATATATATAGCCCCTCTTGTATAGAATGTTGCTGCGAGAATGTATTGCCTCCCTTGACCCAAGGCTCTACTCCGTATAACATTTATTTAAAAAAAGAAAGAAAGAAAAGAAATCACGTTGCCAGCTCCGTTATCTTTTCATACAAAAAGTGAGGTATTAGTTGGCTTGCTGGAGCATGTCTTGCTCTCCTCTTTAGAATATATTTAGACTGCTCAAGTTCGAGTTAGATTTAGATAGTTAATATTTTAATATTTTAATTTTATTTATTTCATATTTGATTTGATTTGCTTAGATATAAACCATCTTTATCTTGTACCTTACTTTATTCAATTAAAAAATAAAATAAAATAAATTTAAAATTTAGATTATTTAAAAATATGAATAATTCAAATTTGTTTTATGAAAAATAACAAATAATTCATTTTCACACCAAGTGGTTATTTTGGAGGGTTTGAATCTTTTAAAGTTTCTTATTATAAAGCTTTTAGAAAAAGAAAAGAAAAAACAAATTTTATACATATTTTCATTTTTCGTGTCACTCATGGTTCAAATTTTGTAAGAACTCTACAATAAAGAATTTTAAAAAAATTTTACACTTATTTTGGTTGATGTTGGTCGCTCATCCTTTTTAATAATGCTCATTGATTGATTTATAGGTGTTTATTTTATTAAATTGCTATACTATAAAGAAATATTAAGAAAAATTATAATCAAAGCCTCTAAATTGAAGATATTTATATTGAAAAAAAAATTAAATTTTAAAATTATTCTAAAAAATGTATGGACCAAAGATTTGAATTGCATAAAAAAATTATAATTTATGATTTTAACTTAAAATTTTTAGTTTTTGAATTTTTAAATTATTTAGTATAAATATCTTTAATTTAAAATTTTCAATTGTAATTTTTTTTGTAAACACTCTTTGTGTATGTGTGCACAAGTGCAGGCACGTGTGCGCATCTAATGGTTATATTTAGAGTAAATTATACAATTTTTTTTAGTTTTATTACAATTATGAATGTTTACTTCTATTTTTAAAATATATACAATTTTTTTAAATGAAAAGTTATCTTACATTTTAATTTAAATTTAATTTTTTTAATCAAAATAACCTTTATTTAAAGATTTTTTTAGTTCAAAAAAATATGTATTTAGTTTAATAAAATATATTTTAATTAAAAATTTAAAATTGGACTAATACATAAGATAATTTTAAGATGTTTATAAATTTTTAAAAAATAAAAAAAATTGTATAATTTTAACAAAATTTATAAGAAGAATGTATAATTTACTCCATCTATTAATTGCATATACTGTTATTCATCGATTTATTACTTGAAATATTTGTATCTTCAAGTTCCATGCTATTTTGAGCATTTTCTTGTCTCTCTGTACTGTCATCTCTTACTTGTCCTCACATCGGCATGAAATATACTGTTGATTTTGAATACATCCTGAAATATGAATATACATCAAATTTTGTAATTATAAATTGTAAATTTAGAGTTATCAATAGAAACATATATATACTAAAATATTTCAAAAGTCTCGTAGTATCAATATTCTTTGCCAAACAAAAATCACTTTTTATCTTTATTGCATCTGACATGGGCTGATATTTATAGAGAAAAAAAAATTGGGCTTGGTTCGAATAGAATTGCTCAAGCCGAAAACCCATTAAAATCTTATTTGTTTATTTATTTATTTATATCAATTCTAAATATTTAAATAGAGATAAAAATTAATATTTTTACAAAAAAAAATTATAAAATAAAAAATATATTAAAATATCATAACCTCTTACAAACCATTGTAATATTATATATTGAAAAAACTTTCATAATTTCAAAAAATTCAATAAAGGAGAAAATGCTCCATGTATTTTCCAATCATTGTCTTTTTAGTATAATATAAAGAGTGATGATATTATATTTTTGAGAATATCATATTTTTTAATTATGATATAATAATTATTAAATATTATTAAATATATAGTAATATTTTACTTATTTTAATAGATTTATTACTATAATTATAGTCCTTAATTACATAAAAATAAAATTAATTCTTTAAAGAACTATTAATTATTAAATAGATTAATATTTAAGTAATTAGTTAATAAAATATTATTCTGTATTTAATAAATAATTATATTACAGCAAGAAAATATGGTATTGATAAGATCGTTACTTATAATATAAATATATAAATATAGATAAGGAGATTAAGTGATTGACTACATACTATTATGATATTAAGTTGATAGGTGAGGATGAATAATAAATAAACATATGGTAAGTCCAAGCGTATCATTAAATTATATTTTATTAGAAAAACATAATAAGTAATTTTTTTTCAAAATATTAATAGTTTTTCTCAGCCTACTTTAATTTCTTTAATTTGTCAACTTTTGGTTTTTAAATTTGACTGAGATTTACTTTTTTCTCAATATTACTCAAACTTTTTTTTAGTCTATCATAGAAGGTTTTTATAAGCATTGATTGAATGATTTTGTTGTATTATAGAAAGTTGTATGATTTTATTTTGGAATAATTACTCATTTAGTGTCTATAGTTTTAGTTAATTTTTAAATAAATCTCTATAATTTAAAAATTTATTATTAAGTTCTCGTAGTTTCAAAATTTTTATTATAAATTTGTAATCTATAAGAACCTATTTAAAAATTGATTAAAATTATAAGGACTAAATAAATAATTATATTTCTATTTTTCTATGTAAAAGCAAGACATAATTATTTAAAATATATTTTTCTAAAAAGATTATATTGGTTTGGAGAGAATTTCACATGCATTCTTTACTAATTCTTGTCTAACTATAATATAAACATTTTATGCATGTCTAAAAATAGCACAACATTCTATACTTGCATTCTGGGCCAAGTATCTAATATTAATTAAGTATAAAATCTCTTGGGAGACTGCTTGAATTAGGAATCTACAATTCAGATTCTCTACTGATTCCAGTGATTCAATTTTGGAAAGTTCTTGCCAAATCTAAGGGACAATATATTCTGCATCTTGGAATACAAGTAATTATCCCCTGTATAAAAGTAAACAAGTATAAAATTAAGGTACTAAATAACGGGGGAAAAAAATCTCTTTCCTTGATTTGTTGACTTGCCTTTGGAATTGAAATTGTGCATATTTGATCTTCTCTCAAAACCTTTTTGAAGAGTTGAATCTTGAGAGTTCAGGGTAAAGAGAAGAAAGAAAGAGAGAGATCAATGGCTCATGAGGCTTGGCTTTTCCTGCGGAGGTCACTTCAGTGCAAATCACAATCTACAGAAGTTCATGATCCAAAGGAAACTAGGCACCACAGAAAAGAATTCCAGGGAAACAAAAAGAAATCAGAGAAGCTGCTAAATTGGGGCTTAAAATCCAAAGGGAATAGAGACAACCTTAATTTCATAACTCATGAAATTCTCCTTGATACCTCAAATGGTGATGTTAGATTTTGCCCATGTTGTCCTTTTCCTCAAAGTCATAGAAGCTGTAAAGGAGAGAAGCTAAGAAATCTAGATGCCATTGAAGGACACCATATCTCTGAGCATTCAGGTAATGGTTGCCTAGTAATTCCCTCGTTGGAATTGGCCTTTTTTTTTTTTTTCTTTTTGAATGAAGTTTGAGGTGATTCTAATTACCATTCTCAGAAATTAAGCTCTAAGGGACTCTTAATATACTTTAGCAGAAAAGAAAGGGAAGGAAAAAGGAGCTAAAAGTGTTCTTCATCTTGATGCTAATGTCCAATTTTGCCAATGATCAACCATTTATTTTGAGTTTAATAGGAACTTTCTTGTAATTTTACAGTTTTGTTCTCTTGTTTGAAGATTGTATTCTGTGTAGGTTTCCTCGCTTGTTTGGCGAAAAAAATTTTCTGATTCATAGAAAAAGAAATAAGTGATTTTTATCTTCTTTTAGAATTTGACAACATTATATCAAGTCATCTGCACTAAATGGATTCAAAACCTTCTGCCAACTTTGGTAACCGAAAGAAATTAACACATTATCACGTAGAAATGATATCGTGAGATTTTTAACTAAACCCTTTTATTTATAAAAACTGCTAGATCAAATTAATCATAAATAGCCATGTAAAAATTTTAGAGGTAGACCCCATTTTACATGTCTATTCACGGGCTTGATGATATCATGCTCCCATTAATGTTATTTTTTGTTGTATTTAAATACTAAGCAGCTAATTTCTGTTCCTTGTATTTCCTAAAAGCTAAACTAAATGGTTTCATTATATTTAAGAGCACTTTTACTTTATGTATACAAATTTCTTAGTTTGTTAAAAGACCTCAACAATTACTTTTCCATTTTTGCAGTCACTGAACTTGATGAAGAAGATTCATCCTGGAAGAACATAGCAACATTATGCCACACTAACTCTATGAATCCAGAAATCAATTCACGGCAGATTGAGAGTGTTTTGAGAGTGCAGAACACGCACAAATCCTTTGCTTGCTTTGAGGAACACAGAGAAGTGACAAAAATGAAGAAGAAGCACCCAAGATGCCTGGATGATGGAAATGAGCTCTTGAGGTTCCATGGCACAACAGTGTCATGCTCTCTTGGAGTGAATGACTCTTATAGGTTGTGCACTTTAGGCCATTGTGGGATATGCCAAATTTTGAGGCATGGGTTCTCCACCAACAAGGCTTTTCATGGTGAATTAGGGGTTTTCACCACTTCCACAAGTGGAAAAGCCTTTGAATCTGTTGGTTCATCTGATCAGGAGGGAATTACAACTATAAGGAAGTGTGTTGTAGTGTGTAGAGTAATAGCTGGGAGAGTCCATAGTCCTCTAGAAGAAATCCAAGAAATAATGGATGATTCAGGGTTTGATTCATTGGTAGGAAAAAATTGCTGCCATTCAGAGTTTGAGCAACTCTATGTGTTGAATCCTAGAGCTATCCTCCCTTGCTTTGTGGTAATCTACAAACCCCACTAATGCAGTGTGATAAAATACTTCTATTATTTATTTTATTATGCAATAATGTAATTACAATTTGAGACAATTGGAGTAATTTAAATTTTAATTAAGGATTTGAATAAAGCTTTTAGAATTTTAATTGCTTGTTAGGTCTAGGTTTGATTAGCCCATATCTTTGTTTTAAATATGTATTTAGTCAATTGTAATCGTTACCCTTAATGATTGAATATTTATTTGAACTTTGAGTGTCTAAGAGCTAATAAATGTTTGCTTAAGGCCACCTGCCACGGAAAAACCTCATTAATCAAATGTTAATTTTTTTAGTGTTTTTGCTAAAATGCCACTGATTAGATGGTGTGATTATTTCCACAAACCCAGACAAATGGTAAATAGAAACTTGGTAGAGGTCTCTTAAGTAGTCAATGAAGTCGTATTTGGGCCAAAAATAAAAAGTTAGTGAAAGTTGTATGAGAGTTTGAATGAGTATGTAAGAGCGTTATACTCTCAAATAAATAAAAAAACATTTGTTAAAAATATTTCTTTTGCAAAAAAATTTCACAAGAATTGTTGGTGCACTACTCTCATGGTAAAATTTTGTGAGAATAAAAAAATTTTTGATTTTTTCTTTTTTCATAATATTTTACCTTGAGAATAGTAAAAAAAATTAGAATTTATTTCTCTAAAATTTCACAATATTTGTTCATGAGAATTAAAAACATATTTGTTAATTTTTTTCTCACAAAAAACTTTTATAAGAATTGTTGGGCACTATTCCAATGGTAAAATATTGTTAAAGTAGAAAAGAGTCCAAAATTTTTTTGTTCACGATATTTTACTATGAGAATAGTCAAATTTTAGAGTTTTTTTTTTCCTAAAATTATCATGATATTTTTTCACAAAAATTAAAAAGTATTTCTTTTTTTTTATTAAAAAATTTCTCAAAAATTATGGACGCCTCATTCTCGCCATATTGCAATACTTTTATCATAATATTTCTCTTAGAATACTTTTATAAAATTCTCACAAAAAAAAAATTACAACAATTTACTGCTGCAATTATGAAAGACTTGCAAACTATGATAAAATCTACAAGAAATTCCACGAATCTCTCACTATACAAATACTGCAAGAAAAATCTTGATCTCTTGTAGTGGGGATAGTGGACAACTTATTAATGATAGTCATTTCTTATATTTTAGTAATATGAATAACTAGTTTGAATAGATTTTAATCATATTTGTACTTTGACTTATTTGTAATTGTAATAGAATATGAAAATCTGTTCACAATATTAATGGCATATTAGTTGTTGTTACTAGAAATTGGTTATTACTATTAGATGTTGGCAAGAAATTGTTTTTTTGCAAGTTTGTTGAAAAAATAAATTGGATAAAAAAATATAATTGAAAGTTTAAAAAAAATTGAAATGATTAGAATCATCACCCTAAAATCAACATATTTTAACTACCATTATGGTAAATTATGGTTAGATTTTGGTCTAACCACAATTAATTTAATCGTTTGACTCTAGTATAGCCACAGTTTATCATAATTATGGTCTAATCTTAGTTTCATCAACAATTAGAAAAAAATCATGACTAAGCTTTTTGTGACAGACAATTCATCAACAAATTATCAAAATTGTCACTAAACGCCTCAAATGGTTGAAATCGATGCTAACAATGCGTTTTTTGGTGGTGGGAGTTGGGAGAAGAAAATTGGATCATTAGGAAACTCTTGAAATTCCCTATGACTTTCTCTTCTAGAGCAAGAGGAGAAGAAGCCAAATTATACCTCATGTAAACATGTGTTTTTCCCTCTCTTTATAATCTCGATGGAAGACCCCACCCCCATCTCACTCTTTCTCTCTCTAACGAGTTAGCTAAGACAATAAATTGGGTGAAGAAATGAGACTTGGATGGTTTTGATCGAACATAATGGTTGTAGGTAGGAGGTATCATGTAATTGTATGATATAAAGTAGGCTAATGTAATTAGGTACACTAATGCAGCCATTTATTGTCTTAACCATTTGTTATACCATTTCCTCTAAGTCTCTCCCATTATTGCCAGTTTTGGCCAAGCAACGTAGAATTACTAAAAAAGTCGATGAAGCTTTGATCGAAAACAGATATAATTGAATGGAAAGGATGGTGGAGGTAGGTGGGGACTTTTGAATGGAAAGGATGGGGGAGGTAGGTGGAGACTTCTTCTTCTTCAAAATATCAATTAAAAGCATTCCCATTAAGTCCTTTCCTTCTTTCTTAATTTTCCTTTCTATTAATTAAATACCAATTGAATATACCTCGACTTACTTAAAAAACTAGGAGTAGGTATTGGGATATTACAATTTTCACTAATTCAAATATTGACTTTGAAAAATAAGACTTAACTATCATTTTGGTTTCTTAATTAATTTATTTATTTCAATTTGGTCCTAAACTTTCAAATTGATCATTTAACTTTTTTTAGTATTTTAAAGAAATTTCTTGATAAATGTAACCTAGAAAAGAAAAAAGAATATGTCACAAAATGAAAGATAAGGGATAAAATAAAAAAAAAACAATAATTTAAGGGACCAAAATGATAGTTCAATCTTAAAATAATTATCATGATCATCTTATATATCAAATTTTAAAGAAAAAAATAGATAACAATAACCATGTCATCAAAAAGTTAATATTCACTTTATATTTGAGAAATATATTTAATGTTAATTTTATAATAAACTAATGGGCTACAAAATAATTTTAGATAGATGTAAAATTTTATGAATATGATCTTATTATTGATGGATTTTGTAAAAGAAAATCATCTTATAAAATTATTAAAGGGTATCAATCTAATGTTGATTAATATCAGTGTCAATTTATTATTATTTTATTAACCGTCACAATTCTCTAGAATCCTTTAAGCTTCTATGTTTTTAAGTTCTCTCTATTAAAAATATTTTAAAATCGAAATTCAGAATTGGCTATAGTATAAATACCCTTCATTTATTTTTCTTTATCAAATTTAAATAAAAGATATCTTTTTTTTTTTCTAACCAAAAATAGTGTCTTTTTTTGGGAGAATCTTTTTTTTTTAGCTTTTTAACTTCAATGCGATAAAATAAAAAATCTATTCTTCAAACCCGTCACCATTAAAAGTAATGCCTCAAATGCTTATATTTTTTTTATTTAGAATCACAAGAAAGATGTCATGACTCTCAATTTTTTTTTGTTTTTTAAGGGTCACGGCTTTATTAATTTTTAGTTTTATTTTAATATTATTAAAAAGTGTTAAAAATACAAAAAAATAAAAAACACATATAAATTTTATTTATTTATTTGACAAAATAACTTTTTTTTATAACAAAAAAAAGATATAAATTTTTTTTTTGTGGGAGATCTAAGAGGATACAGACTAACTATGATTTTTTAACTTGTATATGTAAAAAAAAAAATATTGACTTAAAATCTAAACCATCAAAACATTTTTATGAAATACTTAATATATATATTTTATTTATTTTACGGGGTCGCGACATAATTCCATGACCCATTTGTTTGTTTTAAATTTTAAATTTTTTAAAAAAGATATTTAATTTGAAAATTTATTTTTTGTAAAAAAATATATTTTTCTTTTTCTAATATATTTTTAGGTTTTAATAAATATGTGTGTGTAATATAAATTTAAAAAACATAATTTATTTTGTAATGCTTATATTTTTATTAAAGTAGAAAATGTAAAAAATATATATTAAGAATGAAAATGAAATAAAATTTATAAGTATATAAAAATAAGGTATAAATATCAAAATAAAAAAATAAATTTATCATTTTGAACCAATATGTCTTTCAGTCTTACATTGAGCCCTTCTTCTTAATCGTTATGAATAGCACTATAATGACTTTTCTTTTTCATCATCATCATCATTATCATCAAGGGCCACTCATTATAACCTTTAAAATGTTCAATGTGAATGTTATAATTTATGGTCTCGATGTGAAACTGAAAAATATATTGGTTAAAATATTAAGTTTATTTTTTATTTTGATATTTATTTTTTATTTTTGTATACTTGTAAATTTTATTTCATTTTCATTCTTTATATTTTTTTTACATTTTCTACTTTAATAAAAATATAAACATTACAAAATAAATTATATATTTTTTAAAATTTATATTACACACATATTTATTATTTATTAAATCCTAAAAATTTATTAAAACAAGAAAAAGATATATATTTTTTACAAAAAATTAAAATTTAAAATAAACAAATAGGTCACAACATAATGCTTCGACCCCTTAAAATAAATAAAAATATATATTAAGTATTTCATAAAAATATTTTGGCAACTGAGATTTTAAGTTAATACTTTTTTTTTTATATATACAGGTCAAAAAACTATAATCAATCTATATCCTCTTAGATCCCCACAAAAAAAATTTATATCTTTTTTCTTGTTATAAATAAAAAGTTATTTTGTTAAATAAATAAAATTTATATGTATTTTTATTTTTTTAATAACATTACAATTAAAATAAAAAATTAATAAAAAAGTCATAACAAAAAAAATTTAGAGTCATGGCTGATGCTGTGACTCTAAATAAAAAAACAAAAACATTTGGCGCATTAATTTTAAAGGCAGCGGATTTGAGGAATATAATATATTTTTTATTCTACCTTTCTCTTCATTGCCAACCGCCGACAATACATTATCTCCTGCAAATTAAAGGGGCCTACTTGCGAGAGACAAGATCCGGGGACGCCGGACAGATTCCCAAAATGGTTTTCAAACAGCATCCAAGGACGGATTCTTAAAATAGGTGAAAAAAAGGGCCTGTTTGAAACTATTCTATAAAACAATTTTTTTGTTTTCAAGAACAAAAAAATAAAAAAACTTGTTTGATAATGTGTTTTTAATGAAGTGTTTTGGAAAACAAAAAAACAAAATTTTGTTTTCAAAAACAAAAAATTCAGAACACTTTTTAAGTGTTTTGTAATTTTTGTTCTACAGAATCAGGTAAAAAACAGAAAATAATTACTTTTCAAAATAATGATTCAAACAGATTTTTTAATTTTTTTGTTCTCAAAAATTTGTTCTTAAAAACATATGTTTTGAAAACATTAAAACAAAAACAGTTTCAAACAGGCCCAAAATTTTTTTAGCTTAGTTTGGTACTATTGAAAGCCTTATCTGTTTAATTCGTCAGGTGCGCTATGGTTTTTTTTTTTTTTTAATTCGTTTAGATGAGAAAGACTGGAGAAAAGACTGCGAACGAATCCCCTGTACTTGCGGCTCGTTCGGTATATGTTACAAGAAGAGAGGGAATGTAAAAAATAAATAGATAAAAATAAGTGAAAAAAAAATTTTTTTATATTAAAAAAATAATTTAATAATTAAAATAATAATTATAAAAATATAATAAATATTGTATTAATTATGTAAAAAGATTATATTCGTGTTGCTTGCTATTAAATGGGCCTTTGGGTTTGTGTAATTGTTGTGCAGTAATATGTTGTTAAGATTTTAAAATATAATTTTTTATAGTTAAAAAGTTTATTATTAAAATTAAAATTTTTATTTTTTATATTCATCTCAAAACCTAAAAACAAAAAATAAAAAATAAAATTAGCCTAACTATGCTTCATTTAAGGGGATTCATACACAAAAAGGCCATTTTACCTTCATTGATAATAAAAAATTGTTGTATAAACTCAAATGCAATTTTTAAAAATTAATATTTTAATATTTGTTGGCATTACAGGTATTTTTACATTATTTTTATTTTACTAAATATATAAATAAAAAATATTCTTATTTATTTTCACATAATATCAAATATAATTTTAGGTTACAAAAATTTATTTTATTTTTATTCTCTTCAAAAATCTTTTTTTTTTTTCTACCAAAGCATATCACGTGCTTACCTTCTCCATTTTGACCCCTCCTTCTCCTTCATTGTGTATTAATGCAACTGAAGAAACAGAGGCTATCTAAGACTCTTTTGGTGGTTGGTAGCCAGACACTATGCATATCATCACGTGCTTACCTTCTCCTTTATATTTTATGTATTTATGTAAGTGAGGAAACAGAGGCTATTAGAACCAAAAACTCGTCAGTCCTCGGTGAGCAAGTCAGTTTCTTTCATATTTTGGAGAGAGAGAGAGAGAGAGATGGCAAAGAAGAAGGCGTGTGTCATTGGCGGATCTGGCTTTGTCGCTTCTCTTCTCATCAAGCAATTGCTTCTCAAGGATTATGCTGTCAACACCACTGTCAGAGATCCAGGTATTTTTACAGAATAAATGCATTCATCTTCTCATACATTTATTGAGTGCACGGAAATTATCTGAATATTTATGTATTAATTATTTTTTAGTAGATTATATATATCTTTCTTAAATTTTATTAAAATCACATGGATATTCTTTTTATTTTTAAAATATACACAACCCTTCTTTAAATAAAAATTACATTATAATTTAATCTATTTTTAAATTTTTTTTACTAAAAAAACTTTCATTAATCGAAATCTAAAATTGGTTAGTGGAGGATATTTTAGTAAAAAAAAAATTATGCTAAACTATATATTTTAAAAATAAAAACATATTTTTGTAATTTTAACAAAATTTAAAAGAAGTTTTGTAATTTACTCATGATTTTATAAGAAAATGATCCATTCCTCTTTTTATACATATAAGGGAGTAAACTTATTTCTCTTGAACTTTAACTTTTGTTTCAAGAATATTATTTAGTTTCCTTGATTTGATATATATTATAAAAACTCTCTCTCTAATATACGGCAATAAAGGCACCTAAATTGACATAATTTTGTTATTAATATGACATTAAAAAACCCTTTATATTTATAAGACCCTTTAAAGATATCCACTGAATTAAGGAAATGAAAAAGATTGTAGAATTGGATAACATTTTTTTAATAAATCCAAGCCCTCCAAAGACAATAACTAAAAATAAAAAACAAAACAAAAAGCTAAGAGTGAAAAATACTTAGGGTCATTATTCCATGGTACTGGGTTTCTGATCCAAGGTTAATGGTACAAAAGCCTCTGTGCCGTTGGTCCCGACCAGCACCCTAGAATTTTCTATTTGTTGGAAGAAAAGAAAACATAATATCAGATATGTTATGAATCAAAGTTCTTACTTAGAGTGTTTTGTGCAGATAACCCTAAAAAGATATCTCACCTTGTGGCACTGCAAAATTTGGGCGAATTGAAAATATTTGGAGCAGATTTAACTGAAGAGGACAAATTTGATGCCCCTATAGCAGGCTGTGATCTAGTCTTCCATGTTGCTACCCCTGTGCACTTTGCTTCTGAAGATCCCGAGGTATATTCATCTAGAAACTGCAATAATTGACAACGCTTTCTCTGTGTGTGTATACACGCGCACACACGCGAAATACGAATGCAAGATTATGCTTCTGCCATTTCCTATTTTAGAATGACATGATCAAGCCAGCAATCCAAGGAGTTTTGAATGTATTGAAAGCATGTGCAAGAGCAAAAGCAGTAAAAAGAGTCATCTTGACATCTTCAGCAGCTGCTGTAACTATAAACACACTCAATGGGACAGGTTTGGTGATGGATGAAAGCAACTGGACTGACACAGAGTTCTTGAGAACTGCAAAGCCTCCTACTTGGGTAATAATCAAACCTTTTTTATGACTGACAATCGTTAGATACTATAATAAAATTATTTATTGGCCCTTCATTTAATAACTTAAGCCTTTAAGTTTAAGACTCTGATTAAGTTGTTGAGAGTTTGATTTTTGTTACCTTCATCTTCCTTATTTAAATGAAGGTTTAGCACAAGATAAGTGAGTTCATACTTTGTTCACACTTTAAGCTTAGTTCATAGGTTGGACTTGGGCCATGTCCATCAATTCTTTATGTTTGAATTATGGACTTGGCATTTATTCTACTTTAGGTTAAGAAAATAAAATTGTGCTTTAACTAACAGTTATACCTTTTGGCCTAACGATAAGCACTTGATCTTGAAAATTGGTATCAAAAGTGAGGTCACAAATTTGAACCCTTCGGGTGTACTAGACTCTCAATGTGATCAAATTGTGGCGCTTGATCCTAACAAGCCTAAAGAACTTTTGTGTTTGAAGGAAGCATGCTAAAAATTACAGCAAAACTATTTATGAACTTTTTCTTAATAATTTAAACTTTTGAACTAGGGATAAGGATGAGGAATAGCTCTGTTCTTGCCTTGTAGCCATTTCTAATGGAAGAGTAAATCACTTGACAGATTCTGAAGTGAAGTTCATCCAAATGTGCAGGGATATCCTGTCTCCAAGACACTAGCTGAGAAGGCTGCATGGAAATTTGCTGAAGAAAATCACATTGATCTCATCACTGTGATACCTAGTCTAATGGCTGGTCCTTCTCTCACCCCAAACATCCCAAGCAGTGCCGGTCTAGCTATGTCCCTTATTACAGGTTTAAAACTTCCATATCCACTGGCTTAAGAGCTTTTTTCATTAGATGAATTCTTGGACATACTGGAAAGAATTCTTAGACACACATAATGTATCAATTGGCTCTACAATGAGCAAATTAAAACTCACTAAAGTAGGTGTTGCATGTGATGAGGTCCACTGAACCACACACTTTGATGAATTCTTATTGGCTCTTTGCACCATCTGCCTATGCTAGAAGTGTGCCTAAAAATTTCTCATACACCAAGTCTACCAATGATAAGTAGACCAAATCAACTTGTTAGATGTAAGTCTCATTGAAAACTGTATTTGACATGCTTTCATGGATGTTTATGATTGATTTGGTCTATTTATCTTTCATAGATTGGATTTCCCTAACAGTTTTTCTTTTTTTGGGCTAATTGGTGTTTCAACCGCGTTTTTACAACTTGCAGGAAATGAGTTTCTCATAAATGCATTGAAAGGCATGCAAATTCTGTCAGGTTCAATAAACATCACTCATGTGGAGGATGTTTGCAGAGCACACATATTTCTGGCTGAGAAAGAATCAGCTTCTGGTAGGTACAATTGCTGTGCTCACAACACTAGTGTTCCTGAGCTTGCAAAGTTCCTTACCAAACGATACCCTCAGTACAAAATTCCAACTGAGTAAGCTTCTCCTCCAAATATTTAAGTTATTTGTTTTTCCTTTCACTTACGCATTCTGATATATGAGAAACGTTTAGCTGAAGATCCTTGATTTTAGGATCTTTCTTCTTTCAAAACACTCTCTATTTAATTGAGAAATAAATTGGTGGAACATAGGGGACTACACTAATGGCCCAATTTGGTATCGGGAAGTCTATTTTATGTAGTGTTTTTATGTCCGTATAATTATTATTCAATTATTTTTAATTTTTATAATTATTTTTTTAATTAAGGGCACGATAATCGTTTTTCATTCATTTCATTCACCTTTTTTTTATTTTTATTTTCATATCTAATATTTTGAGTATCGAATAATGTTAAAAAATTGAAATTCAAGCACATAAATTTTGAAATTTAAATTTTTTTCATTAAAAATAAATGTTAAATTCTTACCCTTGCAAAGTTGCAGTTTTCAAGTGTTTTTACGATGGAAAAAAAGAAATGAAGTGTTTATAATTTTTAATATCAATCAAACGCTAAGGTTGGGTTAATGATAATGGTGAAAGCAAACGTGTGATGGCTGGTTAAAGATATTATTAGTTCAAATAATATCTCTGCTAATTTCTTAGGGCATGTCCACAAAGAATTTCCTTGTGAATCTCTTAATCCCGACAGGAATGACCTATCTTTGATTAGATCAGATAAGTAAATTAGTTGTATATCTACCCACTAAAAGGGTCACTCCTAACTGATCCAAGAAATTAGCTGGTGTTAAATGCAGTCGAAGAAGATTTCATAATACACTTCTGTTTTAAATCCATCATAACACTGTTCTGGAGTTCTCTCTCTGATAAAGAATATCTTGCCATTTTTTTGAATATGAAGATTTGCTGATTGCCCCTTCGAGCCCAAGTTAGTGTTCTCTTCGGAGAAGCTTATCAAAGAAGGGTTCGATTTCAAGTTTGGGATTGAAGAAATCTATGACCAGACTGTGGAGTACTTCAAGACTGAGGGGGTTCTGAAGAATTGAATTTTGATAGATTCAACGTTCTTGCAGACTCTCAGCTTGTTATGTAGTAACAATGTAGTTTGTGGAGTACAATGTGATATATACACTGGGCTACAAACTTGAAGTTACAGTAATTCTGTTGATCTCCTATTGTAACCTATAGTAGAATCTCTTTGTTAAAAGGAGAGCTTTAGATGGGGATGTGCTATCATTCTAATGCTGCACCCAAGTCAAATCGAATCAATAGGTTTACTAAAATACTAGATATATACATTTACTCAATCCAATTACACTAAAACGATTAATAAATAAGCTTTCTCTAATCTTAGATGTGTAATGAATAAAAAATTCTTACAACTATACATATATAGGTAATGAAATCAATTCACTCTCCAACTAATTAAAAACTAAACCAGAATAGTTTTCACTTAAAATATTGAACTAAACCAGTATAAATTAAGATAAAGTTTTTTTTACAATCTATATGTATTATAAACATGTAAAAAGTTGTTAATGTTTCGAGACAGTGACCAGTAACATCTACATCTGGCTGCATGCACGTCAACTTTTTGTTTCATTTTATTATTTTTTCAAATTTTGAATGTTAACGTTTAATTTGATACAAACCGTTTATATTGACTTTGAACGCCATTAAATGTTGTGACTATTCCACTACTGGCAAGAATCTCAAGCAACCCCAAAGCTTTTCCTTAAAACAACTTAACTAAAAGAAAACATTATATGTGCTGAAATGATCAAAACAGCTAATAAAGATCCTCCCACGTCATGAGTCTAGCAGGGCAAAAGAACAAAAAAGAAGGTAAAATCATTAACCAAAATGGATAAGATTAAAGGAGATACAAAAGGCAAATATTTACATATTCAAAATCACACTACCAGAGTTCCAGATAACATCATCGGCTATGCAATCTGCGCATCACATTTGAGCACTGTATCGATGAAAATTCCCGGGTTTCTAGCTGTTCCACTTCAATGGAAACTTCATCTGCTGCAGCAGGAGACTTTATATTTTCCTTTCTATTATGCTTCTTCTTACAGAGCTGAGATAATGCTCCAACAATCTCCCTCATGGAAGGTCGGTTTCTGGACGCTTCATTGACACATTTGAAAGCAAGAGCAGCCATATCATTAAGCTTATGCACATCATATTTCCCATTAAGCTGTGAATCCACAATTTCTTCCCATCCAACCTTACTCTCGGCTTCCATGGCTGCCTAATCATAACCAGAGAGAAATATTATGGCAATGTTATAATATTTAAAGGTTCTAAATATGTATAAGATAAAAAACTTGCAACGTTCAATGCTGTTCGAACTTTAAAGGCATAAGCTTAAGCTATTGTTAATACCTTCTACATCAACTGCATAAATAATTTGAAAAATTCTTAGGTAAAACTCCTAAGGTATTTGCTATTAAGTTTCCTAATCAAAATATAACATGTACACATTTTTTATAACACAGGTACTACATAATTGATGCCTTAAAAAAGATTTTCCATATGTCACTGACAGTAAACTACTAAAAACTGCATCTATGTTTTCTCCAACATATTATACATGCATAAGCACACCCATATGAGCTCACATCCAAGATAGCACTTACTAGTTTCACATATTCCATCAGACCCTGCTGTGGATTCCTGCCAGTAATCAGTTCAAAGAGTAGCACACCAAAACTATAAACATCACTTTTCTTAGTAAAGGTTTTTGTAAACATGTATTCAGGATCAAGATAGCCAAAAGTTCCTCTGATATTAGATGAACGAGGTTTAATCATCTCTGGTCTAGAAAGCCCAAAGTCAGTTACCTGCTAAGCAAATAATACATGTTGAAGTATTCCCTTAAAAGAAAAGGAGATTTGCTACATCATTTTCACAGAAACAAGGTTCATACCCTGGCTCTCATAAACTGGTCCAGCAGTATGTTGGAAGATTTGATGTCACGGTGCACAACAGGTGGAGCAGCCTGCAATATGAAGTTCATTGAATAAGAAACCAAAAGTAAACCTATTACAAGTCCTACATAAATGATTTGTACAAACTCTATCCATAAAGTAACAAGTATACTATATACCCCATAATGTAGATATTCCAGTGCCCTCGCAACATCTAGTGCTATCCGAAGTCTTCCATCCCAGTTCAATGGCTCCCGATTTTCACCAAAATCTTCAACACACGAAACAATTATAAAGAGGTCAAATGAAACTTAAAATAAGTCCTTGATTCATGGAGAACAAGACAGAGTCATGCAAATATTTTTCTAGCTCTTAGGAGCAAAACTGAAGTTTGGGTTTCCAAGTGGAAAAGCTTCATTGAATAGGCAATCAATGGTCAAGTGATAGCAGATTGAAGTTTTTGGAAATCAGGCCAATATATAACGACCTCATTCTGATTACATCTTATAGTGGTTTTAAATTTACTAGTGAAAGACCTATAGCAGTTTGAAGCCATAAATTGCTTCATGAACAGCAAGAGGAGACCACAAGTTCTAACATAGAACTGTGCCTACAGAATGCAAAAATATACTCCAGTCCAAATAGTCTATTTCCAAGAAAAACTCAAACCAATTTAAATTTTTAAATAATTGTCATATAAATTCAAACATATGTTATCCACACAAGACAATTCAAATGTACATGCTTTTGTGAATTCAAAATACTTTGGTTTAACCTTTTTCTGTGTGGAACAAAGTAAGAAGAAACCACTACACACTAAGAAGAATATCTATTCAGGCAACATTGAAATGAATTCCGCCTACTAATGATAGCATGACATGTAAAGAGTTGCTCTCTTTCTAACCATATAAGTGAGAAGCGAGGTTGCCATTGCTCATGTAAATGTAAAGGAGCATATGTTGTCCTCTTTCTGCAGTATATCCCACCAAGTTCACAAGGTGTTTGTGGTGTAATCTTCCAAGTAAGACCTGTTAACAGGAAAGGAAAGTTTAAGATAGTCTTTTGTTATTAATTTTAAGAGGAAACTGCACCAGTTTGTCACAAGTATCATTAGCTTTTAGTGAGTTGGTTTAGTTACGTAGTGATCAAATGGGTTATTAGAGATAGGGTTAGTAGGGGTTCTACATCAGGATGAAGGAGGATGGTAATGGCATTCAATAGATAATATTAATAAATATTCAGCTTTATTCTTCTTCATCTTCACCCTGCTGCCGAATAGGTTTATTGTTTTTACTTGCAACATTTTTGTGGTATAACCTTCCAAATTCATCTGACTCTCTTTAATTTTTAAATCCTTGTTTAAAACAATAGGTGTAAGGAAAAGTTTGAGAACATATGATTGCAAATGAAAGGGGTAGCAATAGACTAGCAACGTTGATACAGAAAAATAAAGTACAAGGACCAGTACAGAGCGTAGCATTGCATTAATGGATGTGAAAAATTGTATATATTGCCCCCTATATTACCATGGCTTATTTGCCTGCTTGAAAGTGCCCTGGAACTTGACTAGTTTAAAACTCAGAAGGTCTGAAAGGAAAGAAGATGCAGAAAAACATTACTAAGAAATTACTTTAAAATTTATAAAAAATATATTCAAAGGTTCAAGTACACTCTTCTATCAAAGAAATGTAGACTTCTTTATTGTTCAAAATTAAATCAGTGTTGTATACCAAAAAAAAAAAAAGAATAGTGTGCTTGTGCGTGTGTGTGTGCAAATATCTACAGAACCTTTTAATTCCAATATGAAGGTTCATTTTTGTGGGAAAAAGATGAAATGATGTTTCTTCCCACCTTATCAACTATAAAGTACAGTTTTTAGGGAAGATACCAGGAATCAATCAGTTTGGTATTCCGCAGTATATACAAGGATAACAAGGGAACAATTAGTCAAGAAAGTCCAATACATTTCCTGCGGACAAAGAATCAATTCTATTAATGTAGCAGAGGATCCATATTTGAAGCTTACTCATACACTTAATCACCATTGCTATACAAAGAGGTATTTCTTCATTCCAAACATCACCAACTCTCGTGGACCAAAGAATTCTTATAATAGTAAACACATCATCAAAATTACCTCAATCAAAAACTCCTTCTCTCCTTGTCTTGAATTAGTACCAAGAACTTTAACAGCAACCGTCTCACCAGTGAGCATCTGTGCTTTGTAAACAGAACCAAATGCTCCATGACCTATGATGGTTGTGAAATTAGAAGTTGCCTTTTGCATATATCTGGAAAAGAAATCACAAGATCACCGATACAGAGAGAGAAATATATAATATGGACAAGCCCGAAAAAACTGAGGAAAAATCAAAACAAAACCAGAGAAATGACTACATGCCTCCCACCTTCAGTCACTAAATCAACAAGAAGTAAAAAAAGGGCTGATACATCCAATTTAGAATGCAAAACAAGAAACATCCCGAATTTAGAATACCTGAGGTCAACATTGATGCTAATTAAAGTTTGTTATAACCTTCCACATTGGAAGTTTTACAATTCAATCTTTTCTTGGGCCACTTCTCTAATTACTCATATTTCCCGATAAGTCCTAGTCATGTCTGATTGATTTTTCTCTCTCTTCTGCATCAGAGCAGTTGCATCTTTTCTTTCCAATTTCATTGTCTATAATTTCCAAACAATTTGTCATTTCTTTTTGTCAACTGAAGCTACCTCTGCATTTAAGTTGAAAGCTTCATTCCCTTTCCCATATTTAATTGTTTTATTACATATCTATCTCAATATTCTCATATAACCATTGTTAGATTTATTTGCTGCTAACA
This sequence comes from Erythrophleum ivorense, assembly GCA_026724425.1. Classification (NCBI taxonomy): domain Eukaryota; kingdom Viridiplantae; phylum Streptophyta; class Magnoliopsida; order Fabales; family Fabaceae; genus Erythrophleum; species Erythrophleum ivorense. Next base: position 48,574,766 of record JAIUCV010000003.1, on the reverse strand, counting down.
ACCAAAAGTAGTTATATAAATATTCACAAGTATTCTCTTGCAAAAGGTTCTCCCCACTTATCTGCAGATGTCATGATTTTTATAGTAGGGCTCGGGGCTAGGAGGTTTCTACTGGCCAGACATTAATTAACAAAACTGTCAGGCCCCAAAACAGGAAATAATTAGGAGGTTCTTTTCATTTCTTTCAAGAAAATTAACATATGACAAATCCATGGCATAAAGAGCTGTAATTTACAAAAACTAAAGTTGGCATGAACTGCCGCAAGCTTAATTCAAAATCTGCAACTTCTAAGGCAAAATACAAAAGCATTCTTAGAATAAGTGTGACTAGGAAGGAAAAATTTCCATTGTCCTAGAATCTTATGTATTGTTTAGCGTCCTTAGTAGAACTTCAAATAAAATTAACCAGAGCATCAATGTGCCACACCCTTCTAATAAAAGACCAGGAAAGACAGGAAAAGAAAATAGAAAAGGGAGAATCACCTAAAAACTCAATTTCAAAATACTAACTGAGAACCAAAAGTACATAGCTGTAAATGGTCAATCTAACAAGGACTAACATATAACCAGCTTCACAGCCAAGCAATCCTAATCCTAATTTTAAATAAACCTACTTTAATATAGACAATGACACATTTGAAAACCCTAAAAACCAAGCTACTAAGAAATACTCCACTTATAATAAATTAGTAATCCATACAATAATGACATATTAGCATACCCTATACTCATTTCTCATACCCTATTTTTCATACTCCATACTCCATCACCAACTCCTGAGAGAAAAAAACAATAACAAAACAGAGTAACACACTTGCATAACCACCATAAATCTGAAGGGGCCAAAGCGTCCTTTTCATCCTCTTCAAGCCCTTTCAAGTTTAGGTAAACAAAACGCCCCCTCCATATTTCAGTTCCATTTGTATTAAGTTGTCAGTCCCCTATAACCCAACTTTTGAGCTTATTTACAATGTGAAATTGAGTAGAAAAAAAATCTTCCAAGAAGAAGAGTGGAAGAAACACGCATGAGTTGTAATTATAATACTAATAAGAATAAACAAAGTGTGCATCTACGTAGCCTAAAACGAAAAATGCAGCCCTTAACATGGAGGCAGCTGAACCAGGGGGAGGGCGGAATTAAAATGCTAAAAAAATAATTCGTGTAAAAGTTACTTAATAATCTTGATAAAAAGTTTATTCCCTCCATGTTTTGGCTCCTTCTGTATTGCAAGTTGTCCCCTACAACCCAACTTTTGAGCTTATTTGCGGTTGAGTAGAAAACAATTTTCCAAGAAGAGTGGAAGAAACACATGTAAGTTGTAGTTGTTATTCTATGTAGCCTAAAACAAAAAATGCAGCTCTTAACATGAAGGCAGCTAAACAGGAAAATAAGAAAAGAATTAATGTGGAAGTTGCCTAACAAATCTAAATTTCTTAATCATACAGAATATCAAGTAAAATTTCAAATGGAAAAAAAAAATAGCATTTATTTATCAAATTGAAATCTTAATTTGTATGTTTAAACTTTAAAGAGCTGGATAACTTTTATAAAGAATGCGATTTTCATCCCTATAGAAGTTTGTTAGTGTGCTACTGCAGCTCTGAGTTAGATCTCCTTCCATAATTCATAATCACCACTTTTTTCAAAATTTTATGGCACTTAATCATCTTGAGTTATAAACCCTGAATTAATCCTTCCGCTGCTAAAATATGAGAAACAGATAGATAAAAATTAAAAACTATGAGAAAAAAATATACTACTTAAAAAATCCTAGTTTCAAGTGATCATATAGCTGGAACAAAAAGCAATGCAACATGTACTAAAAAATAAGCACAACCAGTAACTTTTACAAGTTCAAACTACTGTAACATACTACCATGTACCAACATGGTCCCCCGCACCCTTTCCAATCCCCTCTTTTATGCCTAACCTATCTATAATGGACCAAGAAGAAAAACAGGCTTGCTTGGGTATGCCAACTAAAGAATACCTTAGTAGAAGAAACATAAAATCAATAGCAGATGAAACAAAATTATCAATTAATGTTAAGCCTAGCATGTTCATTATTTTAAACTTCATGAATAGGAGCAACAGAAAACAAATAGTATGCAACCTAGCAGAAGAATGTCTATAAACAACATCAAATATGCGGCATTCATGCAAATAATAATAATATTAACAACAACAACATACTTGTAAGAATACTTTGGAATTCCACATGCAGAACCAACATCCTTCTTCCTAAGTCCTTCCAACCAAAGAGGCATGTTACTCCATTCAGATGATCTGGGCGACTCCGGACCCACATTTGAGCCTGATAATGATGTCCCGGAATCAACTCCTTTGAGACGAACAGGAATGTTTCCTGCTTTCTGAGAACTTCTCTTTGCCTGTTTACGCTTATTTCGGCACCAAAAGCAAAACACAAAGGCAAATGCCACACCCACTCCAAAAACAAAGCCTACGCAAATCCCTGCTATCAAAGCCAAGCGATTCTTGTTCATCTCATGCAAACTGAGACTTTATACTAGATACTTCAGCATTTGCCCGTGTACCTGAAAATGTATAGACTATATCTTCAGAAAACAAACAGATAGTAAGGTACATTTCCTATCCCACTGCATCATTTTAACAGCAATGTCCAACAAAAAACTTAAGCAATCGCCATAATTCGGGAAGTGAAAAAGCAGAATCCTATAAATAACAGATCCAGATACAAACACTAGTCCATGTAACATGACAACATATAATGAAAGTTGCTCTATGATCTCCCTGCATAAACTCTACAGGAAAAACAATGAATGGTGAGATAAGCAAATTAAGCTCATAAACCAATAATTTTAACTCTTCCACCTGAACAATTAAATAAGAATAAAACAGAATAATTTAAGCAAAAACAGAATCAAATGCCATTGTTCACTATTTCTTTCAAGAGAAAATAATTTTCCACGAGACCCTTTAGTTACCTTGCGACCATCACAATAAAACAAAAGCACAATCATCTTGTAACGAGAAACACAACCAGAATTAGATAATAAAGAACGTCAATAGCACTAAACGACACATTCTCTGCATCGGAACTTCAACCAAATTTATAAAAAAAAAAAGTAGCACCAACCCCGTCACAGCAAAAGACCATAAGATAACCCGTAAACCATTTCGCAAGATACGAAGAGAAAGAGTACCCATAAAGTAACGATAAGGCCAATCTGGACCCTCTCATGGCTCGCGCTCCCCCTTGCGAGGCCATCGTTTACAGAGAGGGAGAAGGGAGAGCATGGCGTCGTTGGCGTAGAACCGTACGGACAGACAAAGGATTTGTTTCGCGACGTTGGCATTCACAAAAGGGTCCAAGTGGCGTCGTTTCGTTTCAAAGCTGCAGACCTGCCGAAACGTCATTTTCGTGTTGAAGCAAAAGTAAGCGCCTATCATTTCCCACCGTGCATGTAATGTATGGAGTAAACTCAATAATATAGTATAATCTTTTAGTAATTTTTTTCATAAAACATATTAACTTTGTTATTTGAATTTTTAAAGTATAATTCTTTCAATTTAATTTTTTTTAAATTTTTTTATCCTTCCATTTGTTAAAGTCATGATTTAACTTTTTAATTTGGTTTTTAAAAACAATAAAAATAATTTATAAAAAATTATTAAGGAATTAAATTGAATAATATACTCCTTTTTTTATTGAAGGAATAAAGTGTGAGTTATTCGATTTCACATAAAAAGACGTGTATATATCTTTGGCATCATCTACTCACATTCCACTTTTGGATAGGTATGTTCCTTGAATAACTCGAGTACATGCAGCGTCACAGCGAGGATATTGGGTCAAGGGGCTAGAAAAAAAATTTAGTAATTTTTATATTTTCTTTAAAAAATTTATAATTTTATAATATATTATTTAAATAAAATATTTTCCTTTAAAAAATTTAAAAAAAATTTATATATATAAAACACCATAAATATTATTTTATCTAATAATATTTTAAAAGACTTTGAAATATTTTTAAAGATAGTTGATCTATATTCAATTGAAAATAAGATATTGATATTTAAATTTGATTATTTTTTACTAATTATGATTGTAAAATTACTAATTAATTACAAATATGTGTCAAATACAAACGTACTTAAATATAAATTACAAGGGCAATAAGAGCAAAATGCGTGTAAAATCTAACACGTTAAAGACAATTTGGAAAACGAATGAGCGAAAACTAGGGAAAAAAGGGGGAATGTAAGAAGAAAATAGAGGAATGAGAAAGAAAAGAAATACAAAAAAAAAAAAGAGAAAAAAATACATGTGTAGATTTAATTTAAAATTTAAATAATAAAAAAAATATGTATAAGTTTAATGAGTTAAGCGGGTCTAAGGGATTCAAAATTTTAAAAGATGTAGCAGCATTAACATCAAAATTTAATATCATATATATATATATATATGGATTTTTCCAAATTGAGGTAGACAATTACCCCCTCATTACAGCCTAGCTCTCTCCATGAATACATGTTACATGTGGTGTAATATATAGAATAACGTAAATATGTTCGCAATGTGGGGTTTGTATGTACAAATCAAATCTAAACTATTGCATATATACTACACGTGCAAAAAAGATTTTTATGTTCTCTTATTTTGCTTGAGTTACAAAAAGTCTGTGTTCTTTTTTTTTCCTATTAAACTTCGACGTTTCAAAATTGATGTTCTTTTTTTCTATTGACATGATTGAGACTAAATTGATAATTAACAAAATCATGAGATAGATTAATCTTCTTGAATTTCAAAAAAATATTGCAGTGAAATGATGATATTCATCTTCTGAAGGCTAAATTAGTATAAATATGCAAAATCTAACCATCTATATATATTTTTCTATACTAAAACGATTACACCTTAAGGCAATTGTTGCCACGTTTCTTTATCACAACTTTCATGAACTATGAGTTCCGCACTCAAGTTTGCATATTTATAGCAAGAGATCATAATTTTAACAGTGAAATACATTTTTATCTGATAATGACAATTGTTAATTGATAGTTCCTTTTATGGCTCGCTTGGTTAAGCATGGTCATAGTTCCCAAGTGTAGAGTTGGAAGTTATTCGAGGATAATTCGTGTTTCACTCATACCAAAACCTATACTAACTCAATTCAATTAGTAAATGAGTAAATTTGAACATTAAACTCGTTTAATTAAATAACTTGAGCTCAGAAATATGATACTAAACTCAATTAAAAATAAAATAATATAAATAATTAAATATTGTATATAATCATATGTATTATATATATATATATATTTATGTTTATATATGTAATAAGTGCCATGAAGTTCATTTAGCTGATAACACACATTTATGTATAATTTCAAGCCAACTTAAACGAACTGAGCTCGTGCTCATATTTCCATGTTTACCCACTTATGCCTTTTCAAAATAGCATATACACTCAAAGTAGCAACCATTGAGATTCAATAGAGTAAGTTTGAATTCTAACTTTGAGTGCAGCTTCTTTAGAGTCTGCACACAAACTAGGGCCTGATTGGAATATAAGGATTTGCAAAAGAAAATAGAAGAGAAGAAATTTTTTTTATAATATTTATTTTTGTAATCATTACTCAATTATTATTTAATATTATCTGTTAATCATTACTCAATTATAAAAAATAAAAATAATAAAGTTATTTTTTATCTTTTAAATTACTTTTTTTTTCTATTTTCATACCTAATTTTTAGGTACCAAATAAGTCTAGAAGAGTATAATTTTGAAAGGCAAAAAGATGAAAAAATAGTAAAATAAGGCAACTTCGTCTCACATTTGGAGGGTCTAATTTGGGCAAAAGAAGCTTCTCTTTTGATACACAAAAATTTAAGTATAGAAAGTAAAAAGAAAAAGAAAAAGATGATTTTATAAATAGAAAATATTTATAATATTTTTACTTTTAGTGATTGAATAATTATTATTAAATAATATTAAATAATAATTAAATAATATTTATAAGGATAAAATTAAGATTTTTCTCAAAATTTTCTTTTTCCCTTTTTTCCCCTCCCCTTTCTCCCTTGCAACACACCACTCAATAATTATATAAAGCTGCCTAAACAACACTAGGTCTGATCAATAGTTGAAGTATTTGCAGTCCTACACAATATGTAAGTGGCCGTAGAGCTAGTAAAGGAAGAAAGCAACTTGTTCCCCATGAGAATGGGACATAATCATCAGACTTGGCATAAGTATAAAGAAAAGCAGTACGGGGGTAATCCTCCTATGGAAATCCAACAGCGACTGCATCTTTGGAAGGTAGCACAGTGGGTTCCATTCCAATGGGTATCTTCATTGAGCAAGGTAGGGGTAGCCATGCAAAAGGGGAACAGGAAAGTATTGAAAACTAGAGACTAGAATGAGAGAGCCGTAAGCATTGGAGTAATGTCCCTTGGGATATCATGTTAGACTTCATGGATATATAAAAGCATATTTATAACATCCAATATAAATAAATGCGGAAAGAAACGCACCTCCAGCCATTGCTCAAAAATCCGAATGAAAACGTTGATAAGGGAAGCTTCTGAGCTCTCAGTCTTAGTGTTTGATAGTGTATATGATTTTCTGAATCTTAGTGTGTGCTTCAACCGAGCTCAGGGACCCATTATTTATAGATGATTCTGAATAGCACCTTCCCATCAAAGGTGCCGCAAAGAGAACAAATGGTGGAACGTGGGAACGTGGAAACGTGGATGAAAATAACCGATAACCATGAATCTGAAATCCCACATAATTCGGACCACTCCGGAAATGCTTGATCAACGTGGAACGCAGGATCATGCAACGGTTACATTCTCCCACTTGGTCCAAATGTCTTAATGATCTATGAGATTCATGAAAATTTTCGTTCCTTGAAGAGAAAACTTAATGCACGAATTATAGCGGTAGTTCCTCTATAAGTGAGTAATACCTTCCATGTATCACAATGCATTTTGTTTCTTTTACCCACTATATATTAACTTTATGAATAAGCCATATGCTTATTCTAGGTCCTCTTAATGTTGTTATTCTCAAACTTTAATGTATACGCATAAATGAGAAAACAACTTGAAATGAAATAAAGGCTTTATTATAAATGATATATATATATAGTATATACATCAATAACATAAAGTGGAACTAAGTCCCATTCTAGATACATGATCCTTAAACATTACTGGTGGCATGCCTTTTGTTAAAGGATCAGCAATCATCAACTCAGTGCTAATGTGTTCAATGATAACTTTATTTTCCTTGACACGTTCACGAATGGCTAAGTACTTAATGTCGATATGTTTGCTTCGACTTCCACTTTTGTTGTTCTTAGCCAGAAAAATAGCAGCTGAGTTGTCACAATATATCTTTAATGGCCTAGAGATAGTGTCGACAATTCTAAGCCCAGATATAAAGCCCTTAAGCCAAACACCATGTGAAGTTGCCTCAAAACAAGAAACGAACTCTGCCTCCATAGTAGAAGTAGCAGTCAAAGTCTGCTTTGCGCTTCTCCAAGATACGGCTCCGCCGGCTAACATGAAAATATAGCCTGATGTTGATTTCCGTGAATCAACGCATCCAGCGAAATCCGAATCTGAGTAGCTAACTATCTCAAGGTTTTCAGTCCGTTTATACATCAGCATATAGTTCTTGGTACCCTTAAGATACCTCATTACTTTCTTTGCAGCTCTCCAATGATCTATACCTGGATTACTCTGATATCTGCCTAACATTCCAACTGCAAATGCTATGTCAGGTCTTGTACAAACTTGAGCATACATAAGGCTTCCAATAGTAGAAGCATATGGAATGTTATGCATTTGTTCCTTTTCTAAATCATTCTTCGGGCACTGGTTCAAATTGAACTTGTCACCCTTCACAATAGGTGCTACACTTGGTGAACAATCTTTCATCCGAAATCTCTCCAAAACTTTATTGATATAGGTTTCTTGTGACAGACCCAAAATACATTGAGTTCTATCTCGATGGATCTTTATGCCAATGACATAAGATGCCTCACCCATATCCTTCATATCAAAATTTTTAGAGAGAAATTGTTTCACCTCATATAACAACCTCTTATCATTGGTTGCAAGTAATATGTCATCCACATATAATACAAGGAAACAGATTTTACTCCCACTAACCTTCTGGTATATACATTGATCCATGACGTTTTCCACAAATCCATATGAGGAGATAACATCATGAAATTTTAAGTACCACTGGCGAGAGGCCTGTTTCAATCCATATATGGATTTCTTTAACTTGCACACCAAATGTTCATTGGCACTAGAGGGGAATCCTTCAGGTTGTTTCATATATACCTCCTCATCTAGTTCCCCATTGAGGAATGCTGTCTTCACATCCATCTGATGTAGTTCAAAGTCAAAATGAGCAACTAATGCCATTATTATACGAAGGGAATCTTTCTTAGATAAAGGAGAAAATGTCTCTGTGTAATCGATTCCTTCCCTTTGAGTAAATCCCTTGGCCACGAGTCTTGCTTTGTATCTCTCGATATTGCCTAATGAGTCTCTTTTTGTTTTATAGACCCATTTGCATCCAATGGCCTTAGAGCCATTAGGCAACTCGACAAGATCCCAGACTCCATTAGACGCCATAGAATCCATCTCTTCCTTCATGGCATTGTGCCACAGCTTTGATTCTCTACAATTGATGGCTTGTGAAAACGTTTCAAGGTCATTCTCAGCTCCTATATTGTAATCAGATTCTTGTAGATACACAGCATAATCATTAGGAATTGTTGACTTCCTCATCCTAGTTGATCTTCTTAATGTTGACTCAACATTCTCTTGGGGAGTATGTTGTTCAACTGTTTGTTCAACAGTCCTTAAAGGCTGTTCATTAATTGGATCAACTTGGTCAATGTCAACAGGTTGTGGATCCTGAATGATTGGTTGTTCAATACCCGTTTGGACTTGAGGGGCATGAATTACAATCATTCTATCACTTAATGTAGGAGTTTGAATATTAGACTGATCATTTGCAGAACCTAAGTTTTGAATTTGATCACTCCCACTGATCAAGTGATTCTCAAGAAATTTTGCATTCCTTGATTCCACAATCCTAATACTGTGAGATGGACAATAAAATCTATAACCTTTAGACTTTTCAGCATACCCAATAAAGTAGCTACTAATGGTCCTAGGGTCTAACTTCTTTTCTTGTGGATTGTACACGCTAACCTCAGATGGGCATCCCCAAACGCGCATATGTCTTAAACTCGGTTTCCAACCTTTGAATAACTCAAATGGCGTCTTTACAACAGCCTTAGTTGGAACTCGGTTAAGAATATATACAGCAGTTTTAAGAGCTTCAGTCCACAAGGATTTAGGAAGTTTGGAGCTAACCAACATGCTCCTCACCATGTCCAACAATGTTCGATTTCTTCTTTCAGCTACACCATTCTGGTCAGGTGACCCAGGCATAGTGTATTGGGCAACAATCCCATGCTCTTGAAGAAATCTAGCAAATGGACCTAGCGCTTGTCCATCTTCAGTGTATCTACCATAATACTCACCACCTCTATCAGATCTCACTATCTTAATTTGTTTACCACATTGTTTCTCTACTTCTGCCTTAAATATCTTAAAGGCATCTAGTGCCTCATTTTTATTATTAAGCAGATAGAGATACATGTATCGTGAGTAATTATCAATAAAGGTGATAAAGTATTTCTGATTACTTAAGTCTAAATCTGGACTACAAATATCCGTATGTATGATTTCTAATATGCTAGAACTCCTCTTAGCACTTTTCTTAGTCCTGTTAGTCTGCTTTCCCTTAATGCAGTCTACACAAGTGTTAAAATCAGTAAAGTCAAGAGTATTGAGTACTCCATCTTTTACTAATCTTTTTACTCTCTCTATTGAGATATGACTAAGCCTACGGTGCCATAACATAGAGGAATCTTCATTAGTAATATTTCTCTTAATACCTATGCTACTAGAAACATGCATTGAGTCATAAAGGTTACTATTTTGTAATTGAATTTGGAATAGATCATCGCAAAGTGTACCATTGCCAATAAAATTAGATTTATAAAATAATTTAAATTCATTACTTGAAAATTCAAAACAATATCCCAATGGTACAAGTTTGGAAACTGAAATCAAGTTTCTAGAGAAACTTGGTACATAAAATGTCTTTTCCAAATTCAAAATAAAACCAGAATTAAGAACTAATCTGCATGTTCCTATAGCTTCAACAGTTGAGCCCATCTTATTTCCTGAATAGATGTATTGCTCACTGCCCATCGGCTTCCTTTGGTTTAGAAAGCCCTGCAAGGTATTAGAAATGTGAATTGTTGAGCCAGAATCAATCCACCATGTGTTACTACTAGCGTCTACCATATTAGATTCATAACAAAAATATGAGATTGAATTACCTTTCTTTTGAAGCCAAGCCTTGAATTTGACACAGTCCATCTTTATGTGTCCTTTCTTTTTACAAAAGAAACAATTGGACTCTTTCTTAATATTCTCAGGGATGGGAACCTTGCCCTTCCCTTTTGTCTTGGCCTTTCTTTTCTTCCTTCCTTGTGTCACTGTATGTACACTTTCACCCATCTCTGCTATGAGCCTTCCTTCTTCTTGTGCACACATGGTCAGAAGTTCATTGATTGACCACTTCTCTTTATGAGTGTTGTAGGAGATTTTGAAAGGCCCATATTGTTGTGGTAGAGAATTCAGGATGTAGTGCACAAGAAAAGAATCTGACATCTCAACCTCAAGTGTTTTCAATTGAGCTGCTATATCCCTCATTTTCATGATGTGCTCACGCACACCTCTTATGCCAGTAAGTTTCATGGATTATAACTTTGTCATTAAGGTGCTTGCTAAGGCCTTATCCGAAGATTCGAATTGTTCATCAATAGCCTTAAGCAAACTTCGAACGTTTTGATGCTCTCCAATAGACCCACGAATACTAGCTGATATTTTAGTCTTAATGTACATCATACTAAGACAATTGGATTGCTCCCAACGTTCATAAACATTTACTTCTGATGCACTACTAATATTCGTGGGTTTAGGAGGTTCATCTTTTCTGATTGCATCATCAACGTCCATCCACCCTAATTGGAGAAGTATTTTCTCCTTCCAAACATTGTAGTTATTTCCAGTTAATTCAGGAACTTGAAAATCAGAAATATTTAAAGGTTGAAAAGCTGCACAATTTACATGTTGTGTTAATAATTTGAGACAAATAATATTCTTAAATGACATGTTATGCCAATGCAATGCATGTCGATTCAAATTATGAGCCTAGTAACAAATAAAATTACCTGTGGGCTAAATTTTATTTAATTAGACTCATATACTAATGATAAAACTAGTAAATTATATTCTTTTCTTAATTCCTGTGGGTAAATCAAGAAAATAAAAATTTACTATTCCATCCTAATTTAATCACATGAAATATGATAATATTCCTGTAGGATAATATTTATCATATTAAATATGATTAATTACAATTTGATGTCATTTTACTTTATGTGATTATAACACTTAGTGTATAATTTTAAAATAATTAAAGGTGCTGTGGCTAAACTTTAATTAAATTAAAAATATACTATTCACTTGACATCTAAATAAAATTATATGCTTGAATATAATTTAACATAAAGTATAAACAAGCATACTCAATGAGAATTTCAATAACTAATCAATTAATCAATAAAAATATGACTAATTAATTTAATTAATATTCTCCCTTTAAAATTACTCTAAATGTGCCATAAACATTGCCTAAAATAAAAATTAATTATTTAAGCAAATTTAACTATAAATTAAATGGCACTATAAATTAATTATTATTTTCAAATATGCCAAAATTGCCTAAAATTAATTAACATTCAAGATTTAGGCAAATTTTAAAGGCATAAAATTAATTTCACAATTATTTTGACAAATAAATAACTAAATATTGTCAAAATTAATATAAATTTTATCCACAATAATTTTTGCCAAAATTTGGACAAATTAAAATGTACTTAATAATTTTAAACAAAATAATTGGCCAATAAATAAATTACTATTAAATTTTAATTTAATATTGGCCAAAAAAAAATTGTTTTTTTAATATCAAAAGATAATATATATAAATATAAATATATATATAAATCATGGGAGAAGAAAATGTATGGAGGAAATGCCACAAAAGACAACGTCTATATATATATTACATGTTGCCTTTACATAACAACAATGAAATGTGGCTTAAGTGGTTAAGACTTGTGGCTCCTTCCTTTAAGGTCAGGGGTAGGGGTTCGAATCTCCCTTATGCCACAGAAGCCATTTTATTTTAAAAATCCCAAAACGACATGTCGTTTGCGCCCACATGTAACAGCAACGCAAACTATAAAAACGACATGTCGTTTATTGACGGCTTAAAACGACTTGTCGTTTAGGTCGTCCCCAACCTCCAGACGGGTCAGCCCGACCCGGTTACGACCCGTTTCGGACCCAAATGAAAACCCGGTCGGTTTTTGAGTTTCTGAGCTCCGTTTTGGGTGATCCAGGAGTCGATTTTCATCAGAATTTCATGTAGATTCCAATTTTGATATCAAAATGATGAAAATACTACTCCATAAACCAACCCAAATACATCAAAAATTTGACATTTTCGAGCTCAGAAAACTTAGCAAGGCAGAGGCATTTTCGGCTCTGATACCAACTGTTAGACTTCATGGATATATAAAAGCATATTTATAACATCCAATATAAATAAATGCGGAAAGAAACGCACCTCCAGCCATTGCTCAAAAATCCGAATGAAAACGTTGATAAGGGAAGCTTCTGAGCTCTCAGTCTTAGCGTTTGATAGTGTATATGATTTTCTGAATCTTAGTGTGTGCTTCAACCGAGCTCAGGGACCCATTATTTATAGATGATTCTGAACAGCACCTTCCCATCAAAGGTGCCGCAAAGAGAACAAATGGTGGAACGTGGGAACGTGGAAACGTGGATGAAAATAACCGATAACCATGAATCTGAAATCCCACATAATTCGGACCACTCCGGAAATGCTTGCTCAACGTGGAACGTAGGATCATGCAACGGTTACATATAAAAAATCAATAGCCGTAATATTTTGTCGATCCCAATATCTCTCCATACACGACCAAAATGGGGCTTGAACCTGGTGTGCCATGCCTTGAATATCCATTATGAATTGGAGAAGAATGAAGTCTCTCAAGCTTGCTTCGATAGAAGGAATGAGAGGTTAGGGCGTAAACCCCTTATGAGGAAATCAATGCTTACGAAATTAGGTCCATTACGATTGATATCGAGGTCCCAAGGCATATAGCGGGATTGGAAAGAGCCTGGAATTTCAAACGGAGGTGATGGAGGTGAGCCTGAGTTGAGAGAAGTGTAGGATGATGGGTTTTGTGAATTAAAAGAGGATTGGCGACCTGACATGGTAAGCCAGAGGAAAGAAGAAGAATGATGAGTGTGGTAAAGGAGAAAGAAGTCTCAATCATTGTAGTAGGATGATGCCTCAGGTGCAAGTATATTGATTGTTATCTCAGGTGATTTTACCAAACAAGCAGATGGCAGCGAAAGACAATAAGACCGCAACCAGTTAATTGATGTGGCAAGCGAAATTTGGATTTGAAAAATAGGGCAAGAAAATCACGTCTTTAGGGAGGGCTATATTTCTGGGAGCAAACTCTAGGCGAATATGAAGCGCACGGATACAAGTTATGCCTTGGAATGAAAGAGAATTCCGAATCAAACTTCATTTATTCTGGTGTGGATGGTAGATAGGCTTATATTTTTTGGTTTCAATAAGACTCTTTAAAAATTGATTGGTAACATATTCGACCAAACCGGTGATTTTTTCACCTACTACGGATCTCATACTACCTCACATAAACTGAAAATCCATAACCCCAATTGCTATGGGAATACCATTTAGTTCATGGTATTCTAAGCATAGCTAGCCATACCTAAGGTTGTGAGGGGGCTAAGAATTTTGATTTAAAATCGAGTCAAATCGATGCAACGATTAGAGGGACAATCGAACAAAACTTAGACAACTAAATTCCTAGTTGAATTGGCCTCTCACAAAAAAATTGATTCAGAATTTGTTTTAAGTTTTATTTGTCCATTTTGCTAACAATTTTTGTACTTTATTTATCATTTTTAATCTCATTATAGAGTTAAAATCAAGTTGTTTGAAAAATTTATACTATTATTTAATTTCATTGAAGTTCGTTCATGTAAATTCAAGGAGTATTTCAATTTCAAACAACTATCTTTGTCACAATTTGGATTTAGAACTTTCTTTTTGTTTTTTTCTTTCTAAACTTAACTATGTTTTAGATTCAAAAGAACTCATCTTTTCAAAGTTGTGTCTTATCTCTACTAGACCTGATCATGAGTCGAAAAGCCTGCTTGGCCCAAAAAAAAATAGATATAAGCTCAAAAAAAAAGCTTGAAAAAAATAAGCCCATTTTTAAAAAGCTCGAATATAAAAAGGGTTGGGCTTGAACTTGTTTTAAAACCTGGCTCGAACCTGTCTGTATTATAATTATTTTTTATATATTATTAATAAATAATATTATTAGAATATTTATTTATAACTATAGATATAAATAAAAAAGAATTATATAACATATATGATTATTATTATTTTTACTTTTACTTATTGTATAATATATTATTAGGAATAAATTATAATTCAAATAAAATAAATTATTAATAGTAATATTATTAGAAAAATTATTAGTTTGAGAGGTTTTACTATCTTTTATATATATATATATATATATTTATTTATTTATTTCAAGTTATTTAAACTTTTTGTAATTTTTTATGAGTTATTTAAAAATTAAAATAAGAATAAAAATATGCCTAACAAGTAATGAAATATATATATATGATATTTATAACTAAAAAAAAGATTAAAATGTAAAAACAAAATTTACAAAACGGGCCGACCCAAATTGGAACCCAACAAAAATTTGCAAATTTTTTATGAGCTCAACCCATTTTTAAACAAGCTTAACCCGTGATCAGGTCTAATCTCTACTAATCACTCATAGAACAAGGATAATAAAAAGTAATCATTTCCTTCAAAAGACTAGACCTTCTTGATAAGATTAGCCCATGGAAATTTTGGCTCCAATAGTTGTCAATGACTATATACTCCTCTTATTCGTGGTCAAGGAAATATCTACTTGAGTTATAATAGTGTATGTAAAGCAAATTGCAACAATTTTGATAGTCATGATGATTTATATACTATTAAATTCTTAGACAATATCATATATCCAAATGTTCCAAAACATACGTTAAAATTAAATATTGGTACTCTTATAATGTTAAAAACACTGCAAGTTTTTGGGTTTATGCAGTGCCATATATTTAACTGTCACTCAATTAGTTTTATATTTAGTTATTGTTATTTCATTTATTTTTATTAATTTGTTGATTTATATTTAATTCATTGATTTATTACTTGATTCACAAATGTTGAAATTTCTTTAAATTATTGCTGAATTTGTCTAATTTACTGGGAATTGTATAATTGGAGAAAACTTTCAAAATTTTGGGAGAATTTGCATCTATATGTCTTGTTCTTTTTTGTGACTTTTATCATGATTTTTAAGGCTTTATAAGATGTCTTTATACCCTAAATTTCAAATGCTATTCTGCTGTCTTGTTTCTATTAAATGTTGACAATGTGCTTACTTGTTTGATTTATTGGAAGCAACTCAAAAAGAATTTTGACCTAAATTTTTTTTGCCACAAGTATTCTATATATGTATAGATGTTATAAATTTTTTTTTAAAAAATTTAATTGGTTGTCCAATTGCTTTGATTTCTGAATATTTTCAAGAGGCCTTGTTTCTAATGAATTTTTTTATTTAAAGTCAACTTTGGATAATTTTATGTATTTTTGTAGATGTAGTTATGTTTTGAAATTTTTATATGTTGATTGTATATATGTTAACTTGTTTAGATAAATCTTTCATGAATTTATGACTTTCATTTGCTTATGTAAATAATTTTATCTATTCGTTTTATAGTAGCACTGTTATGCTATATATATATATATATTTGTAGTGTAACTTCCTTGATTTTTATGCACTTTTCTAGCAAGGATTAGGTTCTAAATTTTAGTTTATGGAGATTTCTCTTGTAAATTCTTTTTATTCAATTTTTTATTACTTGAGTTAATTATTAAGATTTGTTCATTGAATAATAGGATGCATTTCTTTTATTTTTAATAGGAGTAATTAGAATTATTTTAATAAATTTTACAAAGGAATTAGATAGTTAATTTTTTATGTTAATTGTGAACATATTCTAATTGGAAAAGCTAGTGCTTTTGAAGCTAGGAGTAGGTCATAGAGAAGGAAATCATGGACCTTTAAGAAAAAGAAGATATGTTTTGACACTATCATTTTTGTTCATTTTGTGAAACAATTGGACATGAATTAGAAGAATTGTTAATTTTTTCCATACAAGTTAGGAATTATATTTATATGTAAATAGTTTATAAAATTATAATGAAATTGAGACTGAATATGAAAATTTGGAAAGTTTGATTTATGGGTATGTAGATTAAATTAAAGCCTATTTGTCAAAAGGAAATAAAGGGTTGTAATAAATAAAATTAGGAAATGGAGTAACTTTAGAAAGCACCCTAGAAATTCAATTACATAAAATGGAAAAGGGTGTGATGGACCAATTATGGAGCAAGAAGTGAAGGATACACCAAAGCAAGGTGAACAAGCTCTTAGTTCAAAGGTGAAAATAGAAAGGAAGGAAGAGTCACCGCCTCCTATTGAAAAGAGAAAGATACCTTTAAAAAAAAATCTTTCCTACTCAATTTGGTTGAGACAAGAAAGGAGGGAAAAGCAATTAGAAAAATTTAAGGAAGTCTTTAAGCAATTAAAAATCACAATCCCTTAACAAAAGTCTTAATTAGATGTCCAATTATGTAAAATTTTTCAAGGAGCTTCTATCAAATGAGAAGAACTTGGAGACTTTAGAAATGATTCAACTAAAGAAAGACAACGTAATGTAGTTATTCAAAACCAAATGCTATCAAAGCTTAAAGATAGGGAGTTTCACTATTCCTTATGTTATTTTTTACATTAGTTGTCTAGCTTTGTGTAATCTAGGTATTAGTATCAATTTATTTAATAAGCTATTTGTATATCTATGAGTCTAGCAACTACTTAGTAAGTGTATAAATATAATCACACACTTAGCACTTACTAGCAACACACATACAAGCCTATTGCTAATCAAGTCAGAAGTATGAATAGATTGTACAAAAGGCTACTAATTCTTACATAAGGTGACTTGTTACGATTAGTAAAAGGTAAACAAATAGTGTTGGGATAAGTAATAAGGTCAGATAAGAATTACATACAACATGATAACGAAGGAAGAATTAGTAATATTAGTGATGAACATACTAGCAATAGGACTTAATAGAGTTACAATAAAAGGATAGAGAAAGATTCAAATAACTAAAACTATAAAACTTAGTTGTTGAATAGTGTTTGGTTTGAAGAGTAGTTGACGAAGCAATGTTTGATTTTAAAAAAATAGAATGTTTAGTGGTTAAATAATGTTGATTATAGGCAATAGAAAACTTAGCAGTTGAATAATATTGATACAATAGAAGACATACTAAAATTATTAGTTGTTGAACAATGTTTGATTCGAAAATTAGTTTACATATATTTGATTCAAATAATAGAAGATTAGTTGTTAGACAATATTAATTATAAACTTAGTAGTTGAACAAGTATTGATCATGGAAAACATAGTTGATGAACAATGTTCGTATAAAGAGCATCATATAATGATGCCAAACTAATGACTTTAATAGAAAGAAATAAGACTAATTAGCTTTGGAAAACTTGCATTGGGAAGGAGGAAAATAGCTAAGTTTATGAAAAGCCCATGTCCTATGAATGACACCCCAAAGTTAGATACAATGTTATTGCATACATGTATTTTCACTTAAAGGGATAATGTGACATATGTAACTTTGCACCATGACCCAAGTGTGGTGTCATCAATAGGTACATTCACTAAAATATGGTCAATGTGACTTTGCATTGCAACTTGAACTTAAATAACCCACTTGGTATCCATACTCAAAACATTTAATATAATTATGGAAATATTGTAAATGATAACATGAAGACAATGGTACTTGGACAAGATAAGTACTTAATAAATTTATTATGAATCTTCTATATGCTTTATTATATATTGTATCATATTCTTTAAATTATCATGAAGACCCAAATTTGAGTACGCTTCAATAGCTTTTTGGACCCTTCCCACAAAACCACTAACATATGCAACTCACCTCAGCGTAACTTGCTAAAGTCATCATCTTGACTTTTATATGAAGCATAAATGCTTTTTCTTTAACAACATTATCCTTCAAAACACAAGATGACTCTTTTGCCTTCTGAAGATGTTTTTGTGAAGAAACCTCTTTGAAAGATTAAGATGAAGAAGTCATGGATAGAGAACTTCCTAAAGGAACAATAAGAAGAAGAGAATTTAAAAAGTCATAAGATAGTCAAACTCACCTCAATTAATATACCTTAACAACTATGTAAGCACTTCATTGTTCTGAACCATGGCTACATTAGCCTATAAGAACTAACATAGTACAAGCTCTGAGCTCATCAACTACAAAGAAATCTCACCTAGATATAATTTATTAGCTAAACTTAGCAAAAGAGCCACATCGCTCTCAATTACACCTTTGCTTTGCCTCCTCACATTGTTAGATTGTAACTAATCCTATCCATGTAATACTAAGTGAAAGGAAAAATGATCACTAATACTCAACATAAAAGGAAATAATAAACTTACCTTGCCTTTAAACTCAAAAAGTTGTCCACAAAAAGACAATGGTCGGGCCTACTCTTGACTATGAATATGCCTTGAATAAAAGCATACTCTTTGACATTGAAAAATTGTAAAATAAAAGAAATGATGGCTCTACCCTCATGAACAAGCAAAGAGCCACAAAACCTAACATGTATTGAACTACCAATAAAGTTAATTGACAAAAAGCTATCCTATCAATGCTATTATAAAACTAAAATAGCCATTCAAAGCAAAACACACTTTTCTTTAAAGCACATCGTTACACAACACTAAAGAAGCTCCATCATTCTCCATATCAAAGACCACTAACTAATCAGAAGTTAAAGATAGGACAATGTTCAAAGGAAGGTGATTATCATCTTGGAATCAATGAAGATCATTTTTTGACATGTTACTCCTAAAGTCAACTAGAAAAACTTCATCATGATATAGCAAAATTATAGTATGTAAACAAGATTAACATAAATAAAAGAGAAAGAAGGAATATCATGTAGGCAAACATAGTTGCAATAAGCAAAATTCAAAAAGACTAGCAAACAATCTTTCACCGTCTCCTCATGACTTTCCATATTCCATAGAATAATACACTTCAACATAGCAAATCATAGTAATGTGAGCAGCCAAGTTACTATAGCAAGCATTTCTTACCTCTCCTCGAGAACCATTATTATAAGACAACTAATCATTAAAGAAAGCACCTCATAAATGAACCAATGCTCTAAAAGAACCCTGGCCTCAAGCTTCGAAGTCAACAAAAGAAGAGCACATTACTCTAAGCTTGCTTAGCTTTTAACTTTACTAGTAAACTTGGGGGTAACTGTTATAGAAGTCTTATGATCATAAGAATCTTGATTGGCCTAACTCAATTCAACCTATTTTTAGAAAACCCAAGACTCAATTGTCACCATTCATTGAGTTCTATACAAAAAATTGACACAATGATTTGCACAAATTATTTCGCATAAAATGGCTTTAGAATGCCAAGCCACCCTACTCAAATAGCTTTTATAGTTCTGCTGTATAACTTAACTTGATCATCATTATTAGCATATTGTCAAGGAAGGCTATATATAGAGACTTCCAATAACACAAAAAGGAGGTTTAAAAGCCATCCCATTACACATAAGCTTACTAAGCCTAAGAGAGACATCATTTTTTGCTTTGTTTTATCCTTTTATCTCCACACTTAATAAATAAGCGTTGCTTTGACCTCTCAATCCTTTAGTTCCTTTTTAGTTTGGATTATGATCTCCCAAACTAAAATATAATTAAATAAATATTAACAATTAATTTAAATTAACCATGATAAAAGTTTAAAATTATTACATACTTTTTCTAATAATTTGATAGTAAAAAGTTTTTCAAAGACTAACCAATGACATTTATAAAAGAGTTTATGAGATGATTTATTCAAACACTAACTATTTCTTTTTCACAGTGATTTTTAGGAATTAATTTAATTTTTTTAAAATAAACAAAAATAAAAGTTAAAAGAAGCACCTAAATTTAATTTTTATTAAAATATACGAAATAATTAATTAATTTTCCATATTTTTCTTTTTTCATTGTATAAAGTTAATGCTTCTTTTTCACCTTAAGTTTTCTACTATTTTTTTCAAGACAATCTTGAAAATTTTCTTATTGAAAACCAGTTTTAATAAATAGAGGTGGAGGTTAACAGTAACTTAATCTAAATACCCTCATTCTTTCATTAAAAGACAAGATAATTACAATAATATTATAATAGCCCAAATTTAAGCAACTAGAAAAATATTGCATTTAGTCTAAATTAATTTAAATTATGGAGACTGGTTTAATTTAATTAAATTTCAATTAGAGTTAAGCGAAATTTTGGACTTTTATGAGCTTAAAAATTTTGCTCAAGAATTATTAAATTTTCATTGTTTTTTATTTTTCCTCCTCAGCTTCTTTCTTCTTTTTTTCTACTGCTAATTCCTCCCCCACGCCTTTTGTCTAATGTCCAAATTACCCCTGGACCAGATGACCATTTTGTCTCTTTCTCACGTGATCTCCCCTGCATTTTGATTAAGAAACATGCACATCTCATCTAATCCATTCAAATTTCAAATGATTTATATTTTAAGTCTTCTATTTTTTTTTTATTAATTTAAGTTTATAATTAAAAGATTATTTTTTTTATATGTTCGTTTGTGCAGCGCCTTAGCCCTGGCATCTCCAAGCTTCCTTCACATTCTCCCTGCAACAATCGTTTTGCATAAGTTCCAACTATTTCTTGCTTCAATTTTGGCTGCTCTTGGCTGGATTTCTAGTGTCTTCACCCTTCGTCGTCCTGCATCTTCATAGCCTCTCGACAAAGCATGCGTTTAAAGGTAGCTCATCCTCCTTCGTGCTAACAGTTCAAGCAACTCGAGTTCAACAATGTCTTTCTGGGTTTTCCATTTCGCAGCATTTACTCTCGTTTTTCCTGTAGCTCTCCCAAACTCTAGGCTTGACAACTCGTTTTTATTTTAGAGTAATGGGACCGTTGTTAGTTCCTTTTGTTGCTGAAACTTTGCTGGTTTACGGGTTTAAATCTACTCCTTGCTACCATGGTGTGTGTTGTTCTCTTTCAAAAATATGCATCTGTATCGTTTTAGTGGGGCAGCTAGTAGAGTCTCTTGGGTAATAAAATTTCAGTTGTTGCTAGGGCCATGAATCTCAAGTCTCTCCTGTTCTTAACTGAATCTATGCTTACTTTTTTGCTGTAATTTGTAATTTTGGGGCACTAACATTGTTGCTAGTGCTATGCCATTCTTGTCTCAGAAAATTCTTGGAATTTCAACTGAATCTTGAGAAGCGTCCTGATTTAAATCCTTAATGGTTGTCACTCTGGCTTCTTTCCATAACTTGCTTCCTATTTCAAGTACGAAGAGGGTTAAGTAAAAGTCCTAAGGTAAATTTTTAAATTCAACACTGAATTGAAAATTTAATTTGAGAAGTATTTAAGAAAATAATTGGAATGATGAAGTGGGAGGTTTGAGTTGTGGAATTGGATTGGAAGTGCAATCCCACTTAGATAATGATGGTGAGAGTTAAGATTGTTACTAGCATAGGAACTTTACCTTACCAACAAGATTTTTAGTGTTTGGTATGAATTGAACCAATTTAACCTTATGGGGACTTGATGGATCACTAAGTAGTAATTTGGTGTTATCGAATTTTAGAGAATTTCACAGGTAACCCAAGAAGAGGGGATTAGTTGGAAGAGTGTTGGAAGTATCACTACAACATTGTCATATTGTGACTAGATAATACTTTACTATGCGTTTTTCGTTTGGTTTCTTTTATTTTAAATGAATTGCTCAAACTTCTTATTTTATATTGTCTTTTGAATATGGAAAACTTCTAGAAATTCTTTGAGCATTTGAAATACTTGACTGAATCATAATTTAATCAGATAATATTTTTGGTGGAAGTAGCGATGTGAAACATCATTTGAACTTGTGATATTTACTCTGTACTTTGTTTTATAAGGATCATTGATGTATGATACCAAACTCATTTCTACAACTGGATTTACCTCCAATTCTTGGTGCAATAAATATGATGTCTTTTTGAACTTAGATCACATTTTAAATTAGATCAGATTTTAAATTAAAAATTTTTCAGTATTTTATAAATATATTACCGTTAATGATTTTTAATGGAGGCTGTCCAGTAAGAATGATTAGTTTTAGTGTAACTTGGTTTGAATCCTATCTGCTGCTAGCTCTGTGTGTCAGCCATCACACATGGATTGGTCTGGTTATGGAGCATAATGCTCCCTCTTGATTATTTACTCACATGAGCCATGTGCTTAGGATTATATTTTGATTTGATTTTGTGTAAATGCTTTCTACTCTATTCTATTAAATGATTTCATAATAATTATTTAATTTCAAACAACTTGCTTTTAATTGTTACATATATGTTGGTTTTAATCACGCCTTTGCATTGTTATTCTTTACTTATTTGTAACCTTTTTATTGAAATCGTGAAATGGTCATGCTAACTCTCTACTGATTATTTGATTGCCATCACAAACCCATGTTTTAGTAAAACACTTGTTGGTTTGTCCCTTTTTTGTTATAGTTTTTATTATTTGTCCATTGAGTGTCAAAACTCACTCATTTACTTTTTATATTTTTCAGAAAGTAACGCAAACCTATGACCTACGTACTTCAAGAGATTTACATACGATGGGGAGGCCCACATTGTTTTGCATGGGCATTATATTATTTTGTTGTTGTAACTAAACATGTTTTGTACTTTAGAGGTAGGTGTACTTGTCCACATGCTAGATTCCTCACTCCATTTTTGTGGATTTGGATCCTCATGTCAGCATTCTTTATGTTTGCTCATGTCACTCTCAAACTTTATTTTTAATTTTTTTTTTGTTTGGAGGGAAAGGATCTCTCATTAGAGAAAATATAAGCAAACATGAGAGGATCTATTTCCCATTTTTGTTGTGTAGTAGATAGGAATTAAGAACGGAGCTCTTCTTGATGTTTTTGGTTGAATCTAATTATTTATAGAAATTTTGGAATGCCTTATTTTTAGGCAAATTCTACTAGAATTTTTTTTCTATAAAGTTGAAGATAAATCAGTTATGTAGTCAAAGTTTGGAAAATTGGAATGAAACTTCTCAGTGAAAACTTTTCTCAAATTATAAATTCCATATACCATTGTGTTTGATAAGAAAGGGTGGCTATAAATTGTTTTACCTCGTGTGACATGTTACATATTTAGAATAAGGGTGTAACAAATATCTAGGTCATTTCATCATGAAGGCATTTATATTTCTATAATAATATATATTGTTTGGGAGCCTTTTGGTTATAATTTAGGGAAAATTATATGTAAAGATTCAAGTTTTATAAAATTATAATGAAAGGTTTTAAAAATTGAAATTATTCTTAAAGACCAAAATTATTATCATTTATTATTAGAGTTTAGAAAAATTATTATTAGATTTTAAGAAAATTATTATCAAAGTTATTTCAATTGTAACTTTTTTAAAATTTAATGGTAATTTTTTAAAATTTTAATATTAAGTTTTTTAAAATTTAGTAGTAATTTTAGTTTTTAAAAATAATTTTAATTTTTAAAATTTTTAATGTAAGTTTTATAAAATTTAGACTTTTGGATGTAATTTTTTTCATAATTTATTGACTCCAGAATTATATATATTAGTATAGATAATATTAAAAAAAGTTAAAATGTTTGTTGGAGAGTAGGACGCTAAATGATTTTTCACTACTTTCTTATTGTTTTTAAAATGTAGAAATTACTACAGTTTAATTTTATATTAAAATAGATTTAGAAATAAATTAACAAAAATGTATTATATATTATATATGTAGAATATTATATATTCTGTTTATATATTATAAAATCTAATATAAAACAATAATATAAATTATAAACTACTAGTAAGTTCTTAAAAAGGATTCGTTATAAAATTACTGGTCCAATTGCAATAGGACCGATGATTATAAATTCTCTCTAATTTAATAACTGATTGGATTCTTAAAATGAGTGAATTTTAAAAAGGGCAAATGCCAACCAATGACCTCAGTTAAGCAATGCATTAAATAGCCTTGTTTTGTATAAAAATAGTAACTTAATAAAATTAGTTGTGATAATTAATAGAGATAATAATTTCACTTCTATAATTTTAAGGACAACATTGACATTTAAAAATATTTCCCATCTAACTTCTAAAAGAATCCTTATGTTTCTTCATTCTTTATTTCTAATTGTAATAAGTATTCTATTTTAAAGGCTTTGTTCTTAATCAGTTTTAGATTTGGGGTTTAAGATTTAAGATTTCAGGGGTTAAAAATTAGGGTTTAAGAATTTAAAAGGGTAAGGTTTTAGGGTTTAGAAGTTTAGATTTTTAGGATTAAGGGTTTAGATTTTTAAAGTTTAGGGGTTTAGGATTTTAGATTTTAGGATTAGGGTTTAGGTGTACTGTAAAACATGTGGACTGAGCCTGCTAGTTTTGTGAATGCAATATGAGAGGATTTGGATTTGACAACATAGCAACATGCATTGTACAAGGTCGTGGTGGTGCATTGTTCTCATTGTAAGTGGTTGTTATAATAGTATTAAAAAGTGGCTAACTTGGCTAATAAATTACTTGAGCGTCAATTGACAGTGTTTATGTTAAAACAATAAAGTATGAACTCAAAATTCTATATGAACAAAATAAAATTCGTATTATCTTTGGTTTATAACACATAAATAATTCATTAGTTAACTCAATATGAGTTGAATAGTGTTATTTTAGAAGTTAATATCAAAGACTTGTTTATAAATAATAATAAAAATAAAATAAAAAATTTACTTACACAAAAAAAAGAAGAATCATATATATATATATATATATATAAAATTTTGTGACAGTTTGTTGTTTGTTATATATTATTTAATAACGTCACATCAATAACATTGATTATATATTATGCATGTGTTTATATATTATTTATGTAATTTTTTTTTGTGGGTTTCACGTTTTTTTTTTGTAAGACCCACAAAAAAATTTCTAAATCTTTCTGCATCTGGTAGAGGTGCATCCTAGTATATATATAGACTTAATTGAAAATTATTAGAATTGAATTTGTAATTTAACCAAATTTTTGTGATGCAATTGGAAAAATATAAATAATTTTATAAATATATATAAAATATGAACAATTATATATTTATAAATATAGGTATATAAAATTTAATGATAGTTTATTATTCATTATGTATTATTTAATAGCGTTACATCAATAATATCGTTTATATTCTATTCATATATATATATATATATATATGTATTTTGTGGGATCTATGTTTTTTTCTTCTTCTTTTTTGGGACTCAGAAATTTTTTTAAATCTCTATGCATCTTGCATGGTATGTCCTAGTGTGTGTGTATATATATATATATATATATAGACTTAATTAAAAATTATTAGAAATAAATTTGTAATTTAACCAAATTTTTGTGATGCAATCTGAAAAATATAAACAATTGTAAAAGCATAATGGCCAAACAATTGCAAAAGCATTTAGTACATTTTTTTCAAAAGAAATTTCGAAATAGTTAAATTAAAAGACACTGTTGCATTGCAAGACAAATTGTCTTCCATTACTGTTTTTATTTGAGTGTTATGTATAAATTCTCATTTTTTTAACTCGAAAATGAAATCCTTTGGTGGTGAATTGAGATTCTTCGTTGAAGTGGCAAGATCCTATTGGTACCGTTCGCAATTGCACATTATAACCCGAACACAAACGGAGGAGAGAAAATTGGAGGGCCTTAATTGGCAGAGAATCAAGTCTCGTTGCCCCACGGCACTGGGAGCCCCGTGAGTTTGTGGACGAAGGCAAAAGCAAAGGCCTCCGCTTTGCTTCTCTATTCTTCTGTCCGTTTCTTCTTGCGATCCCTTGCACTCGTGGGGTTTTCTTCTCCACTCCTCGCCCTCTCTGCGCTTCACGTCTTTGAAAGCTTCAACAAAAAGAAGAGCGATTCGTTGGGGAATTAGGCTCTGAAATTTTTTGTTGTTGAGAGGCGGAGGGTGAGAGGGAGAGGGGGAGAATGTCGAAGAAGAAGGTTAGTGGCAATACCATGACACTCAAAGACTTTCATGGCGGTTCTATTCCCACTGATCTCCCTCTCCCTTCTGCGCCCGGCGTGTAAGTACCCTTTGTTGCACTTTTTCCCTTGTTTTGATCTGCTTGATTTGAATTCGCAATTTTTTCAGTTTTAGGTGTGCGAGATTATCCGTAAATGGGTTATATGGACTATCCCAATTGATGCTATGGTTGTAAATACTTGGATTATTATTGTATTTGAGAGAAATTGGATCTGTGGGTTCTGATTGTAGATGCTTTATCTATGCTTTTGGTCTAATAATTTTCTATCAATTTATGAATTTATATGTGTAAAACCCTTTCGACATCCTATCCTAATTTGACAGAACCGGGAGAACCTCAGATCGTTCTGTGTATGACCGACCCTCTTCATGGGGAAATCCAGTGGGTCGGTCTGATCATCGGTCTCGGCCACAAACATCCCCGGCTACTATGCATTACGATGACAAAACGCCATTTCTCACCCACACTGCTCAAATTGGCCGGAATTTTGATGAAGATGAGCGTAAGCCGCTCGATGGTATTTCAGCCCCACGGAAAACAGTCAGTGATGATAGCATTAGGGTTCCGCCTTCTCATGTTGAGATGAAGCATGATTATGGAGTGGGAAGAAGTTCCTTGGGTCGGCAAGTGGCTCCAGTGTCTCAAACTTCTGTTGGGACTGTGAATTCCTACTCTGCAAGGCTTTCTGAGACAACTCATGTGGGGGTGAGTTCTCATAATTTAGGAGGAGCTAGTCAGGAGCAGGGAACTGCCGGGGTTCATCCAAATGTATGGGCAATGAGGAAGGAAGTGGCTAGTGCTGTTGAGCCAGAGCACTCTGTTTGGTCTGGTCCTAATGCTGTTTCCAAGTTGGCTCATGCAAGTGCTATCGAGAAGGTGTCTTCTGGTAGATGGCAGTCAAAGACAGTCCACTATCAGACAGATGTTGAGGTGGTTAAATCTTCTGAAATGGAGAGTGCGCTGCATGGCAATGTTACCGGTAATGATGCCTACAATAGGATGGATACTGTGGATGACAAGGAGTATTATGACGCAATAGTAGCAAGACAGGCTGAAAGGGGTCTAGTTATCAATGATCAGATGCAAGGTGGTAGGAATGAGTTACTGGAGTATGACAGGTCCGGGGCTTCCAAGTATTCAGAAGCACGACCAAGAAGTATAGCTTATCACGCTGATGGGGTTCAGCAGGATGGCAAACTTGGTGGGTCTGATTTGCAACAATTGTTGCCTTCTGAACCAACTGAGCGGCCTAAATTGAAGTCGCTACCGCGGAGTCGGACAAAACCATTGGATAATTCAGAATCCCCTGTTAAAGATTATTTACAGGTATCCACATGGTCAACTTATGAGACTTGGTATTTTCGTGGAATGAAGTTGGCTTCATGATTTCTTTGTTTTCTACATTGTAGGGACGCCATCGGGTGAGTGATTCTGGCCATGTTGAAACTGTTCATGATGTGCATAGCCATGCCAATTTTTTGAAGCCTGTCTCAGCTGGTACTGAGAGTGGGAAGGAGGTAGGACAACGCCCGAAGCTGATTTTGAAGCCTCGGTCCCAGCCGGTTGAACAATTGAAAGGAACCACTAATAGAGAAAGGTAAGTTGTCCGAGACGGTGGGTTGGGAAATTTTTAACCGTGCTATTTGTCTTTTTCTTTGCATGTGTGCAAGCGACAATGCCTTCTTGTGTTGTCTGTGAAACATTTCCAGTGGGTTTAGGAACGATAATGTTATCCTTTACCTTCTTTTAATTGAGTGAAGAACTGCTTTAGCACTTAAAGATGAAAGGATGCAGGTTTTCAATTTGCAAAATGTTCATAATTTTAAGAGAATTAAATAACATTGGATTAATTTATTTGAAAATACAAGTGTTTGTTTTATTTTGATAAGTACTTAATCCCCAAAGCTATATGCCTTCAGATGCAGGGATGGAACCAAAGTATGAGTTCCTTATTTTGCATGATCTTATCTATACTATTATAGCTTTGGGGCCTTTTGGTCATTGGTCCTAAAACCAAATATATTAGTAAAAAGATAAATAAATTTAGATATAAAACCAGCTAATAAAGAGGTTGTTCTTGATGTAAGGGAGAATGGAAAGCTGTTTTACTTTCCACTACCTCTTTTTTTTTTAATATTAAAAAATAATTATTAATTTAATTTTTTTATTTAAAAAAATTATTTCAAAATAAGTTAAAAAATATTGACATTTGCATGATACTATTTTATTTGAATTCAGTAATGTCAGGGCCAAATTACCTCAAGGGTGCTGGCTTTAATATGATGATTAGTTTGACATAGTTTTGGGTCTAGAAAGTACAATCTTCTTGTTTTTTGTTTACCCTCTTTTGATAAGATGAAAGCTTCCACTTTGGATGTACTGATTGTGTAATGAGAATGTTTTATGAGTGGATTCTGTAATTAGGAATAAACCATAGAGGACCTACATTGGTGTTTGTCATTACATGATTTAATTCTCTGTAATTCTTTAATGAAAATATTAAGGGCTTTGGCAAGCTTCTAATGATTATGGAAATTGTTTATTTTAATACTGTTTCGTTTTGGGTAAGCTTGCAATGAGACTTTTATAAAGAAAATTTTGGCCATGGCCCCTGAGAGTATAAATTTGGATTATTTTGTTGTCAGATGCAGTTATTCTGTAATGAAATGTTAATATGGCCTTTATGATCCATCTATTTGGATTGCAGGAGATTTCACTCAATATCTTTCAGATTTATTTGGTTACATAGGAGATTTTCATAACCTGGCAGTGAGAAGTGGGGAGAGAGAAGGGATGGGAACCAAACTCTTTCATCAAACACACAATAATTTTATTAAGCCCCTAAAAACAACACACACACGCGCGCGTATACAATAATTTTATAGGTTGATGCCATGAGAGCTATTATCTCATTGGTTCCCACTCAATATTCTTGTTTAAAAACTTATAGGATAAGTATTACTTACAAAGTTTTATAGGATAAAATCAGTGTTAAAGGATAAAGATACTGTTATTCTTGGATAATGATCCATTATCATTAATATTTGGAGTATATAATTATCTAGGACTGTTGTAGTTCATCTTCTGTTTTATTTATCTTATTTTTGTATTTTTTTTTCAGTATTTGTAGCAATAGTATAAAATTATACATAGAAGGTAGGAGGTTGCTATCTGTGAGCAAGCCTTCCTGTTAACCACATCTTTGTTTCAACCATGAATTTTAACGTGGTATTAGAGCCTTGTCCTTCACGGGTCATAACTTACATTTTAGTTTGGTTAAGACAAGATTTTTGCGGGTCTCTTGTCATCCTCCCATAGTTTACAAGATATCTAACTTTCATTGGTGTTTTCTGGTCATTTTCAACTGGAAGTTGTTCATTGGTTGAGCTTGTGGTAATTGTTGAATCTCATCACAAGTTATGGTTTTTTGAGCTCATTCAATACTGTTGTTCACTGAGCTCTTTGCTGTTTGTTGCACGGAGTTGTTCTTGAAGCTCATCACAAAGTTGGCAATAGTGGAGCTGCTCAAGTTACAAGCTGTTCTATTAAGCTGCAAGTTGTCATTTTCTTTTTGTTGAGTATGAGTTTTCTATTTATAAAGTTCTTTTTTTTTTTGGGGGGGGGGGGGGGGGGGGGGAGAACATGCTGAAAGCTCGAATATGCTTTAGCTTGAGGGTGTGTTTTGAAACCCTATAGGATAAGTGTTACAAAGTTTCAATGGATAAGTATATTGTTGAAGGATACTTGATACTGTTATACTGTAGGGTAATTTTTTTTTTTTAAATCATTATGATTAGGAGTTTATCATTGTTTAGGATTCTTGTGGTTTATCTTATTTTTTATGTTTTTATCAGCATCTTTAGTAATGGTATATATTAGCTATTAGTGAGAAAGCCTTCTATGTTCTTTAAATCACTGATTTGTTTCTCGAAAGTACATTTAGTAACTGTTAGTTATGATATGAGTTTGTTTTTTTTATTTTTGGCAATTATGTGTCTAGCCAAAGGTGTACTGAGGCAAGATGACAAGAGGCCTCAACACCTCTTGCTGGTTGAGGCAAAGGGCCTTCATCCAGGTGCCCGCCTAGCAGCAACTTTGGCGCCTTTATGGCGATTGCCTCAGGCGCCTTGTATACACTAGGTTTATTTTACATAAACATATAGGCCTAAAAGCCCACCCACATAGTCATAAGTATCACAGGTCTGTTTAAATTTCTTTATCTAGTTATATGTATTTAAATTTAAACTGACATTAAAAATTTAATTTTATATATTGCTCTATTGATCAAATCGATCAAATTATAGTTTAATATGAAAACAATAGTAGTTTACAGCTTTACATTACTTTGAAGTACTAAATATATATTTATTTTACCAATTTAACAAATAAATGTCCTTATTATATATTAAAATTTATGATAAATTTATGTGCTGGATAAAGTTTTAGCGAAACCCTCATATCTGATTGGATTAGATATAGTGAAAATATGTTTTAGAAGTAATTTTACTATGTATGTAAGATATATCTTTTTAAATCCCTTTTCCAATAAATTTACCTTTTATTATACATAGAATATGATTTATATAGTCTTATTTCCATTCTGAATGTCTATTATTAGAACTTAATAATCTCTGATTATATTAGAAAAATATTAAACATAATTTAGATTTGAGGTTTGGAGACAAATTGCAAAATCCTATTAATTAAGGGCATGTTTGGTAGACGGGAGAGTTGAATCTTGGAAAGGGAAAGAGAGTGGGATTGAGATAAAAGCATGTTTGGTAAGCGGAAGAGTTCTTTGCTTGGGTGAGATGTCTCCCAATAACATGGGAGCCTTCAATCTATTGCTTTGTGGTGGGAGAGAACTTTACCAAGTGGGAGAATAAAAATTTCCTCAAATAAATTTTTTTTCTATTAAAGATAATCAAAAATGAATTTTTAAAATAAAATATTATTTTATTATTTTTTATTGTTATTGGTAATTAAAAATAATTATTTTATTATTTATTATTATTAGTAATTAAAAAATAATTAGGGGTATTTTGATATTTTAATTCTCTTCTCATTCTGTTTTTATGTTATTTCTATCCAACCAAGTATAAAAAACTAAAAGCATTCATATTTCTTTTTACATCATACCAAATATAACTATGGGTACAAGATTCTTTTCCATTCTTATTCTATTTTCAATTCCTATTCCATCAAAAACTAATCCTTTATACCAAACGAAGCCTAAATGATTTTGTTGTAGATGCATAGTAGGATGCCTTAGAAATTCATGTTTGGGGCTTTTGTGTTGGACACATTAAAAATCATATAAATTTTTTCTGGCTGATATGTAGTTGTAACTTTCTCACCTAATAACCATTGAAATGTGTGACTCTAGATAAGCTCTCTTTGAACTTTAGTGTTTGGCCACTTGGTACTTTAATTGCTTTGAAAATTCAATAGTTTAGGGACTTGAATTGTTTTTGACAGAATGAAGAGTGCTTACGTGCCAAGTGAATAAGAGATGCTTATAGAGCATTTTCTTTTCTTATGATTTTGCAAATAGTATGAGTAACTAAATTCTTGGTGAAACCTTTGATTTCTTTTTCTTCTTTTTCTTGATTATGCAAACACGGAGTTTTAATTCTTAACCTTATGTGTTTGGAATAGATATATATATATTTTATTTCTGCTTCATTTGTTTGGACTAGATTCCAACAGGAATTTATTCTCTCTCTCTCTCTCTCTCTTACACACTTTATTATTATCTAATATTATGTTTATGTAGGTCTTGGAAGCCTTTTTATTTAAATAGCAATATGTTTTGGATGCTATTTAAATAATAAGCGTGAGGAACACCTTATTACGTACAAAAGTGGAAGGGTATGTTCTCAAATTGATTTCTTTCTTATAAAGAAATCAGATAGAAAACTTTGTATAGATTGCAAAGTTGTCCCTGGAGAGAGTTTAACTATTCAGCATAGAGTTTTGGTTATGGATGTAAGAGTTAAGAGGAGAGTAAAAAACAAAGGCGAAGATAGGGTGTTAAGAACTAAGTGGTGGCAACTAAAGGGGGATAAAGAAAGGAATTTGCAGAGACGGATTGTGGAGGAAGGATCTTGGGAAATACAAGGAAGTGCTAATGATATGTGGAATGGAATGGCTAAAGAAATTAGGAAGATAGCAAGGGAAATATTAGGTGAATCAAAGGGTTTTGGACCTAGGGATAAAGAATCTTGGTGGTAGGATGCGAGTGTACAAAATAAGATTAAAGTTAAAAGAGAGTATTACAAAGTGTGGTCATTATGTAAGAGTAATGAAAATTGGGAAAAATATAAAGTAGCAAGAAAAGACACTAAGAAGGCAGTGAGTGAAGCGAAAGCAAAGGCATTTGATGGATTATACCAATCTTTAGGTACTAAAGTTGGAGAAAGAAGTATTTATAAGCTAGCTAAAAGTAGGGAAAGAAAAACAAGAGATGTGGACCAAGTGAAATGCATCAAGGATGAAGAAGGGAAAGTGTTAGTAACGGAACAAGATATCAGAGAACGGTGGAAGGATTATTTTCATAGGCTTTTTAATGAAGGGCATGAGATTTTATTGCAATCGGATAGACTAGACATTAGAGAAGAGGATCAAAATTATACTTTTTATCGTAGGATTCGTGAGGTAGAGGTAAAAGAAGCATTACAACGAATGGAGAATGGCAGAGCAGTTGGACCGGATAATATACCCATTGAGGTATGGAAGGGTTTAGGAGTGAAAGGCATAAGTTGGCTCACAAAGTTATTTAATGAAATTATGAGATCTAAAAGAATGCCAGACGAGTGGAGGAAAAGTACTTTAATCCCTATTTATAAGAGTAAAGGGGACATTCAAAATTGTGCAAATTATAGAGGAATTAAACTCATGAGCCACACTATGAAATTATGGGAAAGAGTAATTGAGAGAAGGTTAAGGAAAGAGACTCAAGTGATGGAGAATCAATTTGGTTTTATGCCAGGAAGGTCAACTATAGAAGCAATATACTTGTTGCGAAGATTAATGGAGAGATATCGAGAGAATCAAAGAGATTTACACATGGTATTTATCGATTTATAAAAAGCATATGATAGAGTGCCAAGAGAGGTTCTATGGAAGGCTTTGGAGAAAAAAAGAGTTCGTATAGCTTATATTCGAGCAATCCAAGACATGTATGATAAGGTTACAACTAGCGTAGTAACAAAAGGTGGACTTACGGAAGATTTTCCGATAACTGTTGGTTTACATCAAGGGTCAACTCTGAGCTCTTATCTTTTTACTTTAGTCTTGGATGTGTTTACTGAACATATCTAAGAGCTGGTGCCACAGTGCATGCTTTTTGCAGATGATATTGTCCTAGTTGGAGAATCGAGAGAGGAAATGAATGAGAAGTTAGAGAGGTGGAGACTAGCTTTGGAAGCTTATGGATTTCGTTTAAGTAGAAGTAAAATGGAGTATATGGAGTGTAAGTTTAGTAAGAGGCACACCATTTCTAGCGTAGAAGTAAAAATTGGAGAACATATCCTACCACAAGTCACACAATTTAAGTATCTTGGATCTATCATACAACATAACGGAGAAATAGAAGAAGATGTAAAGCATAGGATTCAAGCGGGGTGGATGAAATGGAGGAGTGCCTCGGGTGTTATTTGTGATAGAAGAGTACCACACAAACTTAAAGGTAAATTTTACCGCACAGTTATAAGACCTGTAATGTTGTATGGAACTGAGTGATGGGCAATAAAAAGTCAACAAAAAAATAAGTTAAATGTTGCAGAGATGAGAATGTTGCGTTGGATGAGTGGACACACTAGAAGAGATAGAATTAGAAATGAATGCATTAGAGAGAAGGTGGAAGTCGCTCCTATTGTGGAAAAGATGGTAGAATCGAGACTTAGATGGTTTGGTCATGTGGGGAGGAGACCTATAGAAGCCCCAGTTAGGAGAGTAGATGAGATGAAGAATAGTCCAATAACTAGAGGTAGAGGAAGACCAAGAAAAACTATAGGAGAAATTATTAAGAGAGATTTAGATTTAAATGGTCTATCTAAAAATATGATTTATGATAGATGTTTATGACGTCGATTGATCCATGTAGCCGACCCCACTTAGTGGGAAAAGGCTTTGTTGTTGTTGTTGTTGTATGTTTTGGATGCTGTTATCACAAACAGTTTTTAACATGAAATGAACAAATTGATGAATATTCCAATGCAATCATCTAGTGTGAACTTTCCCTGTCATGAATATTCAATGCAATCATTTTTTTTTTTCAGCATTTATTTTGGCCTCTATCATAGCAAAGATCTATAAGACTAAATATGAAACTGTTATAGACATCTATGTAACTAGAGAAAGGGAATTTCTCTTTTTTGTTGTTTACTTTTGTTTTTCCTACGACTTCCATTTTCTCTGTTTCCAATTATGAAAATTGAAGAAGGAATGATAAAGATGCATAGCAAAACCTACCACACACATTTATATTCCTGAAAACTAAGATACATGTTACGGTTTCAACCAATTTTGTTTTTTGAATAAAATAATAAAAGTGAATCATTATCCCTGCATTTTTGCATTCAAAATCTCATTATTGACTCTTTCCCGAAGGGCCTTATCCAAATCTCTCTGTCTCTTTCTCTCCCTTTCCCTTGTTACATATACCTTTTCTTCCCCTAAACAGATATGGTAGGCTTAGTGTCGTTTAGTCTCATTTCAAGCCCCGTCCATTAGGGCTTGAGGCACGATGGGATTACAGCTACTGATTGTAAGCTTTCATCAGTTTATATTTGTCAGGTTCCGGTGCTTGAATCTATAGTTCAGATTGTTTTGAATTTTCCTCGTAGATTGTTTTTTTTTTTCTCTAGCATCTATATTTTGGAGTTATTTTTTCCCTTTATTTTATATCATTCTCGGGCTTGTCCTATCCTTTCTGATACTTTATCCTTTGATATTCTCTATACTTTTCCTGTAGTATTAGTTTATTTATGTTATGTAAGTCAAAACTATTTTATATATATTTCTCCTACCATTATTTGAAGCTAGTAATGCAATACAATCTTCATCCCCCCCCACAACAAAAAAAAACACAATTTTTTTTTTATTGTGCCAGGTAGACAAGTATCAACAGTCATATCTTTTTATACAATATATATATCAGTTGGACATATTTTTTCATAACATTTTGTACCATTGAGCATGGCACAGGATGTATGGCGAACTAGTAGATGTATAATTTGATTTTAGGAGTTTTACTAGGCTAGCTCAGAGTTTTTTTTTTTTTTTAATTTCTCATTTAGCTTTTCCTATAATAATGCAGTGGCGTTTGAAATTTTTCCAGATGACGGGAACACTTTAAAACATATAGATGATAATCAGTACGGATTCTAACATGGTATAATTAAAATCAAAAGCCTTCTTGTTGGCTTCATTTATATACTTTCTTCTTTCTTGTTCCTACTCTGCATTTCACTCATCACTTTATCAAGATTATAAATTGTATGTGATACCTTAAAGTATTATACAAAGTAATACGGGACCAAGAATTATTTTTGATCCAAAAGTTTCTTAAAGATGGATCACTTTATAGTTTACACATCATAACCTAACGAAATAAGCATATCTGGGTTTTGATGATGGTTTGCTTTGTTCCTGACCTGCCAATTTGATGGGCCCTTACTCCTGTTGTTCAAAATCAAATCAATTACACAAGATTACGAAGTAATGATCATGTTGAACTTAATAATATCTGAGAGTTTCATCTTATTAGTATTCATTCAATAATTTCACATTATTTGTTGTTTTACGCATTGCTACCTGTTGCACTGTCAGACTCATGGATATGAAACACTATGAACTACTTTCAGCAAGTTTATTAAGTTTATTTAATTTATTCATTGCTTTTTGTCTAATAACTGATGCAAATCATTCAGGAATGTTTTATTTGGTGGTGCTCGCCCACGAGAACTGGTAAGTTACATTTTTTTTTCAATATATATATTCTGAATACCAGCTAAAAATTATTCATTATTTTTGTTTAAATGTTGTGGACAGGGAAGATAGTTGGACATATGTCCATTGTTTACTTCTTCAAAATGCAATTTTGTTCTTTGTGGGTGAAATTTTTTCTTCTGTCATTTATTCACCTTAACATCTGTGCTGTGCTGTCAGCTCTAGCAACTTGCATTCCCACCCCACCCCCCTTTTTTTTCCCGTGCTTGGCTTCATGTTTTCAGCTTGATTTTATGTTCATGATTTGTTCCCCAGGTTCTGAAGGAGCGAGGGATTGATAATGTTGCAATCAAGGATTATGATGTGGTTGAGCATTCAAATAGGTAACGACTGGTTTTGTTGTCTGATTGTAATCTTCCATTTGTCTCCAATGGGGGTCAAAATGTGGATCAATTGATGCTAATAAGTTTCTCGTTGTGTGAAGGGTTGAGTATAATATTGGGAGGGCTGAGAAAGTTTTCGATCGGTTAACCCATGTTGAAAAAACTCAGAATACTCTTCTTGATCAAAGGGCCATAAAAAGGCCAGAAAAGAAGGAGCAGAGGGTAGAAGCTGAGAGAGGTAATGCGCAGAGGAGGAATTGGCGTGGTGATCATCGAAAAAACATGAGAGAGACTGAAAGGCCGCAGGTCTCTGAGAGGCAGCCTTCACCTGAGACATGGCGTAAGCCTGTCGAGGAGCCAAAGTCATCTTCTGACACCATTGGCATGCGCTACAGTAAAGCAGCTTCAGCAGTTGAACTTGCCCAAGCATTCTCCAGATCCATCTCTGATCCAAAAGTGAATGATCGGTTTTCTGGTCAAAGGGGTCTGAACACTGGCCGCACACAGATGCCATTTTCACGGCTTGTTGGTCCTACCCCAAGACCTCAGATCAATGGTTATTAACTATTTTTGTTGGTCTGGTGAAAAATTGGGACATCTTGATCAGAGATCTATTTCCTGGAGACATGGCAGTGGGTACATGCAAGTGGTGGAATTGCAGAACACTTCTGTGGTTCTTATTTTCTCATCCACAGACATGAGTGAGAAAATTGGATTGTTTGCTAGTCAGAGAACACCAGATATGACATTGCCAATTTTACAGTCATCATTTTATTTTATGTTTTTTTCTTGCCCTTTCATTTTCTCCCAAACAACTGTACTTTTCTTCATCTTTATCGAGGAGGAGATGAAAGAACTTTTGCCTAACTTATTTCGGTATTCAAGGCCTTGTAGGTTCTAGCATGATCTATAGCAGGAATGAGATATTTAATTGATCATTCTGGTTTCTTCACTTTGCAGTTATCTGGGAATGTGGATAGTTTGTGGTCATTGGTTGTGGATTTCAAATTTCAAAAACTAGGTTTTCATTATGCACCTTTTATTGTTAGTTTATCTGCACTAGCGTATAATGTTAAATACAGACAATAATTTGTGACTAGCTGCATTAGGAACATACTTTATAGGCATATGTGCTTTCAGATCATGAATCTTTTAAACGTAGAGGAGATTGATAGGTCAAAAACTTAACAAGCAAACATGTCTTAGAAAGGAAACTCATCCTTGAGTTATCAGGCTGACTTTGAAATTCGCCTGGTCATATCGAAAGATAGTTGGATTAATTTAAAAATATTGGACTGCCTTCTAAGTTTGTTATCCTTGATTTGAGGAATTTATATCTTTTTCTTTTTTAAATAATTAGAAAAAACTTCAACTCCAAGACAGTGATATAAGAACCACTACTATGAAGTCCAATTTCAAGTTAACATTGTTGTTGAAGGTCATATTAAACTTCTTTTGAGATCATGAGCATTTAGTGGGATGTAAATCTGCTTACCAAACTCTGAATATCATCCCTGAGAAGTTGCAAAGGAGACGGTAAAGTTGCCTGAAACTGCAAAAATTGGTAATGTGACTTTGTATCCGTAATGGATAGTGTTTGGGATGAAGAACAAATTGTTCAAATGGAAAAGGACTCTCAAACGGCAACCAACAGAACTCGAGTTCGTGATTGCTTGAACTTGTCTATTCATACCCATTACCAAAATATGGTAACACCAGACCAGCTGAAATCAAAACATGATGTGTCTTTTGCCTAGTATTACGCCTCTCAAACCAAAAAAAGTATTTGCCGACTGTCAACATTGGAAAGAGAGGAGCTGGTCTAGACGAATGGGAAGAACATGATGGCTTTTGCATACATGGAGGTTGCCGAGGGAATCGATATTGTCAAGATAAGGTGTGTATCATAGTGATAGCAAATTCTGGACCGAGATGAGGATCGTAAAAAATTTAACAATTCTGACAATACCACACCACATAAAGGATTAGAATGATTAACACAGAGAAGTCTTCCACCTAGTCTTTGACAACACTGGTGTAGGAAATTCAAGTTTGCAACCATACAACAATATCTAAAGGATAAAGCTGGTCAATTCACGAAGATAAAGGAGAATGCAAATCATATTACTAGTGTAAAAAGACGTTGAATAAATAAATGATTTATCGTTTTCTTAGATGATAGACAAAAAAGACATTGTGGCTCATTGTTCACATGGTGGGCAAGTAGAGTTGACATCAACACAAGTGCATTCTATAATAATTTCTAAATGAATAAATTTGGAATGGAAGACGAACCTTCCATAAAATCTCGAGCCATAAATGGTGAAGATACAGCAGCATTTAATCATTAGACACTAGTCGATAACCATCCACGACTGTATACTTACCTTTATAATTCTTTGTCCCTACTAATTTGTCAAATTGATCAGTGATAGAAAAAGGCATTTGGGCGATCTTCCATCCTATTGTTGGGGAATAAGGCTGTGTAAGAGTTAAAAAATCACAACATCATTGATTATGTAAAATAAGCTCACCAACGTTATTAAATACTAAAGATGTTCCTGGCTATATTGGCCATCAAAGGTAGTGGTTGATAACAATAGATCTACCATCTCCGGCCTACACTGAAGATAATTTGAAATTATGAAATCAACTTTTTGAATACCCTTCCATGCCTATGAGAGAGTTGAATGGGCATTTAATGTGCTATAATGAATATCTTTATAATATTTTGGTCACAATACATGAGCAAAAATGCATTGACAATTATTTGCAATTAATCTCCAAATATGTTTGACTAACAATGGCTTACAAAATTTTCAGTTTGTTTCAGGCCAAGGCCAACTAAGTTTTGAGGGGCACACACATTTGACCACATAAGCATATGCGGCTTAGGCTTGGTATTACCATAACTTTAGAAAAAGTTTGCAATTTTCATATCTATTTCATAACAATGTTTTTTTTAGGCAACTTAGGGCACGATAAATGATATATCAATGTAGAATTGAGAATTGACTTCATCAATTAATGTTAACTTATTTTTTTTGAGATAACAATATCAACTTCAAGATTAAAGTTTATGATCAACTTTTTCTACCACTTATTTATACAATTGTGTTTTTGATCTTCCAATATCCATCTAAGCTCCCAAATATTTTCCTAATCTCACCTTGTATTTGACACCAAAAATGTTAGAAAAAAATTTCTTAAATTTATGCAGAATAGTTGGACTAAAAACCATTTCGGACTTATTGCGATTAATACAGTGTCCAGAGGTAGCTATGCTTTTATAGAAGAGCATGAATGATCTCACACACTCAAGAAGAAGCTTTAAAGAATAGAAGCGTATCATCTACATACATTAAATATGAAACTAGTTTCCAAATACAATAACATAATCCTTCCCATGCCAATTTTGTTCTTCTTTATAAATTATACAAGACAAAATGTTAACACATAGAATAAAAATATATGAACAAAGTAGGTCACCTTGTCAAAGTCTTAGCATAAGTTAAATAACTTTAATTAGACTATCATTAACTAGAACTTGGTAACTCACAGTTCTAACACACTGCATAATAAGACAAATCCAGTGGTCTGGAAAATGCATTTTCAGCAAGTCATACTATCTTATAATATGTTTAGAAAAACTTCGCATGAAAATCATCTGATCTAGGAGCACTATCAACCTTCAACTGACACACTACTTGGTCAATTTCCTCTATTTTAATAGGAGACTTGCATATCAGAAATTTGCATATGAAGCAAGTGCAGTGAAGAGTCTAATAGTAATAACTACCAACGATACCCATCTCTGCAACCCAAAACCACCACTGCGACCAACCACATCTCAACCAAAAGCTTGTTGACAACCAAAAAATTTTAAACGTTTCAATATTTTAGTTAGAGATTGTATAGTATCCATGAGTAAAAAATAGGATTATATTTACAAAATAGCCTACATAATCTTTAAATTGTCGTGGCCTCGCCTAAACCATGACAATTCTAACTTAATATCTTCATGATTTGGCGTCAGTCAACTTCGCTGAACCACTCAATATCTCAACCTCCTCAGGAATTGGATCTAAAGCAAACGAGCTTAATTTCATTTCTTGGCCACACTCCCATAAGATGAATCTCTTCAACGTCGTTTCTTTGGAGGTGAAGAAGAGTAATGAAAAGTGGAGCAAATGGATAATTCACTATCTGTATTTTATGCTTCTGCTATTTCACGTCCTGTTGCAAGTGAGGGAGGTTGAAACGCTTTGAAGCCCACTTAGCCGTCCTGCACGTAAATTCAGACTCAGATGGTAAATGAAACAATGAATTTTGAAGCCCAAGCCAAATTAAGTATCATTGCGCTCACCAAATTATTTCAGCATCATTTATAAATGTGTAAGATGAAGTTTGGCCAGATCATAGCTCATGATAATATTGATGGTGCACTGGCTAATTTAAAAAATTTCTTTTCATGAAGTCCCCATCAAAATATTCATAGTGGAGTATTTATATGAACGTCCATAGCTCTTTCAATATCTCATTATTTTTAAAATAAGAATAAAAATACGTAATAAATAATATAGTTATTCAAAAATTTATAGTTCTACCATATTATGACAATGTTTGCAAGAAGAAAAGATAAAATAATTTATTATGCACTAGAGTAATACTAATATATATATGGCGTAAACTTTTAAAGACATGTTTGGTACAGTAAAAAAAAGTAAGAAAGAAGAGAAAATTTATGTAAAATATCTATCTTGTCCTTCTAATTATTACTTATTTATTATTAACCACTATCTACTAATTATTATTTAATCATTGAAAATAGGAGTACTAAAATTATTTTTTATTTCTAAAATCACATTTTTTTTCTTTACATTTTTAATTCTATTTTCATATTTAATTTTTTGCATACTAATCAAGTCATAAGATCTTTGCATCTTTCTCTCAACTATAAGATTTTTCTCCTTTAAAATTAGAAAGTTTTATAAAATGATTAATTATTTGACATTTTTTTTGGAGAAAAATATAAATTCATATATCTCAACTTTGAAAAATTTATAAATATATCTCATAACTATTTTTAAAAAACTGTATTTTATAGTAGAATGACATGACTAATCTGAGCAAAATTAATTGTATTTTTTTGACCAAAAAATTTAAATGTATTTCAAAAAGAAAATATATCTTTAATTAAAATTATAAAAACTAAATTATTTTACTGAATAAAGTAGAAAAAACTATTAATTTAATTACAATTCTCTAAGGCCTCATTTGGTGGAAAGAAGACAGGACTGATGGAATGAAAGAGGGAGTGTGAATGCTGAGAAATTGTGTTTGGTATGTGGGGTTCCTGAAGCCATGGGAGAGCACGTTTCTTTAAACATGGAAGAGGAGAATCCTTCAACCTATGGATGGAATGTGCTTTGCCTCAAGGGAGAAAAAATTTTTTGTATCAAATATTG
This sequence comes from Erythrophleum ivorense, assembly GCA_026724425.1. Classification (NCBI taxonomy): domain Eukaryota; kingdom Viridiplantae; phylum Streptophyta; class Magnoliopsida; order Fabales; family Fabaceae; genus Erythrophleum; species Erythrophleum ivorense. The sequence goes on along the minus strand of JAIUCV010000003.1, from coordinate 48,532,387 downwards.
CTTTATTTTTTTCATTTTTGCATTTTTGGATTCTCATTTTGCATTTTTGAATTTTTGGCTTCTTGTTTTCTATTTTTTTAAGGCTTAATCTTTTTTTTATTTCAATTAAATATAAATAATATTTTACAACTTTTCTTTTATTAAGGGTCATTTTAGATATTTTTTCATATTTTTTTGTCTATTCCCATTTTATTTATATTTCACCAAATATTAAGAAATAATTACATTCATTCTCTTTTTTTCATCCTACCAAACATAACCATAAAATACAAGATTCTTTTCTATTCTCATTTCCATTCCATTAGTCCCGTCTTCCCTCTACCAAAGAGACCTAATTGTTTCAAGGATTCTTTCATATTGACCAGAACAGTGAGTAAGGGTTCAATTTTCAGTTAAGTGCAAGTAGAATTTGAAATTGATGTTCATGCATTTCGCCCAAAGGAGCTAAAATTTCCTTTGCTTTCTTTTTCCGTAATTCTTTCATGTGGAATACAGAGTCCAACAGGTTGGTCAAGCGGCAATGCAAAATGGCGGCATGAGTAACGGAAAAAGCTAACTGAATCAAGCTAAATCGGTCACTTTATTTAATTATTTTCCATAATCTGACCATGAGCTTGATTTTTGGGTTCTGTGTTTCAACCTTTGGGTCTCCCCACCATTCACATTTGCTTATTCCTTCATTTAGACTTACCAATAGTTCTCCCACGTGCATATGCATTTACTAGTAAAACCACCATTGATGTTTTAAATTTATATGAAATGGATTGAATAAAATTTAATAAATATTAAAAATTTTTGTTATGATATATCAAAATTTTAATTTAAATAAAAAATAAAAAACTAATTTTTGATCGTTTCAATATCAAATTATTTAATTTTTATTAATTTTAACTAGTTTTTTGTTCAACCAATTTTTAATATTGACTGAACCAAACTTATGGTTGATTATTAATTTTTTGGATCTGATCAGTTGGTTCAGATTAGTTTGCTTAACCATGTGTATAGGATATAGTTTGAGAGAGAAAGATTAAGGGTATGGGATTAAAGATTAAAAACTTATTTCTTTCTTCAATTTTATCCTATCCAATACTGCGTAGAATCTATTTTAATAAGTTATAAACATTTAAAAGAGACAATAATTATACATAAAATGAATGAAATAACTCTACATAACACATAATTAATACATATTTATTTATAAAAATTATACACTTATCATTTTATTATTAAAAAAATCATATCATTAAAAAAATTTGATATAAATATATATATATATAAATATATATATATATATAAATATATATATATATATAAATATATATATATATATATATATAAAGGATATAAGGTTTGTTTCCCTCCTCAAATAAACATTTTAGGGTTTTTTTTATTTACTTTTCCAGAAATGTAAATTCCACGATTTACCTCCACTTTTTTAAGTAGCTATCACGCCTGCTTCGTTGACAAATCAAAAACCCACCTTTCTAGCAACATCATTTCCCTCCTCCTCTGTTTGTAATTGATGACCCCTTTACCTGCATATCCCCACTTTCCTCTTCTGGTTTGGTCATCCACAAATTACATGCTTTCTTTGAAGCTCCAAAAACTTTCTGAGTTCTGATTTCATGCTTCTCTCGCATTATTATTGGTATTGGAATCAATGGGAGCTTGCTGTGACCTTGAAGTGGATGTCAATGGCGAAGCAACTTTCATGGTAAACAAGGTGATACTTCTTTCTTTTCCAGGACTTTGTCGTTTCTTGAATAAAATGCCTTGTGGGTTTTTGTTCTTCGCTCCAAGAGAATGGAATATTCATTTTAACATCCATAGCTCTGTCATTTTCTCACTTGGTTTCAACACTGATTCCATAAATTGTACTGTCAATGCTTTTCCTTCTTTCTAACATGACCACCGACAGTTTGTTATTCTTAGTTCTTTTTCATCAAGATATTCTTGCAGAACAATTCTTAGGTACACCGTTTGTATCTGAAATAGGTGTAACAAACCAATGAGAACTCATCAAATTTTGTATTTCAGATAGTGAGATCTACTAATACATCCAGTTTGATGAATTTCTTTTCGCTGTTTGCACTCATCTCTAAGGCCTGGAGTGTGTAAGAATTGCTAGACTATGCATTTTATTGCTAATTCCATGATGAATTTGATGTTCCTGTCGGGTTGGTAGTTGTCCTCTAATTCTGTTGATGGATGTGTGCTATTCTCTTATTTGCCGTGGTAGTAAGGTATCTGCTATATGTTTCTTTCACACTGAAGCTCTTTTTCCTTTCTTTGTTGGAGAAACTAAATGTTTTCTGTTGAACACTTGCTTCTGGCCATCTGACCTTCATATGGAACAACTTTGCAGAATATTCTTTCTTCCTTCTCCAGTAAATGTAGCAACTTGTTTGGTAATCTGATGGGTAAAAATGAGAGCCTTAAAGTTATATTCAATGAATTTCCAGGAGGAGCACATGGTTTTGAGCTCATTGTACGGTTTTGCTACAGTAGCACCAAGATGGTGATTACCCCTTCCAACATAGTTCTGCTCTATTGTGCTGCTCATTTCATGGAGATGAAATGTGATGGTCCTGCTGGAACACCAAATGTAATATCCCGAATTGAAAAATTCCTTGAAGAAGGGATTCATTTCTGGACTTGTTTCGAGCTCCTTGAAGCACTGAGACAGTGCCAAGAGTACTCAATTTCTGCCGAAAGTTACTCCCTGATTCTGTACAGACTCGTAGATATCCTTGTAGAGAGGCTCGTTATTTTGCCAAGTATTACAAGCCCATATACATGTTCTTCTAATAGATCTAGTTTCCAGTTTTCTTGTGAAACTAGCAGTAACAATAGCTGGAAAAATAACTGCTCTGGGGCTACGTGGTGGTTTGAACATCTTCTGTTCTTGAAGGTTGATTTGATTGACAAGGTAGTAAGGACAATGATTTCTCATGATTTTGATCATGCTTTAGTCTCTAAGTTTCTGTTTTATTATTACAAATTAAGTTGTACTGGTGCTGCGAAATCTGAGAAGAGTACTGAGACAACAGAGGTTGTGATCAATCTGCTTTCATTGCTTGATAAGAGGTCTCTTTCTTGCAAGGATTTGTTCAATCTCTATCAAATTGGTTTTAGATTGAAAATAATGAGCACATGCTGCAAAAACAAAATAGAAAGTCTTATAGGTCCCCTGCTGGATCAAGCAACAATTGATTATCTGCTTCTTCCATCTCCACAAGGGAGGGATCATGCATTTGATGTTGATTTTGTACGGAGACTTGTACAAATATTTGTCAATGAAGGAGATTTTGGGATATCTTGGATGAGACTTAATAGAGTTGCAAAAATGATGGACTCATTTCTAGTTGAAGTTGCTCCAGATCCCCATCTCAAACATTTTGAATTTGCAGAATTAATCACAGTGCTCCCAGATGCTGCAAGAGAATCCCATGATCAGCTATACCTAGCCATGGACATATATCTAAAAGTAAGCTGCCATTTTTCTTGGTTATATGTACTAATATGCATTTTGCCATACTGTTTGTATGGTGAGAAGGAAAACACTTAGTTGCAATAGAGTTATGGCATGTGAAAACTTTTTTTAATGAGTTAATAATATGATATAGCTTTTAAAAAGTGTTTGCACATTATATTTTTATTGGACAATTTTGGCAAACATATAAAAAATTTTACCTAGGTCTTGTCTTTTTGAAAATTTCTGAACTAGATTCGGTTTAAAAAGATAAATAGATCAAATCAATTATGAAAGAGACACGTAAACATGTCATGTTTACTTTTCAATATAATTGACTCTTGACATATTTATAAATATTTTTTTGATTGACTTAGTTTAATCTATCTTTCATAAACCTAATTTACCAAAAAAATTTTTTAATATAGTAAGTGAACACTTTGAAGCCCTTAACTGTTCATTGATCCTTATATTATATAATTATTCTAGTTGTTTACCAATTTTCTTTCATATTTGAGGGTTTCCCTTTTATATATCCACAGGTTCACGCAGGGTTAATAGAAAAGGAAAAGATGAGTATCTGCTGTGCACTGAACTATGAGAAGCTGTCAGCTGAACTCCTGAGGCATCTTACAAGAAACTTGGTATTTCCTGCAGAAACAAAACCCAGAGGTCATACTCATACACAAAGCCGAATGAAAAGCTTACTCCAAGAGAATGATCATCTGAAAAACTTTCTTGACTCAGTGTTTCGTAAAAGCTTTAAGAACCCAGATGCTAAAGAGGATGCTGAAAATAGAACTACAGCTGCTGAAGAGCTTAAGCCTAGGGGGGATTTGCAAGCAATGCAGAGTGTGATGAAGTCTGGATTTCATATCATGAGCAATGCTAGATACTTGCCAAAACTCTGTTCAAGATGACTGGTTTGAAATATTTGTAGTAATCCTCAGTGATCAGTTTTCCAGTATTAAAGGAGTGATATTGATAGACAGCTTATGTAAAGATATGCAATTCCTGCATAGGCATTATTTATGAAAGATTTCAAATATGATTTTATAAGTGAAGGAGAAAAGTGCCAACGAAATTCAAGTGTGATTTCACTGATTGAAGTTTGAACCAATCCAAATGTACATATATTCTTTCTTTCTGATCAAATTCTTGAGCCGTAATATTATTACATATTATATTAAAATATTGTTCTATTTGTTACTTGGTATAGTTGAGGTGGTAGGAATGAGATAGGAATATTGATAACGTGAGAAGTTTAAACCAATGTTTTAACAATTGGTTCGATCATTGAACTGGTAAAGATATTAGTTCATGATTTGTTGGTCGGACCACGGTCGAACCGGTGATGAATAAATATATTAATATTAAAAATTTAATATCATAAATAATAATAAACAAAGATTAATAAAATTTAAAATATTTTATTATTAGTTATGTATAAAAATAAATTAAATATAATATAATATTTAAATTTAGTTAATTTTTTAATCTTAAAATTTGAGTTTAAAATAATTTATCTATTAATAAATATAATCATCAAATATTAATATGTTGAAATAAATACTAAAATCAAAATATTATAAGAATTAATTATACAATATATTAATTATTATTATTATTTTTCAAAAAAATGCCAACAGCTTAAAAAATAATTTAGTTATAATAAAATGTACATCTACAAAATGTAAGGGGCAATTCACAGTTTTGGGGTTTTAGAAATAATTGTATACTATATATATATATAAAAGCTTACAAACAACTATCAAGGAAGCATTCAGGCTAAATGGCGCTTGAGCTTTTTAGGGAACCTGTAGACACAGGTTCGAATCCCACAATACTCCTAAAAAGCCAAAAAGGCATGCATATTATAATCTATATATATAAAAGTTTGCCAATATAAGATGAAAAGGCTTTGCGGGTTCGTTGGTCGAATGGACATTTTGGAAGCAGACACAACGCGAGTTTGAATCCATTTGCTGAACTTGGGAGAAATTTCTACTGGACATGCATTGGTAATCGACCGGTCCAAACGCGAGTTTGAATCCATTTGCTGAACTTGGGAGAAATTTCTACTGGACATGCATTGGTAATCGACCGATCCAATTCGGTTTTTGATTAGGGTTGACTGATTTTAAGAAACATTGGTTTTGAGGGGTGTCTGGATCGGATCAAAGTCTGATTTTTGGTCCAACTGATTGAACCAGCCAATCTGATCCGATTTTAATTACCTTGGTTTAAACCTTTCAACATAAAAAATAAAAATAAAATAATTTTATATTTTTTAAAAATTAAGAACCGATAATTATAGCCAAAACCAAAAAATAACAATAATAGAAACTAATGCAAATCTAAAATGATTATATTTTAATTTTTGGTAGGCAAAATAGTTAATTTATCATAAAGAAACTAATCTAAAATCTAAAATATTATTTCTCTTATTTTTTATTTTAATTGTTAAGAAAAATTATATTATTTATATATGGCAAGTGATAGACACAATTTTTCTTTTTAAATAATAATAACTTAATTACAAACTTTTATAATACATCATTCAATAAGTACCAAATGTATATGTGTACGTTGATTGATGTGACAATTTTGCATTTATTACGTTACAATCCAAATTGCCACAGGAGGGACCACTTGTGTCATGGACTCGATTAGAAAGAAATTAAAATTATAAAAGATTTAATGACAAACATTTTAAGTATCGGAATTAAGTTAAAAAATCAGTAGAACTAATACTATACACAGGACTCGAGAGTAGGAATAGGAATTTTTTGAAAAAATAAAAATATTACACAGCTACTAATCTCAATTTCTTTCAAATACTATTCATTAATTGTTCATAAACAAAAAAAAAAAGATACTTGCAGCTTTTACATATATAATAGAAGATAGATTATATACATAATATATTATAGATACTATGATATTAATTTTTTAAAAAATTCACATATGATGTTTTTAATTAACAATAATAGAAAAGTCTCAACCCTTTATCACTAATATTATTCAAAGAAACAAATTAAAATAGTGTAAAATGCCAGGAAAAATTAGGTGAAATGAAAATGGTTTATGGCAAGACCAAGTGTGATTCATTTACACTTATTAGAAGAGTCAAATTCCAACGCAAAACGGTGGACTCTCACACATGCATACAACCTAATTATGATATACTATATAATTACCTCGGGAGTAATGGAGACATCATCGGTGTGTACCGTGTTCGCCATGACCGAGGATTAGCATAGAATGGATGTTTCCGAACTATAATATTACTGACAGCACCGGCTAATTATGCGGTCTGGAGCACGCGCGTTTCGGGGCTCATGGCGTATTATAATTCAGATTTATGTAATAACGGTCTTATATTTGCCGCTGTATATTACGTGATGTGATGTTGATTGAATATAAGGTGTACTTAGCCCAAAGAGTTGGATCGCGGGATTGGGAAGTTCAACTGAAGTATTTAGCATATGAATAATGAGATTAGGACTGTACACGGCTAAGGAGGTCTAATTATATCCAAGAAGGTTTGATTTGTGATTGGGTTGGATTAGTGTGAGATAATTGGATCTCTTTTTAATAAAAAATAAAAAATATTTTTTATATAAATTTTTGAAAAAAGAACTTTTAAAAAAATATATATATATATGGTTGGGTTAAGCAAGTCATCTTTAAAATAAGAGTTTTTTTTTTTTTTAATTCAATCCAATCTAGTTTAATATGATGGAGTCAGATTCAGTTAGCTAAGTTATTAGGTTTTTTGTGCAGCCCTAATGAGTTGTCAAATTCAAATTCTAATTATGCCGTGGATTTTTTTTTTTAATTTTAGAGATATTTAAATTACATGATTTTTATTTTAAAGATATAGCTTTTATTTTTTTAAAATCAAAATATACTATATATTTACCTCTTTTGTAATGAACAATAAAATAAAATAATACTTATTTTGACTAAAATACTCTATAACTATTATATAATATAAAAAGTAGTAAAATTATTTGTTTAATATAAATAGTGAATTTTTTAAATTTAGCAAATTTTAAATGCATTTGATAAAATAATAAATTATTAAAAACAAAAAATATATTCAAAATATAATATTTTAAGATTGAATAATTTAAAGATAATAGTTTAATTTTAAGAATAAAATTCTTATTAAACATATATTAACAAACATAAGCATTAACATAGATTTATAAAGTTTTAGAATAAATTAAATGTATGATTTTTAAAAATATATTCATAGATTAATAAAAAATTAATATTATTCTTAAGGATATTTTGCTCATCTTTTAATTTCAAGGGAATGAGTGCATATTTTCAAAATAGGGTGGATGACTTTATAATTTAAACATTTCTCAAAGAAAAAAAGAATAATTTACCCTTATATAAGTTGTTTAAAATTATTTCAAGTGACTAAAAGAGTTGAGTTTAATTTAGATAAATAGTTACACATTTAATCGTTTTCTTGTACCAAACAAAAGTTCTAACTATGTCAACTTTTTAAGCTAAGGCCAGAAGATAATTTAACCTAATAATCCTAGCATGGATAATATGCATCTCAAAATTTTCATCACAATATTAAGTAATAATTTTGAAATGCATATTTAACATTGCTAAAACTCAATCTTTTAAAAAGTTTGAGCCATCTCTATATTATTATTGAGTTTTTTTTGTGAAAATTCCATTAGTTAATCAATCAAGGGTGGATAGTCATGTGAAGGAATATCATATAACTCCCTTTGGCCCCTATTTTATAAGTGGATCATGGAGATGAGTCCTTTTAAATCCTAAATGTAGTTAAACCCAGGTAAAATGAGATTTTGAATGAGAACAAATTGAAAAGGATGGAGACAAATGGAATTAGGGGTTGGAAATATATTGCTTCAAATTTATTGAATACTAGACAAACTCAAGCAATAATAAATGACAGCAAAAAAACTCTAAAGAAACTAATAGCAACCCTAATGATGGGTTAGAAACAATGATAGAATATTAGAAATAAAGGGCATAACGTGAGTAAATAAAGTAAATAAATAAAAGCTAGAAATAAAAGACGAAAATAAAAGTGTGTAAAGTAAAAATAAAAGTAAGTTGTTAAAAAAATTTTTATTTAGTTTTTGGTTGTGTCTTGTGTTTTGATCATTCCTCCCTTTTTCTAGTGTCTTCCTTGACTAGTAATTGTTTCTCATAATGACCATCATCCATATTTTATGCATCCACTACCTTCATGGCCTTTTTCATGTTTAAATAGAATGCTTTGAGTGGAAAACGTGCTAAAATCATGGCACATTCTCCTTATTTTGGACTATTTAATTATCAAGTTCTTAACTAATTTAGTCAAGCCCTCAACTATATAGTCGAGACATCAGTTAGATAATCACAATCTCAGTTAAGCTCTTAGATAGGTAGTTGTGATCTTGGTTAGGCTTTCAACTAATTAGTTAGTTACAGCTTGTCTAAATTATTATTTTTTAATGTTAACATGTTGCCCCTTTATGCCTCTTGGTATGAGCTTGCTTAGGCAACGATACCAAGAGGCGTAATATTCCTATTGGTGTAGCTCAACTTTAGTTTGTCCTTTCCTTGGGGCTTGGTTTTTCTTTTCTAACAATAAAGATCTAGGTGACCAATTGGTAATTGACACAATGTTAGCAAAGGATGCCTTTGGTCATGGATTAGTATCTATTATGACATTTTTCTTAGCCATCCTGAAACATCCTTTAAGTGCCCTTTGAATGGAATTGTGGAACACCACATAATTATTGGTAGTGTGATTATAGGAATTATGCTATTTGCAATACTTCTTTCTCTTCACTTCCTCAATTGAGGGAATTTTGTGTTCGTATGATAGCTTGATCTATTTATCCTTTGCCATACAAGATCTTAATTGTACTTATGTTAGCTACTTCAAACTCCTCTTCTTCATTTAACTTAGTAGTTGTTATTGACTTCTCTTCTACCTTAATGATGGAACTCACAAAAAGTTCTTTTAGAATCATAGTTGTTATGCTCTTTCTCCTAAAAAACTTGCTCCATCCTATAAGCCTTCATGGCTAAATCCATTATATCAGAGTAATCATGTACAATTAGCATCTTTTTCAAGGCTAAGTCCATTTCTTTAATCATCCTTGCCACTTTAATCTCTAACAATTGTACATTACACTTACTTTTCATTCTCTTAAATCTCTCAAAGAATTCTTCAATTAGCTTATCCATATTTTACTTTAGTGTTAAGACATTAAAGATAACGACTTCAACTTGGGCCTTGGAAAATTGGTCATGGAATAACTACTCTATCTCTCGCTAATTTTGCACTAAGTTAGGTGTTAGGTTGGCATACCAAGTGAATACAATGTGGGTTAAGGATAAAGGAAGCAATTGCAACTTGTGGAACTCGTTTTGGTTGACCTTTTCACATTAAGCTAAAAAATAGCTAACATTCCATTATTAACTAGTTGTCTTCATAAAAAAGAGTGGAAAACTAAGGTGTTTCAAAATCCGTTGGTAATGGTATGGCTTGATCTATCCACTTAAGGTATAATTTTTTGTAAATTAACCTATCCCTCTTCTTTGGTATGAATCCAAAATTATTTTTTATAACATCTACCAACATATTTGGATCTATCTTAGATGTTTTTTTGCTTGTCAATAAGCCTATAGTATGGTATGGCTTGCAATTTGTGCATACTAGTCATATAAAGGTGTCGTCATTATTGGTGGAATAATTTATTATGTAGGTATGCAGAATAGGACACTCAACTGGGATGCGCTAGGTATAGCCATTAACATTGGATGTTGTATTGTAGCCATAATTGTATTCATTGACTGTTGAATTCTGGCTATAGCTATAGGTGTAATAACCTTAACTTCTAATCATCATAATTAAGGTTAAGTACGTGATTAATAACCATAAATCAAGGTTAAAAGTCATTACAACTAATTATATTCAAAAAATGCAGGAAAATTTGAACCTTAATGTTATTAGAGTCATTAATTAGACAACCACAATTATTCAAATGTGCAAGTGAATTTAATCATCAATAAGGAGCCTTTGATTCTTCCATCCATCAATTCCAACTCATAAAAACCTCCTACAAGTGTTTCTAAATCATTCCTTTGTATTACCATAAAAGAAACTAAGGTTTCTAAGTGAATATGAGAAATTGAACACCTTCGCTGCGGCCAATTGCTCTCAGGTTCAACTCCTTACACATTCACAAATTTCATATATTTCGCCACAGCCAAATACCTTTTGGAACACCCCTAGACCTGCCTCTCAGACTTAGCCGCAGCTAACCTCACTGTTCGCTGCAGCCAATTGCTCTTTGTTTTCTTCCCTGGTAGCTTCGCCACATTTGGCCGAGGCCAATTAACTATTGGCTACGGCCAATTACCCTCTGTTACCATTTAGCTGAGGCCAATTAAATTTTGGTTGTGGCCAATTCCCTTTTATTCCTATAACTCCCAAGATTTCATCTCATGCTCTCCAATTCCCCCTCTAGCAATACTCTATGCTACTTCAACTTAGTTTGTGAAGATTTAGTGTCTTTCTTTTACCTAATCTACGTAACACATCTATCATTACCCATTCAAAACTCAAATGTAGATCCTTAACCCTCTAGCCACCATAAACTAGTGAGTTCATAGATCAATGACAGCAAAGAGTTCATATACTACTCATATTTTCATTCAAACATAAATCCCATTAGAAATTCCATACATCACTAGTTTAAGTTGACATATGATATATCAAATGATTACAGTCCCTATGCTTGGCAATTCATGATGCAATGCAGCAATTACATAAAGTTAGTAGTCTAGTTATACAAATACAATTTGACAAGGTCTCCAAACCTACCTACTACTAAACTATATAATAAGCTTCCATTAATTTTCTCCTTGCCACTAAGAGGTCTTGTCCTTGAAATTGTTAGCCCACAATCGGGGTAAGATATACAATCTCAGTTACAAGAGGCAAATTTCATATATATGTACAGATTAATCAATACAATACAATTTCATATCATCAATACCAGAACCATCAATTCAATTTACAAATGAACTAGTTGAGCTACCAATGACTACTGTCCCATACCAGTAATCATACACAACATGTTAATGGCCAATAACATCAGGAATGGTCTGTCCATAGCACCAACTCCCCAATGAACACAACCTGGGCTCAGTGCATTTAGGGTTTGATCATAACCCGGTCTCGATCGAAGCACATACACGAGTGGCAGCCGCACCACAGTTCCACCATGGACTCACAAGGTCTAATTACAATAACAATTCAAGTAGTCAACCAATCATTTGACATTTTAAAATCATACATGTGTAACAAATATCATATTAACATGAACATATACATAGAACTAGGAAATTAACCCCGGTTATCTTAATGAAGCCAATTACTCTTCCTCTAGCTATCATCATGATTCAAAGCACACCAGGCCTAACATAAGCATAATCATCATCATTTAACTATCATTAATTAGGAATTTTCATATCCACAGATTAATCTTAACAAGAGTTCATTGAGAGCTTCTTACCCAAGCTTCTTAATGATCTATTACACTAATTTAAGGCCCATACATCAAAGCTCATCATGATTCACTCCCCACAACTCCATTTTTGTACATGTACAAACCATGCAGCAAGAGTCAATCCAAAATGTAGAAATTCAGCACATACACTACACAAGAGAAGAGGAACACTTACACATACACCCAAAAGGTCAAATGGATTAGTTTGAGCCTCAACTACCAAGAACACACCATAGGTCTTTCTAAAATTCGAATTTGAGTCATCAAGCCTAGAAATTTCATTGTTTCAACTTCATCTCCTTATAATTTTGTACAACAGCAGAACCTATTATGAAAATCAATCATTAAGGATATTTTCCACCAAAATAATACACAAAATGAGAGAGAAATACTTACCCAATCACCCTTTTAGCTTCTACTTTGAAAATCTTCTAAGGAAATACCCAAACACCAAATTTTAGATTTGAGAAGCAGATAAAAATACTTAAAATCAGAAACTAATTGGACCAAAATGAAGAGGAGAATGAAAGGGACATGTCTTATATAGATTACTTTGGACAAATATTGCTCTAGAAGTGAGAAATGGTGGAGGAATGCAGAAAAACCCTAGCCCCTCTTCTGAAGTGCGAAAATAGCTTTCTAAGTCTACAAAACATGAATTTCTTAGCAGCCAAATGGGTGGAGAGAAGACTTCTTAGGATTTTAGTGAAGATGGGCTGGTCTAATGGGCCCATTATTTCAAGTGGGCTAGTGCTAGGTGAAATGGGCTACAGAGACTTTTAGGGTTATGGAGAGTGTGCTGATTTGAAGGCCCAAAATTTAGTGGGTTCAAAGATTAGTGTTAGTTGGGCTAAGTCTCATGAGTTGGGTTATAGAGTTATAGTTGGGTTAAGCCAAATTTTAAGAGTCCATTTATTTTGGGTCTGCACCTATAATCATTCAGTTTAAATATTATCCATGGTCTGATTTATTTTAGAATTGGGCCAAGATTTATTAGTTTGGGCTGCAGAATTATTTTTTTGTGTTGGGGATGGAGTGTGTTAATCCAATAGCCCAAGACCTAATTGGCCTCACTTCTCCAAATTTGGGCTAAGGCTAAATGGGCTCTTGTCTCACTTAAATTCACTAGTAAGGTTTGGGCTTTTCAAAAAATTTAAGTTAAACCCACAAGGAGACTAGTATTGGGCTCTCCTATTAAGCTCATGGCATACTTGGGCTTCTACATTTAGTTCAAAACTCAATTAAGTTTTTTACATAACCCGAAGTAAAAGTCCACCCTCTTAATTAATTTTGCTAATTAATCCATGTTACTCCCTAATTGCCATAATTAGTTTTAAATAAATTTTGGGGTGTTACAGTAGGCATTGACTGTTGGTTTCTAGCCATAGCCACAAGAAATGGCTGATGAGTTCTAGCTATAGCCTTTTATATAACTTTCATCACATAGTGTTTTAATGATGATATTGTGACCTTCATAGATGCAATTGATCTAGATTGTTTTTCACTTCTTATAGTTGCTTCATTAGTTCCTTCAAGATCATGATAACACTTCAATAAAATGTGACAGATATAGGCACACATTTACTAATAGTTTTTTCCTGATAAAATCCTAGTGAATGTTTAATTACTAGTGATTTTTTCAATGATAAATCACTAATAAAAAACCAATGCAAACATGAACGGTTTTTTTTTCTGCTTTTCAATTACCAATGGTTTCATAACCACCAATAATTAGGGAAAAAAGACTCCTAATTCCATTCTTGTGTTAGATCTCATTTACTTAATTTCTCATTCTTGTGCCCTAAGATCTCACTTTCCTAAATTCTCATTTCTCTATCTTCATTAGTGCGAAATCCTCAAACAAACCCTAAGATCTCACTTTCCTCTTTTCATTCTCAAACAAACCCTTTATTCTCTCACTTTAAACAAACTCTTCCTCTTGTCTCACTCTTATTGTGGTTAAAGATCACGTGCTCATTATCTCTTGAACAAAGAAGGTGACAAATCAAGGGTCCAAAGAAAAAATTGAAAAGGAGGATAGTAGAGGAAAAGAGGTATTTGTCTTCCTCTAATTTTATTACATTTTAGGAATTAAGTGAAGAGTGAGATTCATGCTTCTTATGGTGTTTTTAAGTTGACATTAATTTTTCTCCTCCTTCCCTAATTTTGATATAAGCTATGTAAATCAATATTTTTTAGGTTTTAGGAATGGTTTTCTTTCCCTTATTATTTTCTTTCTTTCTTCTCTTTTCTAGTTTAGGATGGCAAACTATTTATGGTCTATTTGTTGTCGTTGTGTAATGAATGGCCATGTATAAGTCTTACGACATAAGCTTGAAACCTTAGTTATCCGTTGCATACACATTTTTATGACTGTTATGGTTTCCTTCAAATTAGAATTATTTGGACCACAAAAAAGCCCTAATTATGGTGTATGTTTTATGGCCATTTGCTTGACATTCTATTTAGTTCTTTTACCTTAATAAAAAATTCTATTTATTTCTCACAAGTTTCTTTTAAAAAGGTGATGATTTTTGGCTTGATTATCATATGTAATTCATTTTTTGCATGATTGGCCTAAGATTAGGAGGTTTTTGATGTTTTTGTCTCTTTTCCTTTGTCTAAAATCAAGAACCTATAAATGATGAGTAGTTATTTCAACTTTATGATGTAGCTATGTTTATGTATGTAAAATGCATATGCAAAGATCATTTTGTCTTTATTATTGTTTCATTTATTAACTATAAGTCTCTCTTTAACTAAGGTGTCTCTTCTTTGAGATTGTGACAAATCATGTATTGTTGTCATTTGCTATTCTTTGGCATTCATTTTGTCTCTCAAATAGCATAAGTATGATTTTGTTCATGTTGTAATTAGCATTTTCACGTATAGTATGGTGCTTTTTACACTAGGATTACATGTTAAGGAAGTATCAATGTGCATAAGTAAGTGAATCCACAAAACCACTAGTAGTGGGAGAGGTATTGAAAAATGTAGTAGGAAAGATTGGGAGCTAAGCTATAGTATAAAAACCAACAAATCAAGTTTTGGAAACAATAATTGGTGTTTTGACTTTTGCAAGCCTATATATGTGGTTTTAAGCTTCGCTTTATGCTCTTTTCCAGTGCCCGTCTAGTGAATTTTTCACCATTTCCCTTATTAAGAGTGGCATTTATTTACCAAAGGATTGGTCAGTAGAAGCATTGTGATTTGCTTGTTTAGAGATGTGTCAAAGGAATACCTATGAAAGTTGATTGCAAGGGTTGGGCACCAATGCAAACCAAAATAACTTCTTAGGGAGCATGGAAAGAAGGAGACCAAAAAGTGTCAATCAACCACTTGTTGCACTTTTTGATTTCTTTAACTTCCAAAACTTTAACTAGCGCCTCTCGGAAAAGAAGTGCTTTTCTCTTTGTACTCACAAGGCTAGGTCTTACACCTAAAAGAGTCTTTCACTTTACTTATCTTAATTTTTCTAAATAGGCTATGCCCTTAAATGGGATGAGTCTAATGGAAGCATCCAATCAATTGAGAATCCCACCTTTTTGATTTTACATCTGCAACTACTGGAGTGGTTTACTACTTATGCCAGCAAACAAATAGAAATGGGTAGGGCTTCCATACTCAGTGGATATAACTTATGCAAGAAAGGTGCTTAAGAAAAAAGGCTTTCTTGTGAGAGCTTTGGATTTCAAAGGCCTTAGTTGGCAAAATAGGGCAATCGGGTGAGCTACTATTGCACCTATCCTTTTCGTCGAGAACTACATTCCTCTCTTTTTAGTCTTCTTCCTCTATACCTAACTCCCCTATTGAGTCATCTAGCATATTGCTTGACTAGGTAAGGGCTTCCTCTCCTTTAGTTGTGTGTTTGATTTTCATTAGTTACATGAAGTGCATTGCTTAATTGAATGGCTTCTAAAAAAGTTTCTTTTTCTT
The DNA here is from genome assembly GCA_026724425.1 of Erythrophleum ivorense. Classification (NCBI taxonomy): domain Eukaryota; kingdom Viridiplantae; phylum Streptophyta; class Magnoliopsida; order Fabales; family Fabaceae; genus Erythrophleum; species Erythrophleum ivorense. The sequence continues at coordinate 48,516,412 of JAIUCV010000003.1, read as the reverse complement.
TTTGATATATAAAAACCAAATGAACATGCAGATAAAGTTAACACTTGCTATAATGTAAAGAAGTATTGTTCTATGGACATTGGCAGCTATTTCAAATATATTAAAAATTTAGTTTCCAATTGTACCAAGTTAGAAAATGGTTCTGTTCTATATGATCTTTTTGGTTTTATGCCAATTACTTAGAAGGCTATACCATCTTATGGGAATAGATGAATAGTATTGTAAACATTATTTCAATTTGTTAGCTAAGACTTTTGAGTTTTACATGTTTTATGATTTATAAAAGAGAAAAAACAAATCTTTCATCTATTTGTCTATCAAGTTGAGCAATTTTATGCTGACTTTTAGAAGTCATATGGATGAGTAAACTTCGATGAATTTTCTATAACCTATGTACTGAGTTATCTAGTTTTGAAATTTTTATGTATTAGTGTATATGTTTATTATGTCCAGTGAAAAATGTTTTAATTTTTAAATTCATTAGATTAGGTAAACATAGACATTTTCTTAGATTGTTCAATTTTTTTATTTTTCATATTTAGTTAGGAGTCCATTCTGAATACCTTTTGTTGAATTTTGTACTAAGTTTTGAATTCATTAAATTCATTTTGTTGATTTTTTTGCATTGGTTGGTGAGGAGTTTAATTATGATTTTTGGCATAGTTTGTTGTTTATATGTCTTCAATGTCGAGAAAAATTTGTTTAAGGTTTTGGGCACATCTGTTATGAATTTTTATTCTTACATAACATAGTCTAGCAATGCTCAAAATTGTACAACTAATTTTTTTTCCTAACTTCTAGATGTACATGAGGACATGGATTTGATGTATGATTTAACTCTTCAAATTTGGCCATAGTATTATGTTTTATTAATGCATTTTTACTTAAATTTTTATTTTTTTAAATTTTCTATGGAGCTATGTGTGATCTACATCCTTTATCTTCCTCAAGCCATGCACCAGATAGTTAAGGAATGATACTGTTTTTCCTTTTGAGATATTTTGTGAACAACTTGTAGTGTTTTTTTTTTTAATTTTGTTGAAAAAAAAAGCTATTACTTGTATATTTCTTTGACAATTATATTACATATATGATTTGATTTAGTAATGCATCTAATTTATATATATAACAAAGAAAAAAGGTATGCATACACCCAAAAAAAAGCTATTAGTGATAAAAGCCAATCCGTTGCTAAATGTCATTAACCCTTAGAAATTGCATTCTTACTGAAGCCAACAATCTTAATAACTTATGTATCCCACTTGTGGTGGGCCTTGACCCTTAGAAATTGCATTCTTACTGCTGCTTTCATTTAGTGACAAATATTCCCATGCTCAAACAATAACCACTGCTGATTGAGTAGCAACACTAGCAACAGTGGCATCTAAGTCAACCATTTTTTATGCATTTAGTGGCAGTAAAAAATTATTACTGAATGTAAAAAAAAAAGACCACTAATAAACTTAGTTTTTTTTAGGTACTGCAAGTATCTTCTGTGGCCATATCTTTGTTAAATAAGTAGTTGTTTAACCATTGATATCCTTTAGACATGCTTGAATGCTCAAAAGTTGTATTGTCTCACCAAGCATGTTAATTTTTATGAGTTAGGGGTTTCTTTTGGAAATTTTATTGCCTAATTGGTTAAAGGCAGATAGTCGTATGAAGGATTCTCATTTAACTCCTTTTGATCCTTATTTTTTAAGTGTGGTGGAGATGAGACATGACTCTCGAAAGACAAGTTCTTCTAGGTTCTAAATGTCATACCATATATATTCTATTATCATACTCTTCCATTCAGGGTATTAGGTATACATTCATAAGGTAAAAGCAAGGAAAAATATGAAAATAATGCACTTTTGTTACGCAATGTTAGGGTTAAATTTTCAATTTGCGTCATATGGGCTTCGTGGATGTTTCAACATCATTCTTTACTCATTTATCACTTGTACAAGTCACAAACAATCTAAAACATCAAGCAATCCATGGATTCCAAGCTTAGAACCACAGATTTTTCTTCATTCACCTCAGATAGCATATAGTAGATTTCAAGGCAACTTTGAAAATTCATAATTAAATGTAGAAAAATTGAAATATGCCATGCTATAGCTTCTTGAAAAGCTATGAGTGTTAAATTTATAGTAAAAGTAATTTCAAGCCATGAAATAACATCTAGATCATGTTTGATATTGAAAAAGGCACAAAGGTCCGACTGGCTATTGGTACTGATACATATTTCTAATATAAACTTTAAAAATATCCAATTAATTACAAAAAAATATAATCCATGCAAATGATACCAATATGGAAATCTATAAATGTTATCTAGAGGGAAAAAATTATTCTAAACTATTCCAGGTTCGTTCAGACTACTAAAACCAATTAAACAGTGCTTTAGGTTTGACTATGCACCTGATACTGGACAGCCACTTCAAAAATTCATATCTCCCTCTCTAGACACTCAAATGGGGTGTTTACAATGACATGAGTCAATGGAAGGGTCTAGTTTCAGCCTATAAAATTTCATGGCAATTGGACATCATTTGCCCTATGTTTGACACAGATTCATTTTTGGATAAAAGCTACAGTACAATGACCAAATCTAGAAAAATTTTTAACTTCAAAAATTCATCAAATATTCTGTAAACCTCTAAATATTACCCACTTTAGCTTTCTAAAAATCTATTAATATGACCTAGATGCAGGCCAAGTTTTAGATCAGGAAGAGCTCATTTGAATAGATTTTGATATAAGGTTGCATATTGGCCATTTTTGGCCTTAAAAAGGGTCATAATGGGTTCACAGTAGCTTCTGAGACTCGCAAGGCCACTTGAGCAAGTGAGAAAGCACAAGGACAGACCTCTAAATATGTCTAAAGGGTCAATTAACCCAGATTTCACAAATTCACTCTCCCACTCTAAGCTATACACAAGAACATACATGATCCACTTTTGCCATTCAATGTCATAAACTTGCTATTTCATTCAAGTGGCACTAATTCTCACATATAAATTAAGTATTCATATAATTACATATATTCCATGAGTCTTACATAACATATATCATAATAATACATCTTAAGCCATCAAACTATTTACAAAGTGGACAATTATCACACTCCTAAGTCAATCTCCCTCCTCCAAGCTTGATGGCTCCCATTCTTTGATTCATTTGATCCACCTAGATATGTGAGGCAATGGGGAGGGAAGAGTGAGATTCTAAGAATCCCAATAGCTCTTCTCCCTTTCAAACACACAATATGGATGCAAATTCAAGTCTAAAAATGCATACAAGGTGATAAATGCTAATTTTAGACATATTAATCCTCCTAAACTTAGGCATTTTGATAGTGAACATGGCTTTAGGGGTTTAATTAGGTAGAATTTGATTTCATTAGCCATTTATGCAATTTATGAATTAATTTGCAAAATTATTCAATTTTAATGCATGAATTTCTTTTAAATAATTTTATGGATAATTCTACTAAATAATTTTCATTCTTTTGTGCATATTTTAATGGGCAATTGAAGCTTGAGTGAGAATTTGAATTAAGGAAGTGAAGGAAAGAGCATAGTTAACACAAATCTTACACAAGCTTTATTCTCTTGTTGACCAGCCCATATGCATAGTTCCACGTTGAGCACAACAACTCCAGCTATGTACACTCACTCATACAAACACATGCATGCAAACACAAGAAGGCAGCTTCTAAACACCATACACGAAACATATGAATGGGCTTGAGAATGTGAAGCAGAGTAGAGATGAGCCATGAGTTTGATGGAATGCTACGGGCTTGTGAAGTTGTTGTGGGAGAGAAAGAAACATGCGAATGAAAAGAAGAAGCAAGCAAGCAACATGGAATGTCGAATGGAGAAGGAGCTGGAACAAAACAAAATAAACCTCGGTTTCAAGAAGAAGAAGGCTTGAGAGGAAGCTCACGAGGGAATGAAGGAAGGTGCAGAGCATATGGTGAGCTTTGGTGATTCGAGAAGAAGCTTGTGAACTGAGGTGGAAGGTATGAAAGTGCCACGGGTTGGGGAATGATTAAAGAAGCTAGGTTTCATGCTTGAGAGGAACAGAGGAAGCTTCACGATGACAGCCAGCACATTGCCATGAGCTCGCATCAGTTGAAGCACGTGATGGGATGAAAGACTTTCAACATGAACTCACACTCATGTAAGAACAGAGGAAAGACTGAAGCTTAGGCTGACATGATTATTATGGGCTGGATGGAGCATGAAAAACATACAAGAGATTTGAGAGAAAAAAGAAGCAACGTGAGGGATTTACATAAGGGCAGCAAGCAACAGAATAAGAAGCTACATGTTAAGAAGAGGAAGAAGCATGAGTTGCTTCTAGTTGAGAAGGGAGAACAACACTGTGCAGAAGTGAGGGAAGCAAATGAAAAGCATACAGCAGCTCAAGCGAAGAAACACATCGAAGGAATGAATTTTTTTTTAAGCATGCAAGGCTGACGTAGAAATGGTTAAAGCTAAGCGAGCTGGGAGCTGGGAGCTTGTAAGAATAATAAGCATGTGATGAAGAGGCTGGAGCTTAAATGGAGTAGCATACGTGAAAAAGAAAATATGAAAAGACGAGTTAGATTGGGAGCTACAGATCATGTGGAGATAAGAAGAAGCTCAGGGAATTTACACACACAAAACACGTGAGCAGGCTTAGGCTGATGAAGAGAAGGAGAAATCCACATGAGAGGTTGACGTGAAAATGAATTAAAATGAAGCATGATGGGCATATGACTCATTAAGATACACTGAGGCATTCATCGAGGGAGTGACGGGCAAACACGGGGAGTGTGAGGAATAAGGGAGCTGGGGGAAAATAATAACGCGAATAATATGATGGAGAGACGCAGGAGCTCTAGAGGCAAACGAAGGAGTTCATTCATTGATTTCTCCATGGCTGCAGCTCATCCCATCGATTTTCTTCCATTTAATTCCTCTATGGCAGCTTGGAATCTTCTTGGTGGCTAGCTGAAGATAGGATACTCCCAGATGCAAATTTGAGCTCCACATTTCTCACCAATTTTGGATAAATTCTTCCTCCTTACTATTTTAATTTCAGCATTGATTCTTTTATTAATTTGACTAGGTTTAGTCTATTAATTTAGGAATTTCATTGCTGGAATTTACTAGAATTTGCTAGATTAAATTGAATTGTGGATTGAGTGTAATTTGATATTTGAATCTTAATTGTGATCTCTACATGTTTGTGGAAATTCCAAATTTAGTGGTTGTGCAATTTACTTTTAATTTCCTCTTTATTATAGGCCAATTGATGCAATGGTTATTGGATTAAGTGGCTAGAATTTTTTTGTGCAATTAATTGTTTGAGAAATTCATTAATCTAATTGGTTAATTAGTATTTTAAGTGGGTTGTGTAGCAGATTTTATTGAGTAATTAAGATTAGTTATAGTGTGTTCTTGTTCCTAATTCAATTAATTAATCTTTCAAGGTTTCTTGTGGTTACAAAATCCTTGAATAATTAGTGAATTGAATCTTGGATGGTCATTCAAGAGTTTTTATAGAGAATACACTAATGAGCAAGAATTTAAATCCAATTTTGGTACACTAAAAAGAGAGCAAGGACAATTGAATTCTGGGGAGTCCATCTAAAGGGTAGCTACCATATTTTCTTAATTGTTCACTTCAATTAGTCTTAGGTTCTTAATTCTTGTCATCTCAATTTTAGCTCAATTAAATTTAGTAATTCAAAATCCCCTAAACAATTTTCATTTAGTAATACTTAGAACACTTTTTCACAAACAAATTGAGGCAAAAACTCATTAGGAAATGACCTAGGTTGCACTATTACCTACAAAATTTATTTCGCTACATAGTTTTATTTGAGATTGTGCAACATAATCGTCACAAGGCTTTCTTGAAAATCATGATCATGCATAAAGCATTTCTTTCATTCAAGAACACATATTCATCATACATAAGCTTGCTAAGACAATGGTTTGGCCTCACCCATTCTTTTTGGGACTTTTTGACTTGCCTCACCTACTTTCAAGGGGCTTTTGACTATGCCTCACTCTTGCTAAAGACTTTTGACTTGTCTCACCCAACTTTTAGGGACTTTTGGTTCATCCTCACCTTTGCTAAGGGGCTTTTGGCCTCACCACACTTAAGCAAGCCATGACCATATATAAAAGCATCTTACAAACACATAAACATAGCAACATGGTACCATGACATTTAAATACTTTCTAGAAACATATTTCATGGCTTAAACATATGTACACACATTCAAAGACAAGAAAACATCCACACATGCATGAGAGAAAGAAGTGAGAGCTACCTTGCATACATGAGCACACTTTAACTTTTAGAAATGGTTTCTTTCCCTTGGCTAAGCACCCACAAGTAGGTGGAACTTGCTTCCTTTGGCCTAAACACATCATATGGAAGCCAATTATACTCTTGGAACATTTACTAAAGCCACACACACACTAGAATGACTTATGCACTCATATGGTTTTATTATGGTTCCATAAGGCACCTAATGAAGCGACCTTGGGAGTTCATGATTTTAGCTTCATTCTCTTCCTTAATCTATGACTCTTGACTCCATTTAGACTCCTTGGAATCATCACACATTTATTTTAACAAGTCTAGCTAGGTGTTGCTTCATTATGCTACAATATGGAACCTATAACTCCATCTCATTATCCATGACTTCTAAATTTTTCTCAAGGGTTCCTCCCACCTTCTACCATTATAAGAGGTCCCAAACCAAGGTTAAAACAAATTAAAACAACCCCTAGTCCAATGGTTCTGTCTTGGCCAAATTGATGGAGGGAGAAAGAGTTCATGGGCTTTTTTATTTTTCCTTGATGGGAAAGACACTTGGGAGGCTTCCTAAAGGTCTTAGGAGCTCAAATAAATACTCACACATGCAAAAGAATTTGAGAATCAAAATAGTTTTTACAAAGTGTTCAAGAACTTTACACTCTTTTAACTTGAATTTCATTAGCTTTTCTTGCAATTTCTTTACATTTCTCAAGTTCCCATAGCCTAAATCAATGAATTCCTATTAGCTCTTGGACAGAAACTCCTCCCCCTTGAATGCTCTATTCTTGACCGAGACTCACATGAACCAAACAAAGGAAGAAGAGTGCATGAAACTAAGATTCATACCTTGGGTTCTTGTCTCCTTCAAAGGCTTTCTCACTTGGTTTGGACTTCTCTTTGGAACTCCACTCTTTTCCCTTTGAATCCAATCCAAAACAGACCCAATTCATCCATCACAACCATGGAAAGAGAGAGTAAGGAGAGGAGAACAAGGTTTTTAAAAGGAAGACCATGGAAAATCTTAAAATTTCATACCTTTCCTTAGCTTCTTTCTTTCTCCTTGGAGCTTCTCTTGGTGCATCTCACTCTTTTTCTCTCATACTCTATTTTTGGTAGCAAGAGGGTCTATTAATCAAAGGCTAAAAGAAACGTGCTTTAAGAAGGTGAGGAGTCCACTTTATTCACTTTTATATTTTACATTTTAGTCCCTATTTTTTGTTCTTATCATTTTGGCTCAAATTAACTCCTTTTTGAAATCCATCTTTCCTTTCATATTCCTTAGGCTCTTAATCATAAGAATTGCCTTTGGAATTACTAAAAAAGGATCTAAAACCATTCTGAACTATTCGGTCAAAGTTTTGGTCAACCAATGGTTAAAAATCGCTTACTGAAGGAGTTTTAACTATTCTAGGGGTTCCCATGGTTTTCAGGGCCTTTGGGAATCCCAAAAAACTCAAATTTTCTATTTAAAAAGTCCTTCTATGAGTTTTTCAAATTTTTCAGAAATTATAAAACCACCCCTACTTTCTTCGACAAATTTTTTAAATTCTTCTGGCTCTGGTTTTTGGGCATCTTAAACCTCAAATCCTCATTTTTTAATATTTAAAATTTTATCATAATTTTAGTTGGCCATAAATCTTCTATTTCGGGGACTTCTTTTTATATCTGGTCTATTTTTGATATTTACGGAGAAATCGAACATCGCATTTTTCACGTTTATGGTGGGACCGGTTGTTACACTAAACATGAGTAAGCCCAGGTAAAATGAGGTTCTAAATGAGACTAAATTGAAAACAATGTAGATAAATGGAATTTGGGGCCAAAAATATATTATTTCAAATGATTAAATACTAGTATTAACTCGAGAAATAATAAATGACAATAGAACAACTTTAAAGAAATTAACAGCAATTCTAATAATAGGTTGGAAATAATAGAAAAATAATAAAAAGAAAGGACATAAAGTAAGTGAATAAAGCAGATACATAAAGGTAGGTTGAAAGTAAAGGTACATAAAGTAAAGATAAAAGTAAGTTGTTGAATAATTTCTTGTGTGGCTTTTGGCTATATCTTGTGTTTTGGTCTTTGCTCGCTATTTATAATTGCTTCCTTAAGTAGTAACTACTTCCCATAATAGGCCATTATTAATATTTTATGTCTCTACTAACTTCATGACCTTTACTTACTTAATAACTCCTTTAACAATTAATTGCTTCCCTTGATAGGCCATTATACATATTTTACGGCTCCATTAACTTCATAACCATTTTCACGCTTATACATAACATTTTGAGTAGAAAGCATGCCAAAATCATGTTAAAATCGGTTAAGCTTGTGTTCTTCTTTTCTTTTACTACTTAACTATCAAATTCTGCCACTAATTTAGTCAAGCCCTTGGCTAGGTAGTTGAGACATAAGGTAGACAATCATAATCTAGGCTAAGCTCTTAGCTAGGCAGTCACAATTTCTCCTAGGCTCTTTGTAATGCCTGCTTTTTTTTGGAACTATTAGAAATGGGCTAGATATAAAAAAAGAGTCTTTTAAATAGAAATATTTAAGACCAAATAAAATTAGGATACAATTTTAAATAATGAAAAATGAGGATCCAAGGTTTAAGATACCCAAAAACCAGAGTTGAAGTAATTAAATAATATTAAAGGAAAGGTAGTAGTATTTTTGTAAATTTGGGTACTTTTTAGAAAATTCAAAAGAGGAATCTTTAAATAGAAAATTGAGTTTGTTGGGGTTCTTAGAGGCCCTAAAAATCATAGGAACCCCTAGGATGGTTCAAACCCTTTAGGTTTACGTTTTACAACGTCAATTGACCTAAACTTTGACTAATTCGTTCAGGAAGGTTTTAAATCCAAATTGAGTGAAACAAAAAACATTTTATAGGTTAGAGGAACCAAATTTTATGATGGAAAAGACAGTTCTAAAAAAGGAGCTAAAATGAACCTAAATAGAAGAAACCAAGAAGAGAGGACAAAATTAGAATTTTGAAAAAGCTTTTAATGAGTCCCTTTGCTATATATACCATGTCCCATTCTTCTCCTCACTTTAACTAACTTAGCTTCTGCCCAAAATAGAGGAGAGACCAGTTGTGGAGATGCATAAGAAGGGAGTCAAGAAGGGAAGAAAAAACTTAGGAAAAAAGTTAGGAAATCATAGAATTTCATACTCCTTGCTTTAGCAAACTTGTTCTCCTCCTTTTCCTCTCTTTTCCTATGGTTTTACTATTTGATTTAGGATTGTTTTAGGATTTGTTCAGAGGGAGAAAGTTAGAAATTGAAGGAGAAGCTTGAAGCAAGGAAAAGTAGTTTTGAAAAGGTTAAGAACCAAGGTATGAATCATGGCTTTTGTTGCTTCTCCTTTGTTGTTCTTTATAGGGTGAATTTTGACCAAGTCTAGAGCACCTAGAAGGGATTAAATTCTGACCAAGACCAAGCAAGAAATCTAGGTTTTAGAGCATGGGAAACAAGTTTATGCAATTAGAATTAAAAAAGAAGCATTAGATTTCAATATACAAAACCTAGGGATTTTGTTGCACCTTGACAAATATGAAACTTTCCAAGGGTAATTTTAGTTGTTTAAGAGTGTTTATGGGTTCTTAAGACACCTAGGAAGCCTCCCATGTGTCAACTCCTTAAAGAAAATGAAACAAACTTTATAGGTCTTCTTTTTTACCCATGTCTCGGGCTAAACCATCCCATGCACCTAGGGGGAGTTTTAAATTTTTCTAAAGCTAGAAAAAGACTACATATAATAGATGAATATCAAAGGAAGTCTTAGAATAAATTTAAAAATCTTGGTTTGTGAGATGAAGGTGTAGGTTCCATTTAAAGAGTTAAAGAAGCAACTTGTATCTAGACTCTTGGGAATGAAATTGTGATGACTCCAAGGAGTCTAAATAGAGTCAAGAGATCTAGATACAAGGAGAAAATGGACCTATGATCATGAATTCTAATAGTTGTTTCATTAGGTCTTGTATGGAACCATAATGAAGCCATATGAGAAGTAGCCTTTATCTAGAGTGTGTGTGATACTAGAGCTTGCTTCAATAATGCAATTATGTCCCATTTGATGTGTTTAGGCCAAAAGAATCAAGCTCCACCTAGTTGCAAGTGTTTGGCCAAGAGAGGGGAAGAATAACCAAAGAGAAAAGTGTGTGAATTTTGTTTCAAGGTAGCTCTCTAACCTTTCTAACATGTATGGCTTGGATGTTTACTTGTTTTTGAGTGCTTATGCATGTGATATGACTTGAATGAGTTTGGATGTTTCTTGAAAGATGTTTATGCATGCAATATGACTTGAATGAGTTTGGTTATACCAAAAGTCTCTTAGTATGGGTGAGGATGAGCCAAAAGTCCCTAAGAATGGGTGAGATAAAGCCAAAAGTCCTTAGGAAGTTGGGTGAGGTTAAACCAATGCCCTTGAGAGCTTATGTTTGTTATGTATGAGTTTATGTGCCAAGGAAAATACTTTATGTATGTTCACTAGTAGCTTGAATGTCATACATGCATTTCTTGATATGAATTTGCATCTATTATGTATGTTTGAAAGGGTTAAGAGCTATTGGGATTCCTTGAATTTCACTCGTCTCTTACATATATCTAACCATGTCTAGGTGAGCTAAGTAGACCAAGAAATGGAGGCCAACAACCTTGAAACTTTGACAATGGAATAAAAAAATAGGCATTTTGATGACATATTAATGTCAAAATATGTAACCACATGATGTATATATGAAGTAAACCTTTAAGCACATTTAAATGTATGTAAATATGATGTATGCACCTATCTTAAAGTGAAATGAATGAATGTATGACTTTTTTCCACTTATATGCTATGATGTCCATGTGTATGAATGCAAGTGGTAAGGTGAGAATGAGCTCCATGATGATGTGAACCATTTGGCATAATTTTATAGACTATAATTATGTTTTTAGACTTGCTCAAGTAGTTATGGAAAGGTAAGAAGAGCATTTGGTGCCTTGTTATCCCATTTTGGACTTTAAAATTGACCAAATGGTGAGCTGAACCAAAGTATAACAAAATGGATGAGTTTTTACATGAAATTTGGCCAACAAATAGGCACCCCAATTCAACTTGGGGCATCCACCCACCCACCCGTCTAGATGTGGCGCCCTTTTTCATTATCATCCACAGTAGAGGAAGGAAAAAACCTCAGATAATTGCATTCATCTAGAGCTTTTCGTAGAGTTAAAGAGCACTCAATTTAGAGCTCTAAAGAATTTATGATGATTTTTCAAAGTTGGCCAACTTATGCAGAATTGGTATGTGTACTATTCATATGTTTAGATTGCTTCTCTATGTCACATATAGGCCAAATGAAGTCCAATACTCATGAAATTGTACAAGCATAAACTATATACCATAAGCTTTCCATAACCATTAAGATCACCTCTTTTGGAGCTCTATAGAGGGAGAACCAAATTTTTAAAGTTGCAGGTCCTAGAGTTGTTAGAGGCACAACCTGAGTTACTATTCTATTATTTTCTAGGGGTTAAATGCCATGTCTTGATTTGGAACTATTTTTAGTCATTAGTTAATATCCAAAGCTTTTTAGAAAGCTATACATATACATGATTTCAATTTTTCTAGAATTAGTTCTAAATTTTCAAAGTTCATATAAGAAATTTAGACATGCCAACATGAGAGCAAATTCTAGTTTTTGAGATGTATGGCTCCAAACCCATGGTGTATGAGATGAATTAGGATGTTTATGATTTGAATGGATATGTTATGGATAGAAAATGATATGGATGAGCTCACATGGTCCCTAAAGCATGAAATGAATTATTTGAGCCTTCCGTTACACAATTATTCATGCATAAAGTGTATGCTTTCTTGCAAATATGTTCCAATATGCATGAGATATGTTGAGATCGCCTATGTGATAATTGTGTAAGGGCTAGGAGGTTAAGGTGTTACACTTTTGGCTTGGCAGTCAGATTCTCAGCTAGGCTCCAACTAATAAGTTGTAGCCTCAACTAACTTATTATTTTTTAGTGCTAACAATTATTAATTACCCAATTCAAAATATATTTATTTATTATTAATCATCACATGTATATCATTAACCCTAATCTTATACCATTGACCACCAACATTTATACTAGTCAATGTCATTGAGGTCATTAAAATTTGCCTTAAATACAATACTTGATAGTTCTTCAAAAATCAAATGCTAAATGCCATAAGGTTTATGAATCTTCTAATAAAAAAAACTTTGTTAACTTTGTTAAAGGGAACAACATACTTGAAATCACAATTGCACTTTCCAAGGTTGGAAGACAAACTTTTTGGCTATAGTGATATTTTTAGCTTTCCAATTTTTTGAATGCTATAAGCATTTACTGAAGATCACCAACACCAAATCAAGGAACCTCCATTTTCTTGCATTTCGTATCTTATGTTTGTTTAATTAATGAATTTTAAGCATCTTGTCCTATGGTATAATTGATTTGTAAGTATACAAATTTCAAGGTGAAAAGAGAAGATAACATATTGAGAAACAAATAATTGAATTTATATAAATCAAGAATTAAGTATAATTGTTAATTCCTGTATAATTTTTTTCTTCACACTGTATATTGAAAAGAAAAGGAATTACACATGACTAAGTTTATGAGCCATTCTATGTCTTTGATCTTGACATCTTGTACATAAATTTTCTTTTAATTTTGATTTATTTATGCATTTAATTTTTTTTAAAAAATTTGATCCTTATAATCCCTTACACTTTGTCACAATTTTCAAATAAGTTCTTATAATTAGAATCCGTTATAATACTTTTATTTATTTGACATATACTTTTTTTTTAACGTTTGTCAATAGTCATCACCTTCCATTACTTTGAAAAATTAGATTAGGCCTTAGTAATCATTTATCATCTCATTAGGTCAAAACTCTCATTGGGTTGAAAACTTCAAACTTGGGTAAAAGTATTTTGAAACTCACCTAGGCCAAAATCTTTGAGAATCTTGCCCATAAAATCTTACATAAGACAAAATGAGTTAACTCTTACTAATGCTTTTAGTAAAACTAGATAATCCACCCATGTGGGTCCTGTGACAACTTTTAAAAAATTTACCTAGAAATCAAAGAAATAAAAAAGAAAGAAATGGCATGGAGCCTAAGCAAACGGAGCTAGTATTATTCCAAAATTGATGAACAATATTGGCTTCTTATACATTTATAATATATATAGAGTAGTCATTATCCAAGGGACAAAACAGAAAGGAAACATAAAAGGAAGAATGATAAGTCATTTCTTTGATCTTAACTAACCTAAGATGTACAGAAATATTAAGAAAAAAGAGAAGAAGATCAAGGCTCATTAATGCAACAAGACTCCTTGCCTCTTACATGAATGTTGATATAAAGTAATCTTTAAGAAAAGCAAAGTGCAAAGAGCTCTCTCAATATGAGCATTCAATGAAGAAAGAAGAAATGCTCCCACCATAAATAAATGAATATGAATGTTAGAAGAAGACTCAAGCTATCTAAAGCTTTTAATGAAGATAATCTAGCCATTGTAATAATCTACAACAAGAAGGAATGTCTCTTTATATGTAATAGCTCTTTGCTTCATGATTGGCATTTAAGGAAAGCATTGAAGATGAAAGAAGATAGAAAGGAATACAAGAAGCATGTACTGAGTTTCATCTTCACCTATTTAAGCTTATTGCATTTTTGTTATTTATAACTCTCTAAGTGAGTTTTAAGCTTATATATTTGAGACTCTTAGTGAGCTAATTCTTTGTTTGTATTATCTCTTACATTTTATTAGGATGCTAGGTACTTGTGAAAATCTTCTTGGTTTTTCTGAGATTGTAGAAGTCTAAGGACTAAGCTTGTTTGATTAGGTTACCTTATGATTAAGAAGTAAAAGCTTGTTAATTGAGCCCCCTACTGTATAGGTTATCTCATTCTAATTGGTTGTACTTGTATGATCCCCTAAGGTTATCTAAGTTATTAGGGAATAAAAGTTGTATAGTTAAGTTTCTAAATGGGTTGCCAAGTTTGTCAATTATTGTGATTACCTTATTATAAAATTCCTTTATTTTGTGCTTAAAGAATGGATGTAGAATTACCTTGTTCTGAACTATTATAAATTTTATGGTGTAATTCTCTTCTTACCCTGCATTTTTAATATCTTAATCTTCACAATTTTAAAACTTGGAAAGTAAATTATTTACACGCTAAAAGGTTTAGCTTATGTTTCAGCTTTGCAAAACTATATATGATACCTATTTTCATACTTCATTAACCTTCTAATCACATAATTTTCAAGAAGCCGATTTTCATACAATTTTGTAAGAACCAAAATAATTTATTAAATTTTCAAAAATAATATAGTTTCTAAGAGTTCAAATCAAGCCCTCTTTTGGCTTTTTTTGGACTAACATTATAAGTATGTTCAAATCATTTAGTGAAGTTGAAGGGATGGTTCAAAATTCATGCCCTAAGGGTTGACACTGTCTTAATAAATTAGTAGTTTCATCACATTGTGTATTGGAATATGAATGTACCATTGCTCCGTGACTTATAAAGATTTGATCGAGAGACTTATTTGTTTTATTTTGCAAAAGCAATAGCCTATCATTATCTAATTTATTTGTATTCAGACACAATGAAATGGCTTTTGTCTCTGTTGGTGATATAGGCCTTAAAGAATTTTGGTGAATAAAGGTATAATATATAGAGCCCATTATTAATGTTGCTACATAGGGATTGTTCCACTATGTGATTGTTTAATTTATTTATATTGTAGTTTATGAAGAAGAAAGATTAGCTCATGTGGTACACAAAATGAAAAAGAAATGTTTTGGAAGAATTAATGAAAAAAGTTACTTTGATAATGGAAATAAGTCTCTTGCCTTTATTTAAAAAAATAATAAAACTGAATAGATACTATTAAATAATGATTATAAAGCATCTATGTTTATTTTAGGCAAAGTTCTTTAAAGACTTGTTTGGTTCACTAAATTATCAAGTATGAAATGGGAAAGGAAATATGAAGATGAATGCAACTGCTTTAAATATGTTTGACATGACATCAAATAGAATGGGAATGCTTTCACATTTGCATGTTTAGTTGGATTAAAAAGTGAAGGAATGGTAAGATGGCTGATAAAATGTCCAAAATAAAGAAAAAAGAGATTCAAAAAGCTTTTTAAAATTGTTCCCTGGCTCCTAATGCATCAACATCATCTTCTATAATATACACATTGTGTCATTGTAACACTATACTTCTAGGACTCAATTCATGCAATTCCCATGCCTCATCTTATGTTTGTTCTATAGAAACAATATAGTGGCATAGGGAGTTATGAATTAAAATGTATTTTTCTATGGGCAAAATTTTTCTTTTGGAGTCCCATGGGCCATATAAATGCATCTATCACATTCTCATACTAAAACACATGAATATAACTCATTTTCATCATCAAATTTGGCTTACAACTCGTGGAAAGCAAAGGAGCACATAAAATCCATGTTTGCATTTTAGGCTAGAATTTCCTCTTTTCTGTCACAAACTTTAGAAAATCATAACTAATTCTAAAAAAATTGAAATCATGTGTTCTTTACTATTCTAGAAATCTACACATGTCTACTTTATACTAAAAATACTCCCAGACCATAACATTCATCACAGAGGGGGTTTGACATCCAAAATGGTCCAAAGGTCAGACTGAATTCTGGAACTATCACAGAATTCTGCAAATTTTTTTGAAAATGTCCAATTAATTCCAAAAAAAATTAAAACTAACAAACTTTACCATTATATAAATCTATGGATGTCTAACCAATGGTAAAAATAGTTTTAGTTCATGAATCATTAAGGGGAAGACGTTTGACATTCAAAAATCTAAGGAGGTTGCTGCTGCTTGGGTTGCTGTTTCAGATTACTGATATAAACTTCTAAAATTCATAACTAATTTTATAAAAATCAAAATCACACAAATTCAGTCATTATGGAAATAAAAAAAATGTTAAATTTATGGTAAAAATAATTTTAGAATGAAATAGATACATTTAGCCATTGGAAATCTATAGAAAAATGACTGAACTCTTGGGGCACCACTGCTACTGACAGCAAAGTTCAAAAATACATAACTCTTTGCTCAGACCTCCAAATGAGGTGATCTCGGTGGCCCCAGAAATCTTATAACCTCTAGTTTATTTTTGTAAAATTTTACAAGCATTGGATACCATTTAACCATTAGATGACGTAAAACACAAGTCTGCCAGTGTGAACAATGCACATACCAGAATCAATAGAAAATCCCAACTTTGAAAATTCATCAAATATTCTCTAGACCTCCAAAAATTATGTTCTTTAGATTCACAAAAAGCTCTCAACAAGATCTAGTATCATGCCAAATATCAGATAAAGAAGAGCTCATTTGGGCAAAAAGTGACATAGGGATGCATTTGGGCCATTTTCATGCCTCTTAATGGTTCAATTATGGGCAAAATGGCTCCTATGGTTCTTGTGGCTACTTGAGCACGTGAGAATGGCCTAAAAAGACTCTCTAAACTTGTCTTAAAGGTGTGGAGACTCAAAACACAGAATTTCATTCCCCATCCCCAAGTTATGTACTAAGAGGCATACACTTGAAATGGTCATCCAATACCCAAAAATTACAATACATTCCATTTATCCAAAAATTTCATACATACATCATCTATTAGGATATTTACACATATTTCATTCATTGTACATCAATTCTAACAAAATATTACATCATATGCCACTCCTTTGGTTACAACATAAACAAAATTAAAAGCTTTATAATTAAGGCTTCATCTCCTCACTTGGTGGCTTCCATTTCCTTGTTCATTGGCTCCACCTAGCATGTTAGGATATTGGAGAGGAGGGAATGAGATTCAAAGAATCCCAATAGCTCATCTCCCATTCAATCATGCATAAAGAATGCAATACATGTCTTAAGGATGTATGCATGGCATACCAATATAGAAAATGGTGCAAAATACATTCTTGGCATTTACATAAAGTACACATAACATACTTAGGCTTGCCAAATGAATGGATTAGCCTCACCCACTTTCTTCAAGGTTTTTGGACTTGCCTCACCCTTTTTCTCATAGGCCTTGAACTAAACCTTGCTCTTGGGAGACTTTCTCTTGGTCTCAACCACTTTTAAGGGTTCTTGGCTCATCCTCGCCGAAGATGAAAGGTTCTTGGCCTCTCCACATTCAAGTAAACCAATGCAAATATTCTAGGCATCATTGAATACATAATGCAACATTATGGTTCCATGGAACATAAGCATTATACCAAAACATAATTTATAGCTTAAAATACACATATACACATTCAAAGACAATGTAGACATTCATTCATGCATGGGAGAAAGGAGAGAGAGCTATCTTGCTTGCATTTACACACTTTTTCCTTAAGCCTTGAGTCCTCTCCCTTGACCTCACACACCCAAGAGGGTGGAGATCATTTCTCTTAGCCTAGACACATCATATGGAAGCTAATTACACTCTTGAAACAAGTTAGGACATTAAACTTATATTTAAGAACATACTTGGTTCCATAAGTCACATAATGGTTCCATAAATGGCCTATTGAACCAACTATCATGATTCAAGTTCTTGGCTCCATTCTCTTCTCATTTCTAGGCCTTTTGACCTCATTTAAGGTCCTTGGAGCCATTAGATATTCATTTATAAAAGCCTAGACACAAGTTGCTTCATAAGGTCACATTATGGAAGCTATTGCCTCATCTCCCAATCTATGACTTCTAAATTTTTTTCAAGGGTTCCTCCCACCTTCTACCATCATATGAAGTCCCAAACTAAGGTTAGAATAAATTAAAACACTCTCTAACCCCTCCATCTGTCTTAGGCTGACATTATGGAACCATTTGGGATTCAAGGGGTTTTCAATTTTTTCTTGATGGGAGAGCTACTTGGGAGGCTTCTTAGGGATCTTAAGAACTCAAACAAACACTCACATATGTTAGGGAATGGATAATCAAATCAGTTTTCACAATCCCTTCAAATGCACTACACTTTTTCAACTTAGAGTTCATTAGTTTTTCTTACAATTTCTTTGCTTTCTTGGATGGGAGGTACATGTGGGAAGCTCTCTAGGGGTCTTAGGAACTCATACAAACATTCATATAGGCTTGGGAAATCTTAGATAAAATCATATTTTTGCCTATATCTTTGAATCCCTAACTTCCCATTCTTGGTTCTCTTTTGCTTCTTAATTAATTCCACTTGTATCTTCCTAATCCTCACATTATAGAACCCCTAATTCTACCCTAATATGGTCAGAATTTATCTCCTATAGAATGGGCTATAAGGTGAATGAAAATTCTATGGAGGAAGCAAGCAAGGAGAAGCAACAAAACAAGAAGGAATACCTTGGTTTCTTGTTTCTTTCAAAGCCTCTTTCACTTGGTGTAAAGTCCTCCTTGAATTCCTACTCTTCTCCCTCTAAACTAGACCCAAAAACAGCCCCACTTCATCAAACAAAACATTTCATTTATGTCCCTTGAAATTGGCATTTTTGTTTTGGCTTCATTTTAGCTCCTTTTTAAGAGCTGTCTTTTCCATTATAAAATTTAAGTCCTCAATCTTATGAAATGTCTTTGGAATCACTCAATTTGAAGCTAAAACCTTTTCAAACAATCTGGTCAAAGTTTAGGTTCACCGCCGTTGGAAAACATATACTGGAGGGACTTTAACTGTCCCGGGGCTTCCCATGATTTTCAGGACCTCATAGAACCCCAAAGAACTCAAAACTTTCATTTAAAAAGCCATCCTGTGAGTTTTTCAAAAAGTCCCATATTTACAAAAATACCACTGGCCTTTCAGTAAATTTTTTGAATCACTCTGGCCTTGATTTTTGGGCAACTCAAGGCTTAAATCCTCATTTTTTATTATTTAAAATTTTATCCTAATTTTAGTTGGCCCCAATTCCTTCTATTTCGAAGATTTTATTTTATATTTGGCCCATTTTTGACGTTTACGAAGAAACTAAACATCGCGTTTCTCATGTTTACGGAGGGACCGGATGTTACAGTCATAGTAGATCTGACAGGGTTTCTTGAATTGAAATCTTTCATTAAACTTTCTTAAAAACCAAATCAATTAGTTCACACCAAATCATGTGTAAATCATTGAAGTGTCTAAAATTGAAATCTTTCATTAGTAATGAATCAAGAAGTTGAATGGATTTGGTGCAAAATACCTATTTTACCATTTGAAGCTTAAAGGGAAAAATCAACATAACCTATCTAAGAGAAGAGAAAACATATAAGAGATGACACCCCATTGGTGAAAACTTTAATAAATCAAATGTGGAAAATCTTAAACATATAATTCTAGTAAGGTAAAAGGCAGAGGAACATTGGAGAGGAAGGGGGTGCAGTTGGAGAAGGGGTTGACCTTTAACAATGGCAAGCATAATGAATTTATTGAGAAATGATGGCTTGGAAATCAAAGCCTATGATATGGAAGAAATTTTTCAGACATTGGGGCTGGAGCTTTTTTTAAGGTGTTGGACAAAGAGTAGTGGTTAACTTTTGATGGCAAGGATGGCTAGAGCTTTAATAGCAAAGGGCATGTAACATCTGGTTTGCACATAAAAATAATGAAATGAGTCAGTTTGAAAAGCATATCTCCTAAAATAAATTATTTAAGGTCAAATAAAATTAGAATAAAATTCTAAATAATAGAAAATGAGGATTTGAGGTTTAAGTTACCTAGAAACCCAAGCCAAATGAGCTAGAAAAGTTTGTAAAAGAAAGTTTGGGTATTTTTGTAATTTTTGACAATTTTGGAAAACTCATAGGAGGGTTTTTTGCATGAAAAATTTTAGCTTTTTGGGTTTTTTAGAGGCTCTGAAAATCATGGGAATCTTTAGAATAGTTAAAACCTATTCGGTGAGCGATTTCAGCCATCAATTGATCAAAACTTTGACTGAATAATTTGGAATAGTTTTAAATCCTTTTTGAGTGAAACCAAAGCCAATTTATAAGTTTAAGAACCTAAATATTGGGATAGAGAAGATGGATTTTGAAAAGGAGTTGAATTGAGCTTAAATAAAAAAGAATCAAGGAGAGGGACTAAAGCGCAAAGTTAAAAAGTGCTTTAAATGACTTTTCACCTTTCATAAAAGCACGTCCCTTCTCTCCTATCCCATTTAGCCAACTTTGGTTCTGTATAAATAGAGGAGAATTCTACCCAAGAATAACACATAAGAGGAGGGGAAGAAGAAGGAAAACCAAGGAAAAAGGTAAGAAAATCATGGAAATTTCAAGCTTCTTCCTTCTTTAATTTTGTTCTCCTCTTTCTTTCTATGGTTTTCATGAATGATGTAGGGCTATTTTGGGTCTGGTTTAGAGGGAGAAAAGTATAATTTCAAAGAGAAGCTTATAACAAAGGGAAAAGCCCTTGAAGAAGCTAAGAAATCAAGGCAAACATCATTGCTTTCTTGCTTTCTCTTCCTTACTTCCTCTTCCTTGCTTCTTCTTGAGTATGGTTCGGCCTTGAGGAAAGCATGTGGTAAGGGTTAAATTTTAATCATAACCAAGTAAGAAACATTGGCTTTAGAGTGTGTGAAACAAGATTATGCAATTAAATCTAAAGGAAACCCATTAGAGTTCAAGAATGGGAACCTAGAGATTCTTAGACATATGGAAAAATCTAATTTCTTCTAAGGATATTCTAGCTTGTGTGAGACCTTAATTGAGTGCCATCTCCTTCAAGGAAAATTACAAAACTCCATGGGCTCAAAATAAGAAGCATGTCTCAGCCAAACATACTTGGAAAACCTAAAGAGTATTTTAAATTTTTCTAAACCTAGAATGGAACTAGATATGATGGAAGAACATCAAAGGAAGCCTTGAGAAAAATTTAGAAAGCCTAGATTGTGAGATGGATGTATAGGTTTTACAATAAGACAAAAAGAAGTAACTCATAGCTATGCTCCTTAAAATGAATGTGTGATAGCTCCAAGGAGTCTAAATGGAGTCAAGAGTCATATATTGAAGGAGAAAATAGAGTCAAGATCATGAATTCTCATAGTTGCTTCATTATTAGGTCTTTTATAAGGCCATAATAGTTTCTTAGAATTAAGTAGCTTTTCTTAGAGTGTGTGTGATGGTAGAGCTTGTTCCAATGATGTAATTGTGTCTCATTTGATGTGTCTAGGTCAAAGGAATCAAGCTCCATCCATTTATAAGTGGGTGATCGAGAGAGGGGAGGAATAACTAAGAGAAAAGCTAGCTTTCTTATTTCAAGGTAGCTCTATAACCTTTCTCTCATGTATTTTTGGATATTTTCTTGTCTTTGGATTTGTGTATGTATATTTATGCCAAAAGAAATATTTCTAGCTATTACCTACATGCTATGGTACTATGATGTTCTTGAAATGTGTAACATTCAAGTTTTCGTGAAAACAAGGATTCAAGTTTTCAGAAATTTTTTAAGCCTTGGCTATAGCAAGCATGCTTGTTAGCTATAGCGAGCATGCCTGTTTACTATAGCAAGGATGCTAGTTCATTATAGCAAGTTTGTGGCTATATAAAATCTAGAAAATTTCTAGCAATAGCACAAGCTGTAGCGAGAACAATTGGGAAGCTCTCACAATAGTGAGGAGTGACCCTTGTTATAGCAAAACCTAGTTAAGAAAATACCAAAGAGGGATTTTAAATGAAAAAATTAAGTTGCCTGAGGTTCTCAGAGGCCCTAAAACCCATAGGAAGCCCTGAGATGGTTTAAAACCCTTTTGGTGAATGATTTCGGCAAAGGGTAGACCCAAACTTTAACTAAATAGTTTGAGAAGATTTTAGATCCAAATTGAGTGGTTCTACAGCTATTTTAGAGCTTAGAGAACCTAAATTTTATGATGAAAAAGACAGTTTCTGAAAAGGAGTTGAAATGAACCCAATGAGACAAAACCAAGAAATATGGACTCAAGTGCAAAATGAAAAGTTAAAAAAAGTGCTTTGCTACTTATTAAAAATGTCTAGAACTCTCTCTCCCACCTCTGGATTGACTTTTGGCTGGCTAAAAATAGAAAGAAGCGCTACTAAGGAGGACATACCATGGGAGGAAAAAAAGGGGAAGAAAGACTCCAAGAAAAGATAAGGAAATTGATGACTTTTCATGGTCTTCCTTTAGTAACTTGGTCCCCCTCTTTTCCACTTTTCTTTCCATGGATTTATTAAAGTGTTTGGTTCTATTTTGAGCCATGTCCAAAGGAAAGGAGTTTAAAATTCAAGGGAGAGGCCAAAGCAAAGGAAAAGGCTTTTGAAAAGGGCTTGAATCAAGGTAGATATCCTAGCTTTCCATGCATTCTTCTTCTTACTTCTTGAGAGATGATTTTTGGCCTTATAGAGAACCACCAAGAAGAAGTAAAATCTAACCTAAACCAAGGAGAATCTTAGGAATGAGAACATGGAAAACAAGAATATGAAAAGAGAACAAAGAAAGAGTTAATGAAATACAAGATAGTAAGGTTAGGGATTCAAGAACTTAGGCTAAAATTTAATTTTATCCAAGAATTCCTAAACCTAAGTGAGTGTTTGTATGAGTTCCTAAGACCCTAGAGAGCTTCCCACATGCATCTCCCATCAAGGAAAACAAAATCACTTCCATTGGTGCTAAGGGAAGTATTGTCTCAGCCTAAGAGGGTTGAAGCACTTAAGGAGTGTTTTAACTTCTTCCAAGCTTAGAATTGCATCATATATGATGGGAAAGTATAAGAGGAAGGCTTGGAAAAAGTCTAGAGAGCCTAGAAAGTGTGATGGAGGTATAGGTTCTATATTATAGCATAATGAAGCAACATATAGCTTAGCTCCTTATGACTCCAAGGAGTCTAAATAGAGTTAAAAGTCATAGAGTAAGGGAGAGAATGGAGCTAAGATCAAGGTTGCCTCATTAGGTGCCTTATGGAAGCATAATTGCACATTATGAGTGCCACGGCTATTCTAGAGTATGTGTCACTTTAGTAAATGTTCCAAGAGTGTAATTGGATCCTCTTTCATCTGTTAGGCTAAAGGAATCAAGCTCCACCTCTTCGTAGGTGTTTGACCGAGGGAGAAGAAGAAATTACAAAGAGAAAAGTGTGTTCTTGTGTACAAGGTAGCTCTCTCTCCTTTCTCTTGTACATGCTTAGGTATTTTTTGTCTTTGAATGTATGTGTGCATGTGTTAAGCAATGAAAAATATTTTTAGCAAGTATGTATATGTCATGGTACCATAATGTTTGATTTATGTGTTTGAAAAGATTTTATGAACATATTTTGGCTTGTATGAGCTGGGTGAGGATGAGCCAAACGTCCTTAAGAGTGGGTGAGATAAAGCCAAAAGTCTCTAGAAAGAGTGAAGTTTAGCCAAAAGTCCCTTGGAAGTGAGTGAGGCAAGTCCAAAAGTCCCAAAGAGAATGGGTGAGACTAAACCATTGACTTCACAAGTCTATGTATGATATATGTGGCTTCTTGAATGCAAATGTTCCATGTATGTTTATAATTTTCAAGATACCCATGCATGCATTTTTAGACTTGAATTTATATCCATTATGTGTATTTGAAAGAGAGTAGAGCTATTGGGATTCTTAGAATCTCACTCTTTCTCCCCATTACCTAACATGTCTAGGTGGATCAAGTAAGCAAGGAAATGGGAGCCTCCACACATAGAAGCAAGGAGATTGACAATGGAGTTGTTATTATGCTTATTGTAACCATAATGATGTCAAACAATGTAATACCATAATGAATATGATGTATAACCTTTTGAAAATATGTAATTATATGGATATGTGATGTATATGTGAGAGTGGATAGCATTTGAATAATATGACATGGTTTTGACATTGAAATGCAATAATGGGAATGTTAGACTCTTATGTATAGTAATAAGTGGGATAGTGAATTTATGACATCTTGGTTTTTAGACCCTTTAGACATGTTTAGAGGTCTATTTTGATGCTTTCTCACGTGCTCAAGAAATCATAGTTAGGGTAGGAAAGCATTTGGACACATTTTGACCCATTTTGGTGCTTATAAAGCTCATGTTGGCACCCTATGTCACAAACTGACTAAATGCAGAAATTTTCCCATGAAATTTGTCATGGATCTAAGTTTCATCTATAGCTTTTTGTAAAACTAAGAATCATATTATTTAGAGCTCTAGAGAATAAATTATGAAATTCTAAAATTGTGCAAATTCTTAGATTTGGCATTTGCACTATTCATATGGTCAGTTTCTTCTTTTTTGTCATTTATGGGCCAAATGAAGTTTGATTGCCTTGAAACTTTATAGAAATAAATAAACCTTATAATATTTCTATAGCCATAAAGATCACCCCATTTAGATTTATATTGAGGGAGATATGAATTTTTGAAGTTGGAACTTACTGTTAGTAATGTAGTAGGACCCTTAGCATTGTTCCATCAATTTTCATTAGCTTCTTGTCATTTTTGAGGTCTGGACTATTTTCTCCTTAAAGTAGACATCTATAACTTTCCATATTGGTATAGTTTACTAAATTTTGATTTTTTTAGAATTAGTTATGAATTTTTGAAATCCATATCAATAAACTGTATCAGAACTCTAGGACAGCTGGACCTACAATGCATTTCTATTGTCTACTGTGGTCCCAATGATGTTTTCATTGCCTAGAAGTATTTTTAGTATAAATTTAATGTTTAAGGATTTCCAAAAAGCTATGGTTTGTTAGATTTTTATTTTTCTATATTTAATTATGAATTCTTAAAGTCTATATAAGAAAACTAAAGTTTGAGCCCGAAAACAAGCATGCATTTTCTGATGTGTAGGGCTCCAAATCTGAATTGCATGAAATTTTTTATAGTGTTTATGACTTGTATAGATAAATTAAGAGTAGGGTATGATGTTTGAAAATTTATGGGGTCCATAGAGTATAAAAGAAAAGATTTTAAAACCCTATGCAATGCATTTATTTGTATTGTTTTTATCCATTTTCTTAATGCAACATGTAAAAAAGTCCACTAGTGGAAAGATAAGGCTAGAAATATTATGGTGTTACATTTTTGGTATCGGAGTAAAGTTCCAGGCCTTCTAGGGATGTTTAGGGCTTGAAGATGTGGCGATAAAGCTATGCAAAGGCTTGTATAGGTATAAAGCCTTGTATGAGATAGTTAGGGTGTCTAACATTGGCATATGATTATGTTTATGTTATGTAGGATATGGAATGGTCTCAAGTAAGTGGTAAGCCTTAGGTGAGGTTGGCCTTAAGAGTTTCGAGAGTAGAGTTAAGTGATCCAATGGCTAAAACTCTATAAGTTATAGTGGCTCGCCTAGATCAGTGGTAAGCTTGTGTATTAGCAGCAAGAGATGACAGTACAACTGGTAGATAGGCTTGCTTAGAGAGGTTATGAGAAGCTGAATATCCCTGATTACCACAATCAAATCATTCAGGGGATGTCCTACCTAATGCAAGGTAAGCAATGAAATAGTACAGTATGAGGTGAAACTGCTGCTGCACATAGCAAATGTTGAGGGAGCTATTCCCCCTAGCCATGACACCCAGATGTTAATGTGAATTGAAAAGCCAAGAAAGCTATTCCCTCAAGCCATATGTTAGAGTTTATAGACTACACTCCATAGAGCCCCAACAGCTCAGAGGTTACATGCGATTATAGGAAGAGGTAGAGTCCTTTAGTTTAGATGATGGGCTGTAGACGGTGACAGTGAGGCTCGGATTAGGTAGCTAAAGAAGAAGTGTCCAGTTATGATGGAGTGTATTGCCTTATAGAAGGCCTTGTTGATCATTTTTAGGTTAACCTAAATAATGAACTATTATGGGGTCAATTTAAGCACCAAAAGTTAAGACCCCTAGTATGAATAAAGTAAGAGAGAAGAAAATGATCCATTGGCAGACACAGGGGATCATTAAGCAACAGACGAGTGGGCCTAGTAAATGAGACTGAGGAAGAGATTCCCATAGTTCCTGGTATAGCTTGAGAACATTGAGTTTAAGCAGTAGCCAAAGGTAAAATATCAAGCACGAGAGTAATAAGCTTGTAGAGATCCACCTACTAGGCGTTGACTCCAACTTAGGATACTATCCTCTATGCTAGTGAATGACGGACTTTCACCATAAGCTCCAGATATGTAAAGCATGCTATAGATATATGTGTAAAGGAAGGATATATCTATATAAAAGAACAAATGTCATACCCCAACATAGTATATGTTCGTACTTACTGTTAAAAGATCTTGTGCTCAATAGCAGGAAAACCCTATTGACAAAGTCTCAACATTTACATTGCAAAATACAATACCTTATTGACAAGATCCTAGATCTTGATGACAGGATATTTTCATAGCTTTTAAATTGGCATGCTTTAATACTATTAGTACTAAAGGGGATATAGTGATTATACAAAGAGAGTATACCTCAGGGGTGATACCTTAAAACAAAAATGAGTTGTAATGAGACAAAGGACCCCCAATTAGTGATTTCAAAGATACGAGAAAGAGAGGAGACGCTAAGAGAGTAATACCTAGTAAGAGGTACCCTCACTTTAGTAGTGACTAAAGGAGAGTTAATAGAAGGAAGCATAGTGAAGGTAGACAGATAAGAATTTCATACTGTGTCAGATGAGCTTCCCTGGTATGAAACTGATGCAAGGTAAAAGCACACGAGTAGTAAGGGTGTTGAGGGGAGCATAAAGTTATCAATAATGTAAATTTAGGGTATTGAGAGGGCATGTCCTGAATTGGATTAGTAAAACCCTGAATTCAATGGACTATGCTCCTTAGGATGGAAATGAAAAGCTCAAGTAAATAGAGAGTACTCAGCTCCTGATGATAATGTAGAAATGAGTCGAGGCAAGTGATTAGTGCCTCAGTACTCCTAGGGAAGCTAGAAAAAGTCTAAGGTTGCCTAAGAAAGTGAGTCTCTATATTATACAAAGAAGAAATGTAAGCCAAAAGCATTATAGAATGCAAACTCTAAGGTCACCCAGACTAAAAATTTCCTCACAAAGGGACGACCTAGTTAGGAATAAAGTAGATAAGAGAAGCTAGACCTCCCTCTTTCCTATAGGGAGTAAGCAAGAAAGGGTGAACCTAAAACTGATATAAATACGCTCTTGAGCATAGAGAAGCAGAAAATGTAACACCCTAAAATTAATTAAGATGTTAATCATGGATTTAAGTTAATTAAAAATAATTAATATGGAACAATTGGACAAGTTAAGTGAATGAAAATTTTAGAGAGATAAATTATTAATATGAGTTTGAGATTTGATTGAGTTATAAACCCCATCTAGGCCTAAATTAAATTAAGTAGGTCAAGGTTAGGGACTAATGGAGGCCCAATAATTTTAGGTGCAGACCTAACCTTTTAATGTGAGACTTAGCCCAAGAGAGAGCACATAGGGGACCCAATCTGATTTAATAAGATAGAGACCCAAGAGCCAACTTATATAAGCTCTTGTAATTGGCCTAATACCCCTTGTGCAGCCTCAATTAAGTGGGCTCTTGAAAATTTGGCCCAACCCAACTAAAAGTCTGAATTGTTGAAGTTAGTTTAACAAATTATAACTTCAGCCCAACAATTAGTGGGAGCCCAATAGGTCCTTGGGTTGATGGGTTGACCCATAACCCATTTAGAACCTAACTTAAAACCCTAAAAACCATTTTAGCCACCCCCATTCTGTAGAAACACAAGAAACAAAAAGGAAATTCAAAGGTTCAATGGGGAGGCTAGGGTTCTTGACACATTTATATCATTTCCCACTTTTAGAGTAAGATTCAGCCAAGGTAATAGTTGTATAACTTAATCCGCTTTCCTTCCTTTTCATTTTAACTTGATTAGTTTTTCAGTTGGAGCACTTTCACCTACACCCAAAATCTGAAATTTGCTATTTGATGTTTCTATGGTGAAATTTCGTAAGTTGAAGCAGGAGGTGTTATTAGGTAAGTATAAACTCTTCATTTTGATGTATTTTCTACTGGTTTAAGACTCCCATGGTTGTTTTGTAGTATGGGTATTAATTTTGTACGAATTTGCTTAGGATTTAGGGTGATATATTGAAGTTTCTGGTAGAGGACACATTCAATCCAAATTTAGGGATTTATAGTGGCCAGGTAAGTGTTTTCTAGGTAGCCATTAGTATTTTAACTCTTTGGGTACTTGTTGCTTCTGTAAATGATGATTTAAGGTAGTAATTTTCTGATGCTATAGTTATAGGGAGATTTTAGTACTGCTAGTGGCTTTTCAATTATCTGTAGAGTGAGGTAATCGGGGTTCATGCTAATTTTATGCATATATCTGTTTTAATTTTGTATTTACTGCATGATTATGATTTTGATGCTAAATGAATTGGTTGGCTATCTGTTATATGTGATCGGCCTTGCGAGTCCATGGTCGAGCTGTGGTGCGACTGCCACCCATGCATGTGCTTCGATTGGGCACCGCGTTGTGATCAGACCCCAGATACACTGAGCCTTGGTTGTGCTCATTGGAGAGTAGGTGCCATGGACGGGCCTCTCCCAGTGTTATTGGCCTTTAACATATGGAATTGTAATTGCTAGTATGGGATAGTAATCATAGATAGCCTTATTTCATTTACTGATATGGTGGATATATTTTCTGATGCTTACATGAAATCATGCATATATGCTAATTAAATTAGAATATATGAATGGAATCTGCCTTAGATACTAAGATTTGCATCTCACCCCGTTTCATGGGCTAACTATTTCAGGTGAAGGTTCTTTGGGCAAGGATAAGGGGAAGCAAGTGGATGAAAATCCATAAGCTCCAACCATGTGCAGGGGAGGCTATACTTGGGCTGATCTGAGTAGGATAGATGCTAAATTTTGTACCCCTTTTGTATAGCATCATCATGTAATCATGTTGCCAAGTGTAGGAGTCTGTATTTTTATAATATAGCATGTATCTATTGAGGAGTAGGCCTTACTTAAGTTTGGTATTGGATGTATGAATTTATGATATCTGTGTGAACTTTGTTGAACTTATGATATGATTTACCATTTGGGCACTATAATTATGTGACACATTGGATGTAAACCTGAGCTAATAATGCAGGAAATCTCTTATGGAATATATATATATATTTGAATAATAATTGTTGGTAGCTTTTGAAATTCTTGCTGTCATTAATCCATTAATTTGCTGACATATGGTAATTGGACGAGTAGGAATTAATACTTAATTTTGGATTGGTAATAGTAGAATAATTGGGTAAATAAGGTAGATAAATACTATTAGAATTGTATAAAATGCGGGGGAGTGGTCCTAGGGTATTCTTAGGAAGAGAATTAAAGTGCTTGGGACGAAATTTGGGAGATATAGTTACAGGAGGGAGTCATGCCGTAGCTAGGAAGGCCTCGCCGAGACCTGGAGAGTGATAGTGGTGAGGAACACCGCGGCTTCAGAAATCTCACCGTGGCTCAAAGCAAAAAAAATCACCCAGGAGGGTGGCAGAGAGAAACCTTGCCGCGGCACAAGTAGAGGAAACTAGGTGAGGAGCGTCCAGTAGCTAGGCTCGTCGCGGCGTGAGTGTATTCTACCGAGGCAAGAATTGTGGGACTTTGAATAGTAGCTTCAGGAGGCATTTCTGCCACGGCGCCATGTTGGTCTGCCGCAACTAGGGTCCAACTCAGCACGATGAAAAACTTAGTTTTTAAGCCTCAGTATCCAACTTAGCCACAGCGAAGGTCTTCAGACTCATACTTTTAGCTTAGACACCTTGGTTTTCCCTATGCTAACATCAATGGATGACTTAGAGGCACTTGTAAAGGGTTCTTAGGAGTCGAAAGTCAATGTGAAATAAACCTATAGGCCTTTAATTGAGGGTTTGTTTCACTTATTTGCATAATTGGTTTTTATTGATTGGTGATGATCCTAATGTCATCAAGGTTCAAATTTTTCCATATTTTCATAATGTAATCAATTGTAATGACTCCAAACCTTGATCATTAAGCATTAATCACGTAGTTAACCATAATTACCTATTAAGGAGTTAGGGTTGTCACAGAAAATAGCAAAGGAATAAACAATTAGTAGAGTATCCCTTTCATATGAATAAAAGGGTAGCGCTAGATAGCGCAAGTAAAAAGAGAAAGTATATGAAGATGTTAGAGCCAAGGATTTAAGAATAGAGAATAGAGGCAGAAATGATATGGATTAGTGTGCGAGAGAGCACTATGTTCCTTGGCTTAGATGTCCACAAAGCATGGGATGATGCCCTAAATAGAGATAACTGGGTAACACAAAGTGACCTCAGGTTGGAGTGGAGAATTTAGTAAGAAGTTAGCGGAAGAGTCCTCTTTTCCTTGAGTGGCATGAGATCAAGAAGTGAGTCAGAGAAAAAGATGTCAAGGGATTCTAGTGATGTCAGAATTGCAAGAACAGTATTTAAGGAGGAATCCCAGTATAGAATGATCAATATGCATATAATGAGTCCTTTATGATATAATTTCATGAAATGAAAAGAGGGACTAGTATATGATCTTTACCCTGTGAGAGATGTTAAGCACACTTGAGGTGTGAAATGCCTTGATGCTAAAAGCACTCAAAAGTAGAATATGGGTATAGTCAAAACTTACAAGATATAAGGGGAGGGTAGAATGAATACAAATAAAGTATAGTACGTCAACAAGAGTAAAGAAAGAAAGCTTCACCAAAAAGGCTTGAAGTGGGAGATCAAGGATCCTATAAGAAGTAATAAGTAAACATTAGAGTATTCTTGAATATTAGTATGATGGGATCATAGAGAGGTAGATGATACAGAACCCACTTCACATGAAGAGCATAGTAGATATTTGAGTCTAGCCTAAGAGGTTACAAGCAGTAGTTGCCAGACTTAGTGAGCACGTGTTTTATAGTTAGATATAGTAATCTTAGACTTCAATGTTTCCCAAAGATGAATCACAGTAGATCCTAGTATAGTATAGCGGGTCGCAGTAGACCCTAGCAGGACTCTGAAAGGTTGCAATAGACTTAGTGGTCGCAGTAGACCCAGGGATCATAGTAGATCCCATAGAGTCACAAAGAGAGAACAGTTACAATACAGCAGTTCTATAGAGAGATGAAAGCCTAAGATAGTTTTTATAGAACAAATAGTCTTAGAGACCAGTACAACTTCAGTTGATTTTTGTCCTAAAAACTAGAGAACTCTTAAGTCTAGTAGGCTCTTGCCATAGAGATATTTAGGCTACACATAAACAGTAAGACCAATGACTAGACTTTTTGGTTAAATGTGCATAACATGTGGGATGAGGGAAGCAAGAAAGTAGCTTTCTAGAGTTATAACTATATGAACCACTACCCAACAAATATTATACCTGATCGAGAGATAGAGATATCCCTATATATCGAGCCATGTATTAGTAAGGGGTCAGGTGTAATTTTATGATAAGGTAAGTGGTAGATTATATCTCCAGTAGTTAAAACCGTGAGGAAGTTAACATCCCACAAGAACTAAGTAGTAGTAGGTGATAGTTTCTTTTCAAAGCTAGTACAAAAAGGGTCAAGAGTAACACAAGTCAGTTACTCAGTTGAGAAACTGAATAATGCTCACGTTTAAATGAGTAAGGGGAGTAAAGAAAAGTCCTAACCTAAAGAGGCAAATATGATAGTAAACAAAGGAGCTAGGACTACTAAGCATAAGATCTCTTTAAAAGAGTCATAGTCCCAGCAAGTGATTAAGATGCAAAGCCTATAATAGAAAGAAATATGAATTGTGATTATGGGATGAGCTAGTGAGGAAAGAGTAAGATTAAATAGTGGACGGTATGCTGAAGTAAGATAAGTATGTAGATAGACATCCTCCAATAGCTATTAATGAAAGATAATAAGACCTTAAAAGCCATTAGGAGATAATAAGAGAGAATTAATACTAAGTAAGTTATCTCCCAAGATATGTAAGAGAGTCCACTGAGTAGAAAGGTTAGCCCCTATGAGCAGGTTAAAACTAATCAGGTATGAAATGATAAACTCTCTCAAGAAATAGGCCAGAGTTATGAGAGTATGATTTAGAGTCAGAAATTTCTTTCCCTTATGAGAAGAGCTAGTATGTGCTCTATAGAAATAGTACAGAGGAAAACAAACAGACACAGTAAGCTAGTAATGTAAGTTCTCTGGCAAAAAGAAGCTTAAAAGAGCCTAGTCTTTAAGGAAGTAAAGGAAGCTAAAAAGAAGGGAAAGAGAAAGCTAGTTAGCAAGAAAATGAGAAAAGTTAGAGGAGGTTTTACCTCTAAATTTTGAGGAAAAAATTTATTGAAGGGGTAGAAATGTAACATTTGAGTTTTTATGGAAACGAGGACTCAAGGTTTCAGAAATTTTTTAAGCCTTAGTTATAGTGAGAATGCTTGTTAGTTATAACGAGGATGCCTGTTAGCTATAACAAGCATGCCTATTAGCTATAGCGAGAATACTTGTTTGCTATAGCGAGGATGCTAGTTTGCTATAACGAGTTTGTGGCTATACAAAATCTAGGGAATTTCTAGTAATAACGTAAGTTGTAGTGAAAATAGTTGGGAAGCTCTCACAATAGCGAGAGGTGACCCTCGCTATAGCAAAACCTGATTAAGGAAATACTAAAGAGGGATTTTAAATGGAAAAATTGAGTTAGATGGGGTTCTTAGAGGCCTTAAAACCCATAGGAACCCCTGGGATGTTTTAAAACCCCTCTAATGAATGATTTTGATAAAGGGTTAACTTAAACTTTGACCAAATGATTTGGGAAGGTTTTAGATCCAAATTGAGTGGTTCCAAAGCCATTTTAGAGGTTAGAGAACCTAAGTTTCATGATGGAAAAGATGCTTTCTGAAAAGGAGTTAAAATGAGTCCAATAAGATAAAACCAAAAAATAAGGAATAAAGTGCAAAATGTAAAGTTACAAAAAATGCTTTGGTGCTTCTTAAAAATGTCCAAAACTCTCCCCCACCTTTAGACCGGCTTTTAGCTAGTTGAAAACAAAAAGAAGCGCTACTAAGGAGGATGCACAATGGGAGGAGAAAAAAGGGAAGAAAGACTCCAAGAAAAGGTAAGAAAATTGATGATTTTTCATGGTTCTTCCTTTAGTAACTTGGTTCCCCTCCTTACCACCTTTCTTTCCATGGATTTATTAAAGTGTTTGGTTCTATTTTGAGCCATGTCTAAAGGAGAGGAGTTCGAAATTCAAAGGAGAGGCCAAAGCAAAAGAGAAGACTCTTAGAAAGGGCTTGAATCAAGGTAGATATCCTAGATTTTCATGCTTTCTTCTTGCTTCTTGAAAGTTGATTTTTGACCTTATAAAGAACCACCAAGAGGGAGCAAAATCTAACCTAAACCAAGGATGAATCTTAGGAATTAGAATGTGGAAAACAAGAATATGAAAAAAGAATAAAGAAAGAGTCAATGAAATGTAAGATAGTAAGGCTAAGGATTCAAAAACTTAGGCTAAAATTTGATTTTATCCAAGAGTTCTAAGTCTAAGCGAGTGTTTGCATGAGCTCGTAAGACCCCTAGGGAGCTTCCCACATGTATCTCCCATCAAGGAAAACAAAATCACTTCCATTGGTGCCAAGGAAAGTGTTGTCTTAGCCTAAGAGCGTTAAAGCACCTAAAGACTATTTTAACTTCTTCCAAGTTTATAATTGCATCATATATGATGGGAAAGTATGAGAGGAGGGCTTGAAAAAGTCTAGAGAGACTAGAAAGTGTGATAGAGGTATAGGTTCCATATTATAGCATAATGAAACAACACATAGCTAGGCCCCTTAAAATAAATATGTGATGGCTCTAAGGAGTCTAAATGGAGTCAAGAGTCATAGAGTAAGGGAGAGAATGGAGCCAATATCATAAATTTCTAAGGTTGCTTCATTAGGTGCCTTATGGAACCATAATTGTACACTATGAGTGCCAAGGCTATTCTAGAGTATGTGTCACTTTAGTAAATGCTCTAAGAGTATAATTGGATCCCCTTTCATGTGTTAGGCCAAAGGAATCAAGCTCCACCTCTTTGTAAGTGTGGGACGGAGGGAGAGGAAGAAATTACAAAGAGAAAAGTGTGTTCTTGTGTACAAGGTAGCTCTCTCTCTCCTTTCTCTCATGCATGCTTAGGTGTTTCTTGTCTTTGAATATATGTGTACATGTTTAAGTAATGAAAAATGTTTTAGCAAGTATGTATATGCCATGGTACCATAATGTTTGATTTATGTACTTTAATGAGATTTTATGAACATGTTTTGACTTGTATGAATTTGGTGAAGCCAAAAGTCCCTTAGCTAGGGTGAGGATGAGCCAAAAGTCCCTAAGAATGGGTAAAATAAAGTCAAAAGTCTTTAGAAAGAGTGAGGCTTAATCAAAAATCCCTTAAAAGTGGGTAAGGCAAGTCCAAAAGTCAAAAAGAGAATGGATAATGCTAAACTATTATCTTGATAAGCCTATATATGATATATGTGGCTTCTTGAATGCAAGAAATGTTTTATGTATGTTTATGAGTTTCAAGATAGCTATACATGCATTTTTAGATTTAAATTTACATTCATCATATGTGCTTGAAAGGGAGTAGAGCTATTGGGATTCTTAAAATCTCACTCTTCCTCCCTATTACCTAACATGCCTAGGTGGATCAAGTGAGTAAGAAAATGGGAGCCACTACCCATGAAAGCAAGGAGATTGACAATGGAGTTGTTATTATTCTTATTGTAACCATAATGATGTCAAATGATGTAATACCATGATGTATATGATGTATAACATTTTGAACATATTTAATTATATGGATTTATGATGTATATGTGAGAATGGATAGCATTTGAATGATATGACATGGTTTTGACATTGAAATGCAAGAATGGTTAGACTCTTATGTATAGTAATAAGTGGGGTAGTGAATTTGTAAGATCTGGGTTTTTGGACTCTTTATACATGTTTAAAGGTCTATTTTGATGCTTTGCCACATGCTCAAGAAGTTATAGTTAGGGTAGGAAAGCATTTGGACACATTGTGACCCATTTTGGTGCTTATAAAGCTCATGTTAGCACCATATGTCATAAACTAACCAAATAGAGAAATTTTCTCATGAAATTTGGCACAAACCTAAGTTTCATATAAATATTTTTGTAGAGCTAAGAACCATATTATTCAAAGCTCTAAAGAATAAATTATGAATTTGTAAAGTTAGGAAAATTCTTAGATTTAGCATTTACACTATTCATATGGTCAGTTTCTTCTCTTTTGTCATTTGTGAGTCAAATGAAGTCCGATTGTCTTGAAACTTTATAGAAATAAATAGACCTTATAAGCTTTCTGTAGCCATAAAGAGCACTCCATTTGGATTTATATTGAGGGAGATATGAATTTTTGAAATTAAAACTTACTGTTAGTAATGTAGCAAGACCCTTAGCATTCTTCCATTGATTTTCATTAGCATCATGTCATTTTTGAGGTCTGGAGCTATTTTTCCTTAAAGTAAATATCTGTGTCTTTCCAGATTGGTATAATTTACTCAATTTAGATTTTTGTCGAATTAGTTATGAATTTTTGAAATCCATATCAATAAATTATATCAGAACTCCAAGACAGTCGAACTTGTGATGCTCTTCTATTGTCAACCATGGTCCAAATGATGTTTTCATGGCTTGGAAGTACTTTTAGCATAAATTTAACATTCAGGGCTTTTTAGAAAGCTATGGTTTATTGGATTTCGATTTTTCTAGATTTAATTATGAATTTCTAAGGTCTGTGTAAGAAAACTAAAGTTTGAGCCCGAAAACAAATATGCATTTTCTAATGTGTAGGGCTCTAAATCCAAATTGCATGACATGTTTTATGATGTTTATGACTTGTGTAGATAGATTATGAGTAAGGTATGATGTTTAAAAATTCACAGGGTCCAAGGAGTATAAAAAAAAAAGATTTTAAAGCCTTACGCAATGTATTTATTTGTGTTGTTTTTATTAATTTTCTTAATGCAACATGTATAAAGCCCACTAGTGGAATGGTAAGGCTAGAAATATTATGTTGTTACAAAATGTGTTTTATGGATTCATTGTGGCTTGGTTTGGTGAAGCCAAAAGTTCCTTAGCAAGGGTGAGGATGAGCCAAAAATCCCTAAGATTAGGTGAGACAAAGTCAAAAGTCTCAAGAAGAGTGAGGTATAGTCAAAAGTCTCTTGAAAATGGGTGAGACAAGTCCAAAAATCCTAAGAAAAATGGGTAAGGCTAAGCCAATGCCCTTAAGAGCCAATGTATGATTTGTATGAGTTCTTGAACATGGAAATTGTCTTATGTATGGTTACTAGTAGCTTGATCTTCATGCATGCATTCTTTGAGTTGAAAATGTGTTTGTTATATATGTTTGAAAGGGTTAAGAGCTATTGGGATTCTTGGAATCTCGTTCTTTCTTCTCCAATGTCTAACCACACTTAGGTAAGCCAAGTGGTCCAAGAAATGGAGGCTAACAACCTTAAAAGCCAAGACTTTGACAAAGATTTTGTTATTTAGCCATTTTGTGGATATATGGATGTCAAAGGGTGTAACTATAGGATGTATATATGATGTAGATACTTGAGGTCACTTAAATATATGTAAATATGATGTATGTAACGATTTTGGAATCATATGAATAAGTGTGTATGATTTTGCCACCAAAAGGCCTTTATGTGTTATGACTTTTATGTGTATAAATGCAAGTAGCATAGTGAGAATAAGCTCCATAATGTTTTGAACTAATTGGCATGTCTCCTTAGGCTATGAATGTGGTTTTGGACGTACCTAAGTGGCTATGGATGGTTAAGAAAGCAATTTGACACCTTAATGAACCATTTTAGACTCCAAAGTGACCAAAACTTGAGGTAAACCCCAAATTGACCAAATATATGAAATTTTCCATGAAATTTGGCATGAATATAGGTCTCATTTGGAGCTTTTCATAGGACTAAAGAGAACCCAATTTGGAGTTTCAGAGAATTTATTATGATTTTTCAAATTTGAAAAAATTCTACTAATATGGTAACAACACTGTTCATATGGTTAGTTTATATTTCTATGTTACACATGAGCCAAATGATATTCAATGCTCATAAAATTTTACAAACATAAACTAAATATCATAATCTTTCCATAGCCACCAAGATCACCTTATTTGGAGCTTTTTAGAGAGAGAATCAAAATTTTGAAATTGCATGACAGTATCGGTAATATAGCATGATCTTTGGTATTGTTCATCAATTTTCATGAGTTAAATGCTTCTATTTTAGTCTAAAACTATTTTTATCATTAGTTAACATCTAGAGCTTTCTAGATTCGTATGGTTTGCGTGATTTCAATTTTTCTAGAATTAGTTATGAATTTTCAAACTTTATATCAGAAACTTAGAAAGTGAACCCAAGAGCAAACCTATAATTTTTTGATGTATGATGCCAAACCTGAAACTCTTGGGATATTTTGTGATGTTTTTTATTTGTATAGATGTGTTATGGATGGAAGATGATAATGATGAGTTCATATGGCATACAAAGCATGAAACGAGTAAATGGAGCCTTATGTAACGTAAATTAATACATTAAAATTAATGGAATTTCTTGCAAGGTGTATGAATTCAAGCTTATGCAATGGAATGGGAAAGCTAGAAGAGTATGGAGTTATAGGGCATGCCAAACATTAATGTCTGGTGTGTGATTTACAATAGGAACAAACATAGTTACAGGAATGAACATTGCTATAGGAACAAAGTGAAGTGCAAGTGTATTATCTAGCACCTTTATATTGGGTTAGACTCTGAGATAAGGTTATGAGTAATGATGAGAGGAAAGAAAAGTCTAAGTGTCCAAAAATGAGAGTATAAAGCTAAAGATGACTTAAAACTAGAGCCAAAACGATTAAATAGTATCAACAGATAAAGCAATGACAAAACTATAATTTCAAGTAACTTCTTAGAAATTCAAAGAAGAAAATTTTAAATAGCAAAATTGAGTTCTCTAGGATTCTCAAAGGCCCTAAAAACCATAAGAACCATTAGAATGACCAAAACACTTTTGGTGTGTATTTTATGCTATCAGTTGACTCAAACTTTAACTAGATAATTTGAAAGAGTTCTAAACCCCATAAAATTGAAAGTAAATATTTTTAATAAAATAGAGGACCTAAATTTTCATATGAAAAAGATGACACTTAAAAAGGATTTAAAATAAGCTCAAACAAAGTGGTCAAAGTTGTGGGGCATAACAAAAATTTTGTAATTATTATAAAAATTTCTCCTTCTCCCTTATATCAAGCTAGCCAAGTTTACAGCCCCTCCAAACTGACTTCTAGCATTTTGAATTAGAGCTAAAGACATAATGAAAAAAAGGGAGGAAGAAGAGGAAAGGGGAGCTATTTTAGGTAAGGAATTTTCCACCTTTTATGGTATAATTTTCACTAATCTTCTTCTCCTCTTTAAGCCCTTTCTTTTGGTGGTTTTAATTTCTTAAAAGGAGCACTTTTATGGCCAGTCACTTGGAAGAAGAAGAGGATTTGAGAAAATAAATTATAGTATCAAACTTTCGATTGAATAAGGAATCCATTAAGGTATGATATGATGTAAGATGCTTGCTTTCTCTTGTATTCCTACTTCCTCACCAATTTGTCTAGCCCTAAGGGACATAAGAAGGGATTAAATTTGAGCTAAAATAGAATATGAACAATGGCTTTAAGGCATGGAGATTAAGAATATGTAATTAGAATCATTAAAGGAGCCTTAGGAATCAAGATAGAATAGTTAAGGTTTCTATTGTACCTAAAGAGTTATGGAATCTTAGGAGGATAATTTAAGCTATATAAAAGTATAATTAGACTAAAGAGAAGCCAAGAAACGTCTACATGCATCAAAATCCAAGAAGAAATCAACAAAACTCAAAGTGGCTCCTATACATGTGTAGTTTGGGGCAAGGTATAGTCAAAGCATTTAAGGAGTGTTTTCTTGAGTTCTAATGATTTAAGAGACATAGATATGATAAATAAATAATTATGGAACCATTGGACTGAATTTAGGAGCTCTAAATTGGAAGTTGAATTTTTAAGGCCTGAATTGGATTAAAGAAGCAAGTTAGTCTTAAACTCCTCTAATCAAGCATATAATGATTCAAATGAGTTTCCTTAAAGCTATAGGACTTATAGCAAGTGAAAATTTGGGGTTTACAAAGTGAAAACCAGGGGTTACTTCTTATTGGACCTAAACTAGCCTTAAATTCCATATTAAGCTCTAATGGGATTAAATGATAGTCATAAGACTTAAAATAAATGAATCCAAATGGATTAATTTAGCTTATGGATTGCTATATGTAGGCTAAACTAGTCTAAACTCACATAATTGTGAGTGTCAAGTCAAGAAGAGCTAAGATAAGTGAACTAAGAAGTAGGTTAGTTGCATCTTGAAACTTCATAAGTTCTAAGGTAGCTTCATCTTCTTTTCTTGCATAAATATGAATGTTTGAATGAGTTGAAGTGCTTGTATGTATTGTTGTTTGATATATTCTTGTGATATGTTTTAGTATGTTTTCCATAATGAGCTTTATGTATGAGTTTGACATGCTTTTTGACTCTTAGCTCCCTATGGCATAGAATTGAGTGCAGTAGCTCTTCCTTGATCTTGAGTTGAGTTAAGTTGAGGCTAACTAGTTTGTTTTGATGCCATAACTTGATGATGAATGAGTTGTTATGCTAAAAGTTGCAATTGAGTTACATAAGGCATATGAATGACATTCTTACACCACATGCATTGCATTTCCTCATGATGTTTATGTATGCATTGATTGGTTGAGATTGGCTACTAAGATTCTTCGTAGAATCTCACCCATATGTTCTTGCTAACTCTTTCAGGGTCACCAAGCAAAGGCAAAGAGGTTTAAAAGAAGTTAGACATTTGAAATGTTGTATTAGTAGTATTATATGTATTAAAATTTGATAGGTGTATTAATATAGAATGGATAGTATCTCTTTTGTATTAATGATGATTTATGATGTAAAATTATATATATTATCATATCTTATGATGGAACCAAGTGTATGAACATTAGAGTATGTATATTAGTTGTTTTGATGCATGAAATGGCTACTAGTTCCTAAATTGGCCTATGTAGTGCAATGGAGTCTATGTGTAACTTGGGTACAAGAGGGTCATATTTTTATGCAAGCCCTATTTTATGTGTTTGAACTTATGGATTGCATGCCTAGAATGATTGAAATTTGTTCAAAGTAGAAGAGTGCAATTTGGAATCCATTTAGGTCACTTTTGAACCCTAAAATTAGTTCTAAAAAATCTTAAATTTCACCTCTACCATAAATAACCCAAATAACCTAGTTTAGGGATGAAATTTGGCATGCAATTATACCTTGAATAGAGCTTTTTAATAAACTAAGAATGGGAATTTTTTGGACCTCTACAAAATATTTTATGAATTTTCAAAATTTTAAAAATTATGTGAAATGGTCCTTGACACTATTCACACTATCCAGTTTTGGTTTTTGGTACGTTTGAATGGTCAAATGAATTCAATTACCCATGAAATTTTATAGATATAAAGTTCACATCCTAGCTTTCTGTAAACACCTAATTTAGGTGAAATCAGAGTTATATAGCTTGAGATATAAATTTTCAAAGATTGATGTAGAATATGGAACCCATGACCATTTTGGGCCATGCTTCCAATGTGTATTTCATGGTTTAATAGACTAAAACATGTTTGCTTACGATAAATATGAATGAAGAAAAGAAAAGTCCAAAATATGACCTCTACATCTCATTTTGACATGTAAACGGATTGATTTTACAATGGAAAGTATAATGGATGTTGTGGAAAATATCTATGAACGATATGAATGAACTAAATAAAGCTAGGCATGATAAAAAGTCCAATTAAATGAGAAAAGAGACTCAAAAATGGTTGAAACCCAATTTTTGAGCAACTGAAAAGAATCCTCGTAGTGTAGCAAGGAAAAATCAGAAGCTTAAGTATTTAGTAGAAAAAGATATTTCCTATAATTATTTGATTAAACAAGATTATTGAATTAACTAGAGCTGATGAAATTGGTCAAAACTCAAATTGCATATTCAAGGTAATTGTGGCACATGTGTCAATGAAACTATTTTAAGTTATTTTGAGCCACTGTGAAGGTAGAGAATGAGTATATGAGCATAGAGGATCTTAAAATATTCTATGTCTCAAATTATCCAAAAAGATTGAGTTGAGGGGCTAGAATCAAAGCGAAATGAATGCAATGGCAAAATTTTAATTTTGACCAAAATGGTACAAAAAATTGGAGATTTGAGGAAAAACAAATAGAGATAAGGATAACTCTCATTAATTTTAAGATAAAAGAGCATACATGTGAAAACCCTATCTTCTTATCATTGTAATTATAGTTAAATACAAGATTATTAATTAATGATCAAGGTTTGAGGTCATTATATTTTACACATTACGAAAATATGAGGAAATTTGAACCTTAACGTTAGGGTCATCACCATACCACCACAACAAAAAAAAAATTTGTATAAAAGAAATCTTACTACCATAAGGGGTTTATGATTCAAACCGTCCATCAGTTTTAATACCCATTAACCTCCCACAAGTGTTCTTATATCATCTCTTACCATGGATAAGTTTCACAATCGCCGCGGCGAGTTGGACCTTCGTCGCGACCAACCGATGTGGCACCGTGGCGGAAATGCTTCCTGCAACTATTGTTCTCAACTCCACAATTCGCGCCTCAGCACAATATGTTCGCGCCGCGGCGGGTTTTGCTTCTGTCCAACCCTTATTTTTATTTCTTTGACTCGCGTCGCGACAAGTTTTGGTTCTGTTACCCTCCTGGGCGATTTTTTTCACTTCGCACCGCAGCGAGGTTTGTTGTGCCGCGGCGCCTTTCGACACTGTCTCACCTTTAGCCACGGCGAAGCCTTCTTGGCCGCGGCGCGATTCCCTCCTGTGACCATATTACCCAAATTTTGCCCTTTACAACCCCAAATTTCATCTTAGGAACACTCTAGGTCCACCTACCCTTGTTTTATGTGATCCCAATGGTGTTTATCTACCCTATTTACCCATCAATCCATCCATTACTATTGCAAAACTTAAATGCTACTTCCTACTTGTCCCACTAGTTCATATTAGCAAATTCAAGAATATATGACAGCAAGATCACATGCATTAGCAACAATTTACATCCCATACAACTTCTATAGAGATTCCATTCAACAATAGCTTACCTCAAAGGCATCATATAACTACAACTCCCATATGGTGATCCATATCACAATTTCAGCAAAACTACAAATATATATAATACCATAAGTTCATACATTAGTATTCAACTACAATGAGATTTAAATCCTTAACGGTTACATTCCAATCAAACAAAATATGAATGCCTATACTTGGCAATATGAATACATGATGATGCTATGTAAACTAATAACAAAATTGCATCTCTACTAAATGAGCCTGCCTAAGTGTAGCCTTCTCCCATATGATGGAGCTTATAGATTCTCATCCATTTGCTTCCCTTTATCCTTACCCGAAGAACTTTCACCTGAAATGTTAATCCTATGACACGGGGTGAGATATGAATCTCAGTAACCAAGGCAATTCCATCATATATCCAGTTTAATTAGCATAAATCAAAATCAAAATCAAAATCATATCCATCATAACAGCAAATGAAATAATTAAGCTATCATGATTACTATCCCATACCAGCAATCATATCATCACATGTTAAAGGCCATTAACACCGGGAGAGGCCCGTCCACGGCACCCACTCCCTATTGAGCATAATCGGGGCTCAGTGCATCTGGGTTTAATCATAACCGGTGCTCGATCGAAGCACATGCACAGGTGGCAGTCGCACCACAGCTCCACCATGGACTCACAAGGTCCAATCATAATTCAACAGATAGCCAATCAATTCATTCAACATTTCAAATCATTCATATACAGCAACATATGAAATTAAATCAAATATATACATGGAATTGATATAAACCCCCGGTTACCTCACTTGTAGACACTTGCAACAGTCACCAATGGTGCAGAAATCCTCCTATAACCATAGCATCATAGAATTACTACTCTAATTCATCATTAACAATTATAATCAATACCCAAAGAATTTAAGATGCTAATGACTACCTAAGAATCACTTACTCAGCCACTATTAGTCCCCAAATTCGGATTAGAATGTCCTTTACCAGAAAACTCAATATTCCACCCATAATCCTAAGCAAATTTGTACAGAATTAATACTCATTTTATAAGTCAGCTATGGGGGTCTCAAATTAACAAATGAAGCATCAAAATGGAGGGTTTAAACTCACCTAATGTCAGCCCTAACCTCAACCTACGAATTTCACCAAGAAAATCCCCAAACACCCACATTTCAGATTTTGTGTAGGATGAAAATGCTCCAAATGAAAAACTAATCGGGCTAAATTAAAGAGGAAGATGAGGGGATGAAGTTGTATAACTGTTACCTTGGCTAAATCTTGCTTCAAATGTGAGAAAATGCAGAATCTTTGCCTCTAAC
Organism: Erythrophleum ivorense; assembly: GCA_026724425.1. Classification (NCBI taxonomy): domain Eukaryota; kingdom Viridiplantae; phylum Streptophyta; class Magnoliopsida; order Fabales; family Fabaceae; genus Erythrophleum; species Erythrophleum ivorense. The sequence continues at coordinate 48,472,514 of JAIUCV010000003.1, read as the reverse complement.
CCTAGCCTCCTTCTCAACCTCCGAATTTTGCTTCTTGAGTTTTATGTTTCAGCAAGTAGGAGGAAGAGGCTGATGTATTAGGGTTTTAGGTGGGTTTAAGTTGGGTCAAAGATGGGTCATGGGTTGCTCCAAGGTCCAACTTCATTTGGGCTTTAGATTTTTGCTTGTTGGGCCAGTTTTTAGAGTGTTGGGCTGCAAAATTTTGTTGGGCCAGTTCTTATACATTGGGTTGCTGAAGTTTAATTAAGTTTAGGCCAAGTTTGAGGAGCTCAAGAATGTGGATCTGCACAAGGGTTATTGGGCCACTTAAAGGAGTCTATACAAGGTGGATCTTGGGCCTCCAACACACTAAATTGGGTTGGGTCTGCCCCTAACCCATTGGGCCTCCATTAGCCTCTTATCATGATCTATTAATTTAAGCCTAGATAGGATTTCTATCTCAATTAAATCTCAACCCATATTAATTATTCCTAATTAATCTAATCCGTGATTAACACCTTAATTAATTATGGGGTGTTACAATACAAAATTTAACTAGAGGCCCAGTTCGGCCAAAGTCCTTAAATTATGCAAAAACAGGCAGTTAGTGGTAGTATTGAAAAACAAAAAAAAAAGGATTTAAATATAATAAGAATTAATATGAGAAATAGATATCTCTCATCATAATATAATAAAATAAGGCTAGCAGATTAACTAGATGAAGCCACTTCAGTTAAATCTCTAACAGTGTATGAATTAAGATTCCTAATAAACATATTTTAGATAGGACTTCTCTATACTATTTTAGGTCCCTAAAATCTCTAGGTAGATATTTTTTAATGAAGAAGATGGTTTAAAATTTAGTATAGAGCAGTTAATTTTTAAAAAGAATGAAAAATGAGCTTAAATAGACGAGTTAAAGCGAAAGGACGTAAATGGTATTTTTAAATTTGTTAGAAATATTTTCCTTTCCTTCTTATATTATCACACCACCTCTTCTCCTCCATGTAACCAATATAGACCAGCTCCAAATCAGTTCCATAGATATGCTTAATGAAAGGCAGAGGGAGAAAGGAAAATAAGGCAAATAGGTAAAAAAATATGCAAAATTTTGCTATATGCTAGTTATGAAACACTCTTCTTCTCTTCATGCTCTTTCTAATGATGGTTTTAGCATCTTGAAAGAGTGAAATTAGTAGTTGACCTCTTGAGCAAAAGAGGAGATTTGAGGAAACTAGATACATTTCAAGAAACTATAAGAAGAGAACTTTCAAATAAGGTATGCATCAAGTCAGAAAAATTTCTTTTCCTTGAATCTTCACTTCCTCCATGGTTTAGTCTAGAAAGAGAAAAGGAGAAGGAGACTTGAGCTTAAGGAAAACTTGATAAAAACAAGGATTTAGATAAGAAGTAAGAATATGCCCAAAAAAAAAAAGGTTCTATAAAAAGACATAAAAAGTAGGGTAGGAATATAAGGTTTTAGATGAACCATGGAAGTTTCAAAATCCTAAGAAGATAAATTGAATCCTTTGAGACCATAATAGAATTAAAAATGAGTCAAGGATATCCTAAATCCTTCAAGTTTCCCAACAAATTGACAAAACTTCGTGGAAGGCCAAGTATAGGTGTGTCTTGGCCATGAGGAGCTTAAGGTACCTAGGAGGTTATTTCATGGAATCTATGGTTTTAAATGGCCTAGATATGATATATGAATATTAATGAAACCATTAGAATAAATTTGGGAGCTTTATTTTCATAAGTGAAAGTTAGGGCTCAAAGATGCCTAAAAGGGCAATGTGATACTATGAATGTTTAAACTTATGTATATTGGTCATAATGACTCCCATTAAAGTCATATAGCTCATATATGTTGAGATTTTGAGACTTAGAAGTTGAATTTTAAGAGTTGCTTCTTAAGGCATTCAAAGAAAGCCAAAGTTATATTCTAAGTTCTAATGAGTATATGTAATGGTAGAATGAGTTAGATTAAGTCCTAATAGGTTGCTTTGTGTCTTAAATGATGTGTTTAGGCCAAGTTGGATTGACCATACCCTTGTGTGTGTGGGGCCAAGGGAAGCAAGATAAGAAAGGAAAGACCAAGTAAGCTAGAAAGAAGCCAAGGTCTTTAATTTCAAAAAATAACTTACTTTTCCTTCCCTACATGCATTTGGTTGCATTTGAGTTGAGATGTATTATGTGTATTATTTGTTTTATAATTGCTTGAGCTTATGTTTGAATTGGCTTTTAGTATGAGTTTTGCTTTACTCTAAGCAAGAGTGGTAGAGAATTGAGCATAGTAGCTCTTCCCTAACCTAAAGATGAACCTAGCTAGTATGTTTTCATGCCATAGCAAAATGAGTATGAAAGTTTCATGCCAATTTTATGTTTATGATATTTTATATACACATGACCTTGCATACTTGCATTTCATTCTTGAATTCTCCATTTAATGCATTGGATTGGATTAAGTGTAGCTACTGAGATTCTCCCTAGAATCTCACCCTTTTATCTCCTATTAACTATGCCAGGTGGAGCTAGTAAGGTAAAGGAGCAAGAGAAGAATGTAGAGCTTAAAAATGTGTAATTATAACACTTATGATGTACATATCATTTTGACGTATACTTTGTTGAAGAATGGTAGCAAATTATGATGTATATTGTGATGAAATGTGATAACTATCAATGTAGAAACATAAGGCTATGAATATATACCAATTTAATATGTATATGTGGCAATGGAACATGTGTTAGCCTATGATATGATATTGGTGTTATATGCATGAGTATAAGTGATATGGTGATTTTTAGAAGCCAGGCATAATTCATGTATTGATCCTTATGGAAATGATGTATATAAAGATGGAATTTTGCTTGAGCTAAAAGATTGCATATTAAGGCCTAAATGAACCACTTTAGAACTAACATTTGGTACAAATGAGCCATAAAATAGAACTTTATTCTTGATAGGCCAAATGACTTAATTTGGAACTAAAATTTGGTGAGCAAGTAAAGAATTTATAGAGCTTTCTAACAAGTTAAAATTTGTATTTTTCTGATCTTTAAAAAATATTTAGTAAATTTTCAAAATTAGCTCCAAAATGTTGTCTTATGTAGTTACAGTTCATTATAATGCACCCTTGGTTTTTGCAATACCATATTAAGATAGCACAAATTCTACATCACAATATACTTATAACATCATTTTTTATATATTTAGTACTATATATATATTAATTCATTTTTGCTCAAATTAATTCATGTTTGCTTAAATGAACCATTTCAACTTATCAAACTCATCTTTTATTCTTAATACACTCATTCATACAGAAACATCACAAAAAGAAGTATGAAAATTCAGGTTTAAGGTCAAGCATCACATATTAGAATCATTTCACCATTTTCATGTCACTCTATAATTCTGTCCAAAAATTCAAAAATTCATATCTTGAGGTAAAGAGCTCTAAATATACAAATTAAGACTCTATGGAAAGCTCAGGATATAAACTAGTTGCTGTAAAAATTCGCATATCAAAAGAAATTCGTTTGGCCCATGAAAATATAATAGAATAGTATCATTGTCAGTTTTTCATGCATGTACAGATTTGGAACTTTGGAATTTCATATCTTAAGTTACACAACTACAAATTGAGTGATCTTAGGGGCTATGGAAATATAATGATGCCAACTATATGTCTATAAAATTTTATAAGTATTGGAGTTCATTTGACCTCCTCAAATGCATAGAAAACCAGAATTGACCAAATAAAACAATGACAGAGTATTTCTACATAAATTAGCCAATTTTGAGAAATCATAAGAATTTCTAAAGAGCTCCAAAAATTGTGTTTTTTGGCTCTATGAAAAATTATAAATGAGATCTATATTCTTGTCAAATTTCATCTCGAAATTTATTCATTTGATTTGATTTTGGTTCAGGGGCAAAATATGGCTCATTTTAGTACCAATTTGGTTCCAAATGGTCCATAATGGGCTTCTACTTGTGCAAGCGACCATTTGAGCACATCCAACACAAACATTTATAGCATATATAGGCATCATAATAGGGGCCAAAACCTATTAGGTTACATCTAATTACATGAGTTCAAGTGGCTACACATCATATACAATATAAGGTTACATCTTTTGACAACAAAATGTTTTCAAAATGACCATTTAGCTTTTCCTTTGTTAATCTCTTTGCCTTCAAAAAATGGTGGCTTCTATTTCTTAGCTCACTTGGTCCACCTAGATATATTTAGGCATTGGAGAGGGAAGAGTGAGATTCTAAGAATCCCAATAGCTCTTCACCCTTTTAAACATACATAATAGATGCATTTACAAGTCTAAGAATGAATGCATGGCAATCTTACAACTTATAAACATACATAAAGCTCATACACTTCATACTTAGGTTTGTCAAAGCAATGCTTTAGCCTTACCCATTTTTTTTTAGAACTTTTGAACTTGTCTCACCTACTTTTAAGGGACTTTTGACTAAGCCTCACTCTTTTAGAAACTTTTGGCTTTGTCTCACCCAATCTTAGGGACTTTTAGCTTATCCTCACCCTAGTTAGGGGACTTTTAGCTTCACCAAACCTATTCAAACCAAAACACATTTATAAGATGCATTTCAAGAGCATAACAAGAACATCATTGTACCATGGGTATATAAACATTTGTTAGAAACATTTTTAATGGCATGAACATGCACACACATATATCCAAAGACAAGAGAACATCTAAGAATGTATGAGAGAAAGGCCAGAGAGCGACCTTGAAGCAAGAATTGCAAATTTTCTCTTGAATTCTCTTCCCCTTTTTCCGCCCACACCCTTATAATGAGGTGGAGTTTGATTTCTTTAACCTAGATACATCAAATAGGATCCAATTATATCATTGAATCAAACTTTAGCATTACACACTCTTTATGGAAGTTTACTTGGTTCTAAGACTCAAATATGGTTCCATAAAAGACCTAATGAAGCAACTATGAGAATTCATGATCTTGGGCTCCATTTTCCTCCTTCCATCTAAGTTTCTTAACTCCATTTAAACTCCTTGGGGTCATCACAAATTTATTTTGAGGAGCCTAACTAAAAGTTGCTTTATTATGCTACATTATGGGAGCTACACCTCCATCTCACTATCAATGGCTTTTAAAATTTTTCCAAGGCTGCCTCTCATGTTCTTCCATCATATATAGTCCTAATCTAGGCTTAAAAAAATTTAAAATACTCCCTAGGTCCCCTTTCTTGTCTAGGCCAAGACTATGCTTTTCTTTGGCATCCATGGAGTTTATTTTATTTTCTTGATGGGAGATGTACTTGAGAGGCTTCTTAGATGTCTTAGGAACTCACACAAACTCTTAGACATCTTAAATTATCATTAAAAAGCTTCCTATAAGTCAAGGTGCAGGAAGAATTGTATCTTGAATTTCAATGGTTCTTTCTTGGATTTCTTTTGCATTATCTTGTTTTCCACACTCCAAAATCATAGGTTTCACACTTGGTTGGGGTCAGAATTAACTCCCCCTTAGTTGTTTTATATGAGGCCGAAACACACACACACATAAGGAAGTAAGGAAGAAGAAGCAAAGTAGCATGGATATTTACCTTGATTTCTAGCTTGTTTCAAGTGCTTCCTCCTTTGCTATAGCCTTATCCTTGAAATTCCTATCTTCCCCCTTTGAACTAAGCCCAAAACAACCCAAAACAAATAACTAAAACTATGGAAAGAAAGGTATGAAGGAGTTTGAAATTCTAAACTTTTCCTTACCTTTTTACCTTGTTTTCCTCCTCCTTCTTCCCCTCCTTTATGTACCTCTCTCCCTTGGTCTCTCTCTCTCTATTTTTGGGCAAATGATATGTCGGTTAGAAAAGGAGAGGAGTGGGATGCCATCTTAAAAGGAAGAAGTCTCAAAATTGTTGCTTGAAAATTCCACTTACATCCTGTTTCGTAGCTTTTTCGTTTTAGGCTCATTTTAACTCTTTTTTATAATTATTTTTTTCATCATAAAATTTAGGTTCTCTAACTTATAAAGTGCCTTTAGAATAACTAAATTTAGATATAATACCTTTCCGAACAAACTGGTCAAAGTTAAAATTAACTAATATTGTAAAACGTCAATCAGAGGTGTTTTAACTATTATAGGGGTTCCTATAGTTGTTAAGGTCTCTTAGAACCTTAAAAAACTCATTTTTTTCATTTTAAAATATCTCCTTTGAGTATTCCAAAAAATTCCCAAAGTTATGAAAATGTCATTATACTTTTGGCAATTTTATTAAACTACCCCTAATTTGGATTGTCAGGCATCTCAGACTTTAGATCCACTTTTTTCATTATTTAAAAATTTTATTCTAATTTTATTTGACCTCAAATCATTTTATTTGGAGAACTTCCTTTTGTATCTGGTAAGTTTTGCACGTTTGCAGAGAAGCCAAACATTATGTTTTCTTATGATTCGGAGGAACCAAATGTTATAAAATGGGATTAGCTTAATGCGAAAGCTATAGAAACTCTTAGAATAATTTTGTCTTTCGGATTTGTATTAGATCTTGAACAAACATTTTACATTCTTAGTTTTTCTAAGAATTTATTTTCAGTTTTCAAAATTAGTTCCATTAGGATTTTCTTTAAATATTTTTAGACCTATGTTTAATTCATTGAAGAATTTTATTCCTATTAGCAAATTTCTTCATCTAATGGTCTGTTTAGACTTTATACTATTAATGATGTCCCTAGTTTGTTTATTGGTATGCATGGTGGTTTTTGAATTAAAAGATGTGTTATGAATGAGAAGTCTATTAGACTATGACATAAGTGATTGGGAAATATTTCCATGGAGAGAATCAAAAGATTTGTAAAAGATAGGGTTTTCCAATCCCTACAATTTATTGATTTTGGTTCATGTGTGGATTGTATTAAAGGTAAGTAGACTAACAAGTCATATAAAGGGGCTAAGAGAAATTTTGACTTGTTAGAGATTCATTACATAATACTAATTTATGTTGTCCTAATTTATGTTCTATTGGTTGAAAGTATTCTATCTTATTTATTGATGATTTTTCACAATATATGTATATCTATCTACTTTAAATAAAAGTGAGACATTAGATCTCTTTAAGGAGTATAAAGTAGAGGTAGAAAAACAAACCAAAAAATAGATTAAGATAATGAGATTTGATAGGGGAGGTGAATGCTATGATAGGTACACTAGTGATGAACAGACACATGGTCCATTTGCTAACTTCCTTTAAGAGCATATCGTAGTTGCACAATATATGATGTCTGGCTCACGTGATATGAATGGTATGACTAAAAGAAGGAATTAAAAATGCTAATGGATATGGTGAAGAGTATGCTTAGCAATTTCAAACTTCATGTTTCTTTATGGAGAGATGCACTCAAGATAGTAATATATAGTTTGAATAATATTTCAACAAAGGTTGTATTTAAAACACTCCTAAAACGATAAAGGCCCAATTTGAATAATAGGTATATACAGGGCTATCTTGCAGAAGGAACAATGTATAATCCACATGATAGGGCATTAGATTTAGGACTATCATTGCATCTTTTGTTAGCTATACAAAGAAGTTTAAGGGATATAAGTTCTATTGTTATTCACATTCAATGAGATTTGTTGAATCTAGGAATATTAAATTCCTTGAAAATGACATAATTAGTAGAAATGATCAACCACATGACTTAGTCATTAAGGATGATCACATATAACAAACTACTTCCATTAGTTATGGTGAAACATTAGTTTTATATGACACATATCATGTTGGGATGAATATAGAACATAATGAAGTTTCTAGAATCCCAATTGATCCTATTAGAATCAAGAACATCTTTATCCTAAGGATTTACCATTATGATGAGACACCTTATGATGTAAAAGAAGCACCTCAAATAGTGGTAAAAGATACTTCTATGGAACAATCCTAACCTTTATAACAGGTTCAATTGAGAAGATCAACTAAGGTTAAGAAGTCAGCAATACCTAGTGATTACATGGTGTATCTTATTGAATATGACTATGAGTATTAAGGATAACCCTGTAATGTTTTCTTAAGTAATGGATGGTAAGTATTCTGAATTGTGGCATGATACCATAGTTGATGAAATGGAACTTAGGATCTTAGGTAGTTACTTAATGGGGCCAAAACAATTGATTGTAAATAAGTATTTAAGACTAAAAGGGATTCACTAGACAACATTGAGCACTAGAAGGCAAGATTGGTTGTTAAGCATTTCACTAAAAGGAAGAAATTGATTATAGAGAGACTTTCTCTCATGTATCCAAGAAGGATACTTTTTTATATCATCATGGCATTAGTAGTTCATTTTAACGTGAAATTGCACCAAATGGATGTTAGACTGCTTTTCTCAATGATGATCACAGAGGAAGAGGTATATATGAAGCAATATAAGGGGTTCACTTTAATTCCCAATAAGAATTTAGTTTGCAAGTTGAAAAAATTTAATTTATAGACTTAAACAAGCCTCACAATGATAGTGTTTTAAATTTCTTGATATAATCACATCTTTTAGTTTTGTTGATAACATTATAGATCAATGTATATACCATAAGATCAGTGGGAGCAAGATCATACTCTTAGTTTTTATATGTGGATCACATGCTGCTTGCTTCAATTTAATTGGGGTTGTTGCATAAGGTGAAATAATTCTTGTTCAAGAATTCAAAAATGAAGGATATGGGTGGGGTATCTTACGTCATTTACATTAAAATCTATAGAGATAAGTTTCAAAGTATCTTAGTATAACACCATAAATTCTAGCTCATTTCATGATGCTCATGTACCTCACATCATTAAGATTCCGTGAGGGAGGTAGAAAAGTCTATTAAAATCATGCATTTAATTGCATTGCGTCATGCATAAAAATCATGCATCTAGTGTCACGTGGACCGTGGTGAGCTCATATCATACATCCTCATATTTAATTATATCAATACAACTCTTTTGCATCACAAAATCATGCCCACAACTCATGGAAACCGAAATGAAGCACAAAATGTAGTTGTCTAATTTCGGCCAGATTTGCCCCTTTTTCTAACCAAACTTTGGAAAATCATAACTAAATCTAAAAAATTTTAAAACATGCATTCTTGGTCATTCTAGAAAGCTACAGATGTATAATTTACACTAAAAATATGCCTAGGGCATAACATCCATCACAGAAGGTGTTTGATATCCAAAATAGTCCAGAGGTCAAACTGCACTCTGGAACAGCCACAGAATTCTGCAAAAAACTTTGAAAATGTCCAATTAATTCCAAAAAAATCTAATCTATGCAAATAATACCAAGATGAAAATCTATGGATGTTAGCTAGAGGAAAAAAATATTTTCAGACTAGTTCATCATGCCAGACCTCAAAATTTAATAAAACAGTAACTCAGGTCAGGCAAAACCCCTAATACTGGACAAATATTCAAAAATTCATATCTCCCTCTCTAGACTTTTAATTAAGGTGCTTCTAGTTGGCACGAGTTACTGTGAATGTCTAGTTTCTCTGTATAAATTTTTATAGCAATTGTACATCATTTGAGCCTTGTGTGATAGAATTCAATTTCAGACCAAATGAATAGTGTAGCAAACCAAAACCAGGAAAAATTGCCAACTTTGAAAAATTATCAAATATTCTTTAGAACTCTGAAAATTATGATCTTTAACTTCTCAAAAAGAACTTAATGAGACCTAATTGCATGCCAAATTTTAGATCAAGAATAACTCATTTGGCTAAAAAGTGACATATGGTTCTATTATAGTTAATTTTGGCTCCATATGGGATGCAAAAATTACCAAATGGCTTTTCTTTCACTTTGGTACCTTTTGGCCAAGTCTAAAAGCACATTTAGGACTTTTGTGAGCTGCCCAAATGGTCCCAAACTCCATGCATCTCATTTTGGCCTTTCCATGTACACATATGCACATTTCTATAAACTCATTCATGAAGCCATCTTTGCCATACATACTCAATTCACATTCCATTATTCACATAACACATACTTTCATTTCTACTTCATATAATAGCATAATTACATATGTCTCAAGAGTCATAAACCATTTACAACATTAATATAGATCATTATGGTTCATTATGGCTTTAAAAGGAAAATGCTAGATATATGGATGTCAAGCTCTCTTCTTCAAAGTGGTTGGCTTCCATTACCTTGTCCACTTGGTCCACCTAGCATATTAGATCATTGGAGAGGAGAGAATGAGATTCAAAGAATCCCAATAGCTCATCTCTAATTCAAATATACATAATAGATGCAAACAAGTCTCATAAATGCATGTATGGTTATGTTGACACGTGCATACATTCAAGAGGCATTTTCATTATTTGAGAAAGTCATATATAGCATACAAAGGCCTGCCAAGCAAGTGGATTGGCCTCACCCAATTTTCTTGTGGATATTGGACTTGCCTCACCCATTCTTTAATGCATTCTTGGACTCAACCATGCTCTTGGGAGTTCACTTTGCTTTTAGGAGAATCTTTGCTTTGTCTCAACCAATCTAAAGGTTCTTGGCTCATTCTCACCATGGCTAAGGGTTCTTGGCCTCACCATACTCAAGCAAATCTAAGCACACATCAAAACATCATATAAAACATAATATGTTATCATAAAACCATGGCATATGAAATCATGCTATCATACTTTTTATGGCTTGAAAATAGACATAAAACACATTTTAAGACAAGCTAAGCATACATTAATGCATGAGAGAAGGTGGAGAGAGCTACCTTGCACACAATCACACACTTTTTCTCTTGAAACTCCCTCTCTTGCTTCGGTCACACACCCATACGCTTGTGGAGATGGTTTCTCTTGGCCTAGATACAATTTATGGGAGCCAACTAGGTTCATGAAACAATCTCTAAGACCATACAATTTGCTTAGATACTAGATTGCTCTATAAGCTTCATTATAGTCCATAAATGCACCTAATGAAGCAACACTCCTCAAATAAATTCTAGGCTCCATTCTTTCATTTCAAATATGATTTTTGACTTCTTTTAAGCCTCTTGGAGTCATCACACAATTAAAACAAAAAGCCTAACATCATGTTGCTTCTTTAGGTCATAATATGGAACTTAAGGCACCAAATCACTTTCTATGAATTCTAAATTTTTTTCAAGGCCTCCTCTCATACTCATTCATCATATATGACACAAAAATGGGGTTGAAAAAATTTAAAACTCTCCCTAACTATTCCATCCATGCTTGGCCGAGACATAGCCCTTTTTGGCCTCCTTGGAATTCTCTTTGTTTTCTTAAAGGAGGAAGCATGTAGGGAGCATCTTAGGGATCTTATGAACTCATTTAAACTCTTAATTAGACCTAGGAATCATCACATAAGGTCAGATTTTATAAGGTGCACACAAAACCTTAGAATTTGTATCTTGAAATCTAATGGTTATTTTGTTATTTTCTTTGCATATTCTTAACCTTCACACCCTTTTTCCTTAGACTCATGCTTGGTTTTGCCTAAAAATCATCTCTTCCTAGGGTTTTCTCAAGTGGGGCAAAATGGAGGAGGAGGGAACCAAAGATGACAACCATAGGAAGAGAAATTATCTTGTTTTCTTGCTTTTTTGCACTTGAATCTTGTGTTCTTTGAGCTCTTCTCTTCAAATCCGAATTTTTTCCTCAATTTCTCCTTTAAAATAGATCTATATGCTTCATTATAATCATAGAAAATAAAGAGAATGAAGGAGAAGAGGTTTGGAAGAGAAAGAGCATGAAAAACTATGAAAATCCATACCTTTCTACCTTGAATTTCTCCTCCTTTTCTTCCTCCTTTTGTGTGCCTCATCCCCTAGGGTTTTCTTTTGGTTTTGGGCAGAACATGGTCATGCATAATGAAGGGAGAAGAAGGGTGCATCATGTATATAGGTGGGAATAAGTTACATTTTTCAAAAATTTTTATTTTGCCCTTCGTTCTTGACATTTTTGTTTCTCCTTTGTTTTAGCTCCTTTTTTAGAATTGTCTTTTCCATTATGAAATTTAGGTTCCCAATTTAGTAAAATGCCTTTGGAATCACTCAAATCAGAGCTAAAACCTTTCTGAACGAATCGGTCAAAGTTCAGGTCAACTGACATTGGAAAACGTCCACCGAAGGGGATTTAATTGTCCCGGGGTTTCCCATAATTTTTAGGGCCTCTGAGAACCCTAGGGAACTCAAAAATTTCATTTAAAAAGCCCTTCTATGTGAATTCCAAAATTTACTCAAAATTACGAAAATACTATTATATTTCGTAAGCTTTTTGTAAGACATTATTTCTTCATTCTAACTCTATTTTTCTTTCCATTTTAGCCTGGGATTCTCATTTTTAGGAGTCTGGAATGCTTTCCAAATTTTTTGAGACCTTAACTATCTCATTTGGGGGACTTTCTTTTGTATCCAGTAAATTTTGTTCGTTGACGGAGAAATCGTACGTTACATTTCTCACGTTTTCTCTCGTTTTCAGAGAACCGGATGTTACATTTCTCCCCCCTTTAAATAAATTTTATCCTTGAAAATTGGGGTACACTTTCTCTTACTCTTTTCTTTTCTAGCTAACTACTCTTTTTTTTCCTTCTTCCTAGCTCTATATGCTTTCTTAACGATTTCATTCTTTTAAATTTTCTTTCAACCAAAGAACTTTTATTACTAGCTCTTAATAAGGGCTCTATTGCAAAAAAAAAAAAAAATACTAGCTAGTTCTTTCTCATAAGAGAAAGAAATTTCTAACTCTGGAGGCCTATCTTGGAAGAGCTTATTAATCATGTTGGGTTAATGTTAACCCATTCGCAGGATTAATGTTTCTTTCAGTGGACTCATTTACACATCTCAGGAGGTAACTTATTTCATATCGCATCTCCCATATCCTCTCTGAATGGCTTCTTATAACATCTCATCATCTTTTCTAATCATTAGAGCCATCAGAAGTTTCTATCTATCTGCTTATTTACATATTCCGTCCACTGTTTATCTCTGTGTTCTTTCTTGCTAACTCATCTTATTATTACAATTCACATTTTTTCTATCACAGGCCTCACATCTCAATTACTTACTGAGATTACAGCTCTTTTGAGAAGTTTCTGCTTTTATGATCCTAGTTTCTTTGGTTATTGCTATATTTGTCTTTGTAGGCTAGGACTTTTCTCACTTTCTTTGCTCACTTGCAATGGCATTTTATAGTCCCTCATTTTAACATTGATAGGCCTAACATTTGTGTCTCATACTGGCACCGAAAAGCTACTACCACTGACTACTACTAAGTTCTGGTGGGATGCTAGCTATTCTCACAGTTTTGCTCACTGGAGATATACTATACCACTTACCTCATATAAAAATTGTACCTAACCCCTTTCTGAATACATAAGCTAGCATGTGGGGATCTCTCTATCCCTCAATCACGGCTACTGTCTGTTAGGTAGTGGTTCATTTGGCTCTAATTCTAGAAAGCTAATTTCTTGCTTTCCTCATCCCATATACTATGCTCATCTATAAAGAGAGCTAGTCAATAGTCTAATTGTTTGAGTAAAGCCTTTATATCTCTGTGACAATGGTCTATCAGACTTAGGAGATCTCTAGTCTCTAAGATAAAGCTAGCTAAAACTATACTGGTCTTTGAGACTAACTACTCTGTAAAACTTTCTTAGGTCGTCATCTCAACAAAGAACTATCATGCTGTGGCTAGGGCTCTCTATAATTTTATAGGATTTATTGTGACCCCTGGGTCTACTGCGACCTCTCAGAGCCCTGCTAGGGTCTACTGCAACCCGCTATGCTATGCTGGGATCTATTGCGATCCATCTCTGGGAGATGTCAAAACCTAAGATTACTGTATCTGACAGTAAAATATATGCTCACTAAGTCTGGTTACAAAGAAATCATACGTTACGTTTATCACGTTTTCTCTTATTTTTAGAGAATCAGATGTTACACTTAGGACTATCAAACCTATATAAATATAAGTCCTTGAACAATTTGGAATGATGTACTATTCACGGTATGTATTATGAAAAGGGATAAATTCAACTTGTTTTAATATACCAATAATGGATTAGAAAGGAAAGAAATAGAGAATGTTTCTTTTACTTCAGTAGTTGGAAGTCTTATGTATGATTACATTTTCACAAGGTCAGATATAAATTTTCTTGTATGCATATTGGGAAGATATTAAGGTAATCTAGGGATTGACCATTAGAAAGTTGTGAAAAAGGTTATAAGGTACTTTTAGGGCATTAAAGAATGTATACTCATAGGAGGACCAATAGCATGGATGTTATTGGTCATTCAAACTCAAAATTTGGCAGGATGTGTTGATACAAAGAAATCAACATCTAGATACTTTTTTTTTTTTTTGCTAGTTGAAGGAGCTATTTTCTAGAGAAGTGCAAAACAATTCTTGATAATTATCTTCATTATGAAAGCTGAGTTTATTTCTTGTTTTGAGCGAAGTTCACAAGATATATGAGTAAAAAATTTTATTGTTAGGTTTAAGATTGTAAACTCAATTTCTAATCCCCTAGAGTACATTGTGACAATACAACTATCATTATTTTGACTAAGAATAATAAAAATGAAAGTCGACATATCAACATTAGATTTATCACCTATATGGCCCTCACTTACCCCATGTCTTTTTTTCTTTTTACTTGATTCTCTTCGGGCATGTTCATCCCATAACCTAAGGACCCATTTGGTATATCATATAAGACTTGATAGTATAAGTTAATACAATACATTATGAACTTATCACTTGTTTGGTGTAAGTAATATATTGTATAAGCTTATATATCAAATCTCTTTTCTACATCAAAATGATATATAACCTAGTCAAACTTTAAGGGTTAGGATTAAGCCTAATTAAGTTTTGATTTATAATACTTTATTAATACTTTTCAATTCTAAACCTTACACATAGAGGTATTTATTGGCTAAATTGGGTCAAATTTTGACCTAGTTTGACAGCAGTGATCATGATTTAGGTATTAACGTAACTCGATATTTGACCCAATTTTGTAGTAGGCTTCTTTCTCTAAGCTTGATGTTTGGGATTGGCTTAGTTCAATTAGTACTAGTTGGGAACGGTATGGTCAGACTTTTTTTTAAAATTTTGGTGAATATTATAAAATGACTCTTAAAAAAATAAAATTTTCATATAAGTTCCTATAAAATTATATTTTACCACTAAAAAAGCTTCATATAAATCTTTATAAAATAATTTTTTTAAAAAATTAATAGGATTGGGATGAGTCACGCCAAAATAATTTAGTATCACACTTGACCCAGTGCATTTAGTATTAGGCTGTGCTATATTAGTCTCCCAAATTGACCAAACCACTTTTTTTAAATATTTAGTGAAGATTATAAATTAAATCTTAAAAAATAAAAAATTTATATAAGTTCTTATAAAATTATATTTTGCCCTTAAAAATATAAAACTTTTATATAAGTCCCTATAACATCAAATATTTTTTTTATAAAATTCATAGGATTGTTCTTGGTTGACTAAAACTGTCTAATATGGGCAACTTGAATTAGTTTGCCCAAATTGTTTTTTGGCTACTTGGCCTGATACCACATGATGGAACCGGGTCAAATTCTAATCATTCTAGTTAAGGCTAAATATGTAATTAATAATCATAAATTAGGGTTAAAGTTATTACGACTAATTACATTCAGAAAATACAGAAAATTTTGAACCTTAATGTTATTAAAGTTATCAACCATATAATTATAAGCATTCATGTACATAAGGAAAACAAACACTCATTTATAAGCCTTTGATTCTATTACCTATTAATTCCAATTCACAAGAATCTTCTAACAATGTTTCTAAGTCATCCCTTAATGTTGTCATAGGAGAAACTAAGGTTTCTAGGTTAATATGAGGGTTTCAGGACGTTCGTCGCGACTAAATTCCTCTTAGCCGCAGCCAATTGCTCTCAGATTCACTCATTATATTGTCACTGATTCGCCGCGGCGAGTTAGAGCTTCGCCACGGCTAACCTACATGGTGCCGTGACGAGGAAACTTTCTAGAGCCTACCTCACTCGCCTCTCGCTAATGGCTGCAGCCAATTTCCCTTTTCACCACGACGAATTACCCTCTGAATGATTTCCAATTTAGCCTCTCACATTTCGCCGCGGCTAATTACACTTTTTGCAGCGGCGAATTGCTCTCTGGTACTCTCCCTAAGCAACTTCACCTCTATTAGCCGAGGTAAAATGCCTTTTGATCATACAACTTCTAAAGTCTTGTCTCATACTCTTCGCTCTCCCTCCAATGACACCCTAGGGCTACTCTACCTTAATTTATAGGGCTCCAATAGCTTTCATTAGCCTAATTTATCCAGCTAATATATCATTACTAGTTCAAGACTTAAGTGTTAATTTCTACTCCTCTTACTACCCTATTTCAGCAAGTTTATAGATTAATAACAGCAGAATTCCATAAGCTTCCAACAATTATCATTCAAATATACATTCCATTAAAAATTTCATGCATCACTAATTTAGGTCTATATCCCAGGTATCACATAATTACAATTCCCAAATGGTAAATTGTATCATAAATTCAACAAAGTTCATACATCAAATGCTATAAGTTCATACATCCAATACCAAACCAAAATGAGGCCTAACTCCTCAATAGATACATTCTAAGTAACCAAAATATAATCACCTACACTTACCAATATGATTACATGATGATGTTGTATAAACGATTAACAAAATTGCATCTACTCTACTCAGATCAGCCCAAGTGTAGCTTCCTTCACACATGGCTAAAGCTCATGGATTTTCATCCACTTGCTTCCTCTTATCCTTACCCAAAGGGGCTTCACTTGAAAGTATAATCCCATGAAACGGGGTGAGATGCAAATCTCAGTAACAAAGGCAAATTCCATTCATATATTCTGGTTTAATTACATATATGCATGATTTCATATAAGCATCAGAAAATGTACTAATCATATCAGTAAATGAAATAATCAGGCTATCTATGATTACCATCCCATACTAGTAATCACAATTTCACATGTTAAAGGCCAATAACACCGGGAGAGGCCCGTTCATGACACCCACTCCCCAATGAACACAACTAGGGCTCAGTGCATCTAGGGTTTGATTATAACCAGGTGTCTGATCGAAGCACATACACGGGTGGTAGCTGCACCACAGCTCCACCATGGACTCATAAGGTCCAATCACGTATAACATATAGCCAACCAATTCATTTAGCATCAAAATCATAATCATGTAGCAAATACAAAATTAAAATAGACATATGCATAGAATTAGCATAAAACCCCGATTACCTCACTTTGCAGACAATTGAAAAGCCACCAGCAGTGCCAAAATCTCCCTATAACCATAACATTAAAAGATTACTACTTTAAATCATAATGTACAGCAGTAACAAGTACCCAAGGAATTAAAATACTAATGGCTACCCGACAGACACTTACCTAGCCACTACAAATCCCCAAATTCGGATTGAATATGTCATCTACCAGAAACTTCAATATATCACCCTAATTTCTAAGCAAATTCGTGCAAAATTAATACCCATACTATAAGTCAACCATGGGGGTCTTAAACCAGCAGAAAATACATTAGAATGGAGAGTTTACACTTACCCAATGTCCCTCCTAGCCTCTACCTCCAAAAATCCTCTAAAAAACTACCAAACAACTACATTTCAAATTTTGGGTATGGTGAAAATGCTCCAAATGAAAAACTAATCGGGCCAAAATGAAGAGAAAGAGAAGGGGATTAAGTTATATAACAAGTACCTTGGCTGATTTTGAACTTAGAAGTGAGAAATGGTGGATTTCTTGCCCCAAACCCTAACCTCTTTCTCAAGGTGCGAAAATCCTCTTGTGTTTATGTTTCAGCAAAAATGTAGAGGGGTTGATGTGTTTAGGGTTTAAGTTGGGTCTAATATGGGTCATGGGTTGACCCAAGGGTCCAACTTCAAGTGAGTTTCAGATTTAAGCTTTGTTGGGACAGCTTTCATGTGTTAGGCTGCAGGATTTTAATTGGGTTAAATCAAAGTTTAAGAGCTCAATTGATTTGGATTTGCTCAAAGGTTGTTGGGCTAATTATAAGAGCTTATATAAGGTGGATCTTGAGTCTCTATTACATTGAATTAGATTGGGCCATTCCTAAGTGCTCTCTCTCTTGGGCCAAGTCTCATATTAAAAGGTTGGGTCTGCATCTAAAATTATTGGGCCTCTATTAGTCCATAACCTTGGCTTACTTAATTTAATTTTGGCCTAGATGGGGTTTCTAAGTCAATTAAATCTCAAACTTATATTAATAATTTATCTCTCTAAAATTTTCACTCCCTTAATTTGCCCAATTATTCTATGTTAATTATTCTTAATTAACCCAAATCCATAATTAATCTCTTAATTAATTTTGGGGTGTTACAACCTAGGCTGTACCTAGGCTGCCATGCACTATGTGTAGCCTTGTTTATCCATACTCTCTTTTTAAAAGTTAATATAAAACAATAAATTTAAATAAATATATATTTTTTAACCTTAAGATATTTTTTTAAAAGAATTAATTTTTATCCTATCTAATATCTTATATGATATATTATCTTATATAATATCATACTGAATATTACATAATCTTAAAATTTTATTAAATTTTATCTTATCAAGTCTTACTCTATCAAATTTTATATTATAAGACTTTATCAAATGGGCTCTACATCCACAGTACAAATATATATATAACATCATAACCAAAATTTAACTTGGCAAAAAAATATATATAAAAAAAAGAGAATTATAGTTGAAGATCCAAATTTAAAAGAAATTACTCTAAAAAATCTTTTATCATTATTTTAAGATAGATTACTATTAATTTTAAATATAATTCTCTAAACATGATATTAGATCCTTTAAAATAATTTTTTTTTTTTACTTTGATCCTTAAATATAATTAAAAAAAAAAAAAAAGACCCGGAGCGACGCCCTATGCGTATAGCGACTCCGAGTCGGCTTGCACCAACCGGAGTTGTTGACTCGTTCATCATCGTCAATCCATCAAACAGCATCACTTTTCGCATTCTCCTTTCTCAGTTTCTCACTATAGCTGCGTAGGAGAAGGGGAATAGATAATCATACTATCGATTTACTAATTGAATAAATACAAGAGCCGAAGCAAGCAAGCAAGCCAATTCCTGAAAGAGAATTTCCTCGATCTCTTCATTGATTCTGAAGATTTGGAGTTTAAGGAGAGTAAGAGCAGCATGTTAGAGAAGATCGGGTTGCCGCCAAAGCCATCGCTGCGGGGGAATAGTTGGCTGGTGGATGCCTCACACTGTCAGGGTTGTTCTTCTCAGTTTACCTTCATCAATCGCAAGGTTACCTTCTTATAATTCCATGATCACTAATTTTTTCATATATATAAATTTAATTGTTTGGGTTCTCTTTCAAGTTACCCCTGATCTGGTTGTTTTCTCTGATTTCATTTTTTCATTTTGGAATGATGTTGAAACATTTGTAAATTAGAGAGGAAACCCATGGTTTTTGTTTCCTCAAGGACGTTAGAATTTATGTGGGACATTGGATTCCCGAAGCCGTTTGCAGGAGACCACTAATCCACTTTACTTCAAGGTCTCACTCATTTATTTGGGAAAGACTGGGCAAAGTTGTTTCTGATGCGTGTCCGATATTCCGGTTATGCTAGTTAACTTCAATATTATTCTTCGGAGTTCATAGTTATAGATATAACGTATATTTCAGAATCCAAAATCTTTTTTGTATGGTCCCGGTTTCGTCTAGACTCGATTATTTTTGGAAGGTAAGAGAAAGCTTGTCACTGATTTGTTTGGGCATCTTGGTAATGGTATGCAAATTGATTTTCTTGGACAGATTAGTCAACTTGATGTAATTTTAATAGTAATAGGGAAGGTTTTTATATAATGATGAAGTACGTTGATGCTGACTTGATTCTGGCATATATGCTAACTCATTGCTTTTGGACTAAATGTGTTCTTACCTAGCTATACACATACAATGTACAAATTCTCTTTACTTCTTGAAGCCATGTCTAAGGACACTTTAATTGCTGCTTGCTTTACACTAGGAGCAGAGGTGTAAGATTTCACTTCTTATTGACAAATGTATTCTTAGGGAGAATCAGTTATATATGTGAACTTGTAGAGTTTTGATTTCAGTTCGTTGTACATTCCACTTGTAGTTTCCTTAAGATATCTCATTGTGTCTCCAAGATACCTTCCTTTTACCATTTTGAATTATGATGGGCCCCCAGCGCACAAGGTTGATTCTAGAGGATCCAGGGAGGTAGTGGAAAGGAAGGCTTTGAGGAGGAGACATGTGGAGGTTCTGGAGTGGGCATGAATGTAATTCTATTATGGTGTGGGAATAAGAAGGGAAAAGGAGGTTGTGGAGAAAGCTGAGAGGAGATAGCTAGAGTCTTGAAAATCTAGGAAACCTTTTTCTTTACTGCATTTTGCTATTTCCTGTGCTTCTGGTCTTTATGCCAATTGCTACTGTGCTGTTCAGTTTTCTTGCTTGATGTACTGTTATTAAGCTTTCCAATTCCATAAAGAACCAATTCACTGTTTTGTTGAAATTAGAAAAGATAATGCAGAAGCATACCTAAGATTCCTGGAGTTCTATCAAAATTACGATTGCAAATCTGAAGTTTCATGTAATCAGTTTTTAGAATAATATGCTTGTCATTTCATGATTTTAATGACGTGAAACATGAGATTCAGAACATTGGCAGATGATCTTCTTTGTTCATTTGTCAATTGAGTGCCTTTAAAGGATGTTGTGATGGAAAGCCAATTTAAGTGTTGTAGCAGTAAACGATTTCTTATTTAATTTATTAATTTTCTTTTTTTTATTGTTTTGTTAAATTCTGATGGGACATGAAATCAATTCTTTGTCCTAAATTTAATTTTGTTTGGTGATTTTTTTTAATCTTTTTAGCATCACTGTAGACGCTGTGGGGGATTGTTTTGCAACAGCTGTACCCAGCAAAGAATGGTTTTACGTGGACAAGGTGATTCACCTGTGCGTATTTGTGAACCTTGTAAGACACTAGAAGAGGCGGCACGGTTTGAGTTGCGACAGGCACGCAGAGCTGGGAGAGGTATTTCCCGTTTCTTATGGTTTTAAAACTGTGCTTTTTTACATTAAAGGAGTATTATAACTTCTTTCTGACTTGCTATATAACTTCAGAGTTTCATCTATTTGAATGTTCACTTATATTTTTTCCAGGGAGCTTGAAATCAACACCTAGAGATGAAGATGAAGTTTTGAACCAGATTCTTGGTCATGATAGAGAGCAGTCCTTTTCATCAGGAAATCAGTCGACCAATGACACAGTTCCTGACAGTCAAAGATCAGTTGGCAGTGCATCCTCTTCAAGTACCCACAGACTTGGCAATCGGGGCAATAGTGACATACAAAAAATTATCTCAAATGATAATGTTAATAATTTGGGGGTTGATGTGGGATCCACCAATCCTGATGATTTGCGCCAAAAAGCTTTGGAGGAAAAGAAGAAATACAAAATTCTGAAGGGAGATGGGAAACCTGAGGAGGCCCTGAGGGCTTTTAAGAGAGGTAAAGAGCTTGAGAGGCAGGCTGATGCTTTGGAAGTTCATTTAAGAAAGACTCGTAAGAGAATTACATCATCTGGAAACCTTTCTGACGTGCAGAACAGAGATATTTCCTTAGAACCTGGAAAAAAAACCAAGTCACTTCCTCATATGGGTAAAGACAAGCATGATCTTACTGCCGAACTTAGAGAGCTTGGATGGTCTGATTTGGATCTTCGGGATGAAGATAGGAAGTCAGCAAACTTGAGTTTGGAGGGTGAACTATCATCTATTATTGGAGAAATCACTCCAAAGACCAGTGAAGAAAAAGGCAGTAGAATTGACAAGACCCAGGTTGTTGCTCTTAAGAAAAAGGCTCTTGTGTTGAAGCGAGAGGGGAAGCTTGCAGAAGCCAAGGAAGAATTAAAGAGAGCTAAAGTTTTAGAAAAGCAACTGGAAGAACGGGAACTCCTGGCTGAAGCTGAAGATTCTGATGATGAGCTATCAGCACTAATTCGTGGCATGGACAATGATAAGGAAGGATCTTTAAATTTTCATGATCACAAGCATGACTTTGATTTTGATAACCTTTTGGGCATTTCTGATAATCTTGATGGAAATTTTGAAGTGACTGATGAGGATATGATGGACCCTGAAATAGCTGTTGCTTTGGAATCATTTGGTTGGACTGAAGATTCTAATAATCCTGAAAATACAGCATCTGAGTCTCAGCGCCTTGATGCAGAGGCATTGCTTAGTGAAATTCAATCTTTGAAAAGAGAGGCTCTTAAACAAAAGCGGAAAGGTAATGCTGAAGAAGCAATGACATATTTGAAAAAGGCAAAGTTATTAGAAAGGGAGCTTAACAGTTCTGGGTCTCAAGAGAACAATACTATGGCACAAAAGTCCACTGCTGCCAGGAAAGGTGCAAGTTCTCATAGTGCTGTTAAAGGATCAGAATTTATTGAATTGGGTGAGGGAAATATTAATGCCATAAACATTGAAGAATCCACACTGGCGCCGAAAAGTCGATTAATGATTCAGAAAGAGCTTTTGAGTTTAAAGAAGAAGGCTCTTGCATTGAGAAGGGAGGGGAAACTGAACGAGGCTGAAGAAGAATTGCGAAAGGGTGCAACTCTTGAGCATCAGCTGGAGGAGATGGATAAGGCTTCAAATCTTAAAGTTTCACAGTCGAACATTGGTGGTAATATCCCACATTCAGCACACAAGCTTCCTGATATTCATACAGATCTGCCACTTGGGGAAGGAGGAGAGGAACAGGTAACAGATCAAGATTTGTCTGATCCAACATATCTTTCACTCCTTAGGGACTTGGGTTGGAATGATGACAATAATGATCCTCCTAATTCTTCAACCAAGCCTTCAAAGAAAGATGGTGATCATTCTGTGCTGATCAGTGATGTTTCTTTAAGTCAGCATTCTACAAATATGTTGGCAGGAGCACCAAGAAGTAAATTTGAAATTCAGAGGGAGCTCTTGAGCTTAAAAAGAAAGGCTCTTGCTCTTAGGCGCGAAGGGAAGGTGGAGGATGCTGAGGAAGTGCTGAAAATGGCAAAAGAACAAGAAAGTAAGTTAGCCGAAATGGAAGCTCCAAAGAAAGAACTGCAGGTTGAAGCTACTAGGAAAGACAAACTCTTTAATCCTCCAGTTGGAAGTGCAGTTGAAGAAGGAAGTCACGAAGTAGTTACAGAAGAGGATATGCATGACCAAGGGTTGAATTCGATGCTTAACACTCTTGGGTGGAAGGATGAAGAACTTGAATCTGGATCCACAAAAGAAGAGCCAGTTAAGAAAGCTGCCAGTAGCTTTACCCATAGTGTGGACCTGTCTGTACTTGATTCTTCTTCTGGCATTTCTGGTGAAGCTTCAAGGAGTAAAAGGGAGATTCAAAAAGAACTCTTGGCATTGAAAAGGAAGGCTCTTGCTCTTAAACGCAAAGGAGAAATGGAAGAGGCTGAGGAAATTTTGAGGATGGCAAAGAGTTTGGAAACCCAGATGGAAGATATAGGGAACCAGAACAAGGAATTTCTCCTTAATGATTCCAAATTTGAAAAACCTGTTTTCTCTGTATCATCTGACTTGTATGAAAAGCATGGGAGTGGGGGAGTTGCAATGGAAGTCAATAATTTTTTCACCTCATCGGTGGTTGGTCCATTATCTGATGAGGTGAGTCCCTCAAATGAAACCATTAGTTATAGTTCCAAGGCTGACCGCTCCATGAATTTACCAGATTTACTTACCGGTGATGGTTGGAGCAGTTCTGAAATATTGATTCAAAAACCAAGAAAAGAATCTAAGATTGGGTCAGTGAATTTGCCTCAAGCAGTTCCTCCTATTTGTTTGGAATCCTTGTCTCTCGATCAGGAAAAGGGGTACAAAAACAATGTCACAACTAATAAAAGAGAAGAATTGGCTGAAGCACATGAAAAGCCAAGCATAAGTGAGGCAACTGCTGATCAGGATTATGCTTCTAAGAACGACATTTCCTATCATCAGGAAATTTTGGCTCATAAAAGGAAGGCTGTTGCTTTGAAAAGAGAAGGGAGGCTAGCAGAAGCTAGAGAAGAACTCTGTCAGGCCAAGCTGTTGGAAAAGAGCTTGGAGAATGACAATATGCAGCCAAACACTGCTTCCAACAACATTCCCTCCAATGCATCTAATGTTGAACAGAAAAAAGATCCATTAAATATTGCTGTGAAACCGTTGTCTAGTCGTGATCGTTTCAAGTTGCAACAGGAGTCTCTGGGGTACAAACGTCAAGCCCTAAAGTTACGGAGGGAAGGCCGGATGGAGGAAGCGGAAGCTGAGTTTGAACGGGCAAAGGCACTTGAAATCCAGTTGGAGGAGTTGGGAGCTCATGATTCTGGTAAATCTTCTTCCAATATGTCAGATGCTGTAGATGATGTGACTGTTGAGGATTTTCTCGATCCTCAACTCTTATCTGCTCTGAAAGCAGCTGGACTTGAAGATGTTAGTGTAGAATCAAAAGGTCCAGAAAAACAAGAGCCTAATAAAATCAATTCTGCTAAGACTGACAACATCAACCGAGAGAGAATTCAACTAGAAGAAAGAATCAGAGTAGAAAAAACAAAGGCTGTAAATTTGAAACGTTCAGGAAAACAAGCTGAGGCCTTAGATGCTCTTCGACAGGCCAAGTTGTATGAAAAGAAGCTAAATTCCATAACGTCTAGGTAAGAAGTAAACTCTCTGACTTAAGGTGGGAAGTCTTCCTTCATTCTCGCTGTCAGCCTTTTTAGCGGAAAATGTTTTGTAAAAATTGCTTTGAAGGAGGACTAGAAGTTGTACAAGAGGTTGGTCCTTCAATTACATCCATGTAGCCTTTACTGTGTCTATCAAAATCAGAGAAAGTGTATAACCATTCATGAAATAATTATAGATGTGGCTTTAAACAGGAAGAGATATGATGATCTCTTGTGCGATTGCATTTGGTTTTAAAATTTTGCTTGACAGACAACTTGAATTGCAAAATTATTACTTGTTTTATGTTATCTTTTTCAATGTTACATCGGCTTGGTCTAGACGATAGAAATTCCAAAATTGTTTAGACTTGGCCTGGAGAAAATGTTTATCTTGAAAGTATTATATATGGGAATGAATGAACATAGTATCGTTGCAATGCTATATGAATGATGGCAATTCTTGTCCCCTTGTAAAGCCCAAGAGGTGATAAATACGTGGTTTTCGAAGCCTGCTGTCTGGAACAATCAAATCCATATCCATCTGATCCCCATGTTTGAAACAATCTAAACTGTGGAATTTTGAAGAGTCAAATTTTATTGCCATTTGATGAATACATTGGGGAGTTTTTGTAGTGTTTGTACTTTGGAACATTTTAAACTATGGAAATTTGATTGGCAATTGAGTTCTTTCCCAAATTTTGTTTGGATTCCCATGGTTCAATAATTCAATTAATTTGTTTATAACATTTTAAATTCATTGTGATGATTATGATTTCTGGTCAATGTTGGTAAGATTTGCTGGTGGAAGTTATCCTGTTTTGACAAATCACCTAGCTGTTTTGTTTTACTTCTTATTTGACAACACGGCATGGTTTTACATGTTGCTAGTCTAATGATAATTCTTGATCTTTGGTCTTTTGGGGTTTCCTGGCTGTCCAGCAGTGGTCAAAGTACTTTTGCAGCTTAAGTCAAAGGGTGTATCTCCTGTCATCTTGGTATGCCATAATATGGTGCATTTAAAATTGTGGACTGCCAAAAATATGCAGCTTGTAATTTCTGTTTGTGAAATGCAAATAGGTGAAAAGTTACAGTTCAGTAGATTGTGGTCTATGTGAAAAAGCTGTCATGTACATGGGATAGCAGCATTTACGAGACATATTGATTGTCGTAAACAGCTTTAGAGCGTTTTGTAATTGTATAATTAAAACCTTTATGCTTGCTCCTACGGGGGAACGTTATCTTTTATATTTTATCTGTGGATGCTGTCTGTATATTGAGAGCTCCAAACTTCTATTTCTATCGGCTTTGGCTTTACAGCTGCAAGTAATTTGGTTTATCA
This sequence comes from Erythrophleum ivorense, assembly GCA_026724425.1. Classification (NCBI taxonomy): domain Eukaryota; kingdom Viridiplantae; phylum Streptophyta; class Magnoliopsida; order Fabales; family Fabaceae; genus Erythrophleum; species Erythrophleum ivorense. The sequence continues at coordinate 48,446,348 of JAIUCV010000003.1, read as the reverse complement.
CAGCTTTATTTTTCTCGGGATAACCATGCATGGTTACTTTGTTGTGTGCAGTCCTTGAGAAACTGCACTGATTAGCAGAAGTCTAGTTGATGAATTATTCTGTGTTGATTTCCGCATAACTGTATCTTCCATTGCATTCACATTCATATACAATTAGCAATCCTTATTCCTTTTGCATGGGCTAGACAATTAGCCGCTGCATTATATGTTTCAAGGTTGAAACGGAAATGTTCGGACTCCGACATCACCATAACACAATGTTGGCATGTGTTTGACACAAGTACAGACGTGTCGGGATTAAAAATCTTTTTATTTGTTCGGGTTCAGACATGCACCAGACATGGCTTAGACACAATTAGTCCGACACCCCAAAAAAAAAAAAACCAAAAAGAAAAGAAAGATGAGAAACACTGTCCTGATGATATAATGAAAGTTATTTTATTTTATTTTTTTAATAATAAAGCTAGTTGTGCTTTAATGAAAAGGTTTAAGAATTAGAATTTGAATTCACGAGAATCCATAATTTTCAAGGCTTGACGTGTCAACAAGTCAGTACTTGTGCTTCAGAGTATGGCAAACTTCGGTGACATTAGGATGAACTGGAAATATTGTTTTCGTTAACCATGGAATTGTTTGAATCTGCAAGCATTTTCCACGATGCTCCCCTGAACTTTGATCCGCCGGCCCTGGTCTTTTCGTTTTCTATTTTGTCTCGGCTCATGGTTGATTTAGAGGGACTTCCTTATGTATTTACAAAAGAATTGGAATGCACTTCTTAATTAATTTTTTCTATTTGGGTTTTTCTTTTTCTTTTTCCCTGTTTGATTGGTTTCGAAGGATCCCTTCTCCTCTGTTTTTGTACTCTATTCTAACATCTTCAAGGGTTCTTTTCTGTGGTAAAAACTACTTTTCTCAGTTGTTTCCATACAGCTAAACAATTTCCTTGTCTAAAAATGTTGTTATTATTATTTTTAAAACATTTATCCAGAGCATTAAGTTCCTTGTTTTCATGCGTAGAAAGGGTGAAAACCCAACTGCATTTTCATCTGTAATTAGAAATATGTATATGGGTGGCTATAAGAAGCCTTGATGGTTGCCTTGCTCCAAAGACAAATCCAGGAACGTGGATGCCCTTACTCTAAACTCTAGCATCGGTCATCCATCGCCGCCGGCTGAGGGAAGGAGAGTGTAAGCCCTTTGAAGATCCGGAAACAGAAACAGGTTTCTTTGAAAGTGTGTATATATTTATATATATTCGTGTGTGTGCTTTTTTGAAAGAGGAGGGGGTGGGGGGGAGTGAACCTTACTTCCTGTTGCAGATATTCAAGCCAGTTATGGAGAATTGTGTTTTGGCGTCTGTATTCTGATGAAATTTCTGCTGTGTTGCTTCTTTCAAGTTTGATAATGCTGTGAGCCTCGTTCGATGGATTGTATAAGATAAAAGATAAAGCCTGGCACTATAAGCATTGGATAACATTGTACAAGTTATCTATTGTATTAGCTTTTATGCTATTACATGTTTGTTGCATTACGTTAACATGTAAGATAGAGTAGTTGTGGTGATGATGATGATAATCCTAAGAGTGACAATAATAAAGATAACCATAGTTGTGATAGGTAATGGTCAAGGTGGCAAAGATAATAATGACAGATGATAAATCTGTGAGTAGGTGACAATAATAATGGTAACAATGGTTGTGTCAACGTGATAATGGTAGAAATAATAGTAATGAGATATAATGATAATAATAATAATGATAATAATAGAATATCAATACTCAATATATTTGAAAAATAAGGTAAAAAAATTTATTCAAAATTTATTAAAACTTATCTATATTCAAAATTTACTAAGACTTATCTTTATCTTATCCACATTGGTTTTATAAGGATAAGAAACAATTGCATCTTTCTTTAGCACCAAACATTACATTAGTTGATACTATATATTTAGTCTTATACTTGCCTTTAATATATAGTCGAGTAAATTGCATATACTCTTTATTTTCAAAATTACATATACTTTTCATGAGTTTTGTTAACATTATACATACTTGATTCTCTTTATTTTCAAAATACATACTAACATCTTTTACAATAAAAAGTTATTCTATATTTTAGTTTGATTTTATTTTATTTTATCAAAATACTCTTTATTAATCTAAATACATATTTTTTAAATTACGAAAAATTTTAAATGGGAGATATTTTATCAAAAAATTTAAAATTAAACTAAAGTATAGGATAAATTTTATTTTAAGAGAATTTGTGTATATTTTAAAAATAAAAAATATTTGTATTATTGTAGCAAAATTTTAAAAAATTTGTGTAATTTATTATAACGTTTTTGCTACCTATTAGCGTGGACGCATTATTCAATGTGAAGTATACTTTTTAAACATAAAAATGTATCATCTATTATTGCATATTAATTATTATCTTTTTTTTCTTATATATAATTTGATATAAAGGATTAAAATGAGAAATGACTAGACACACTACGTGTAATATTCTGTTTGATTCACTACAACATAAATATATTTCTTTTACAAAATTTATGCAATGTCTATATCTTTGTAATCATTATTTCATTTCTCAAATTATCATTTTAAATATCAAATCATTTTTTTAAAAATAGAGGTGTAAAAGTTATTTTTTATCTTACCTATTCATATTTTATATTCTTTTTTTTTTTCAACCAAATATCGCTAAGTGTGTGGGGATAGTTTTTCTATGTTTCACGTCACTTTCTTCTCTATGAAAGTAGATAGATCTTTTTTTTAGAAATGAAAAACACTGCAAGAAAATTTATTTGTAAATCTAGCATTAAGGGATCCATTTAGCTTTATTGGTCAGAAACTTTATTACGGATTCTTTTTTATTTTTTTAAAATGCCTTTAATAATCTTTATTGTGTTGGGCCCTTTCTAGAAGGAAAATAGAAGACCCGCAACGTTAGGAGTATAGCTATTGAAACCGTGAGATCAAGGAACATTGGATTGGTGAGAGGATCGATTAAAAATTGGTAGAACTGGTAAATTTTTATATTAAAATTATATTAATTTAAATATATGTCATATATACATTTTTAGAAACTAATAGCATTCTTAACTAAATAAATTGTTACAACTCTTAAGAAGGACCTATTTGGAAAGGGATTGATAAAGTGATGGAATGAAATAAACGATGCTGGGTTGGAAAAAAATAATAATGAAGGAATGGTAAGGAGTGATAAGAAAAAGTAAAAAATGCCTCTAGTTAAAAAATAATAAAATAATTTTTGAGTCCAAAAATGGGATAGCCAAATAGCCCATGTGCTGCAATGATAGGACAAGTATATAAGTGAAGTTTTAGCTCCAAAAATCTTCCATGTGATGCGTAAAACAAGTGGTAAAGGGATATCAATTGCTGTTTCTTCGACTTCAGACGCAAGAGACTCATTCTTTGTACTAAACACATTTTGGCAATAGATTCCATCTTCCTCTCCTTTCCTAAGGACAAACCAAACAGGGCCTAAATTAAATTGAATGAAAATGCTATGGAGTCATGAAGACAAAAAGGCTTCTTCAAAAAGTTGAAATGCGAGGGAATAATATACGGAGGATGTGTTTGGGTGGAAAATGGTTTATCTCGATTTGTTTTCACTTTGAATTGAGCCTTTGAATCAAAGTGGGATAGGAAGGATGTGTGTGTGTGTGTGTGTGAGAGAGAGAGAGAGAGAGAGAGAGAGAGAGAGAGAGAGAGAGAGAGATTTGCTTCATTGAAATAATTTGGATAGTTTTACAAATTTCATATAGGTTTTCTTATGAATATTAGAAAGAAGGTGGACAAGAGAGAAAACTAAATGAATTTCTTAAATATAATATCAAGTTCAGTTAAGGGCTTTTTAGTTTGAAAAAGGAACTGTGTACTTTTCTATAATAAAAAGGTTGTACCTTTTCTTTTGTTGTTATATCTTTTTGTTATTGACTTCATGTCAATTGTTCTTGAAAATGGAAACAGTTGAAATATTAATTAATTGTGAATTAGTATTAATTAATTACTAGATTAATTAACATATTTAATCTTAATAATATCAAATAATTAAATTTGCATTTGGCATTGTATATATGGATTGGATTTATGTGTATGGGTATCTTGTAGTAAACTAGGCTATCCATTAGTCAATTTAGGAAATCTGCCCTAGCTCATAACTCATTTAGTACTAGTTATCCTATTTATACTATCTAAAGTATTTTTTTTTCTTTACCTTAGATGGATATTGATAGGCTCTCTTATCTTCTTAGGTTATTATAACCTATCCTCTCTTTCTTCCTCCTTAGCTATTGCAATTTTTCCTCTTTGATCTATGGTATGATCATGGATTTTAACATTATATCTAGTATGACTTAAACTTATCACCCAATTATTATTATTATTTTTACAATTGATATTAGAGCCCTTATATGTTGCTATACTCCATTACTCTACTATACTATTCATCTATGTGATTTTGTCATGTATGACAATTTTTTGTATATGAAAATATTAATGGTTGATCTAGATTAATATGGAATTTTATGCTTCTATTACAAGGTTTATTCAAACATATTTCAGGTTTTTTGAGCTCCTTGAATCATAATATATAAAAATTATAAAAAGAGAAAGTTTCAAACACATGAGCCTGGAATTTGCAAATCATTTTTTAGAAGTTCATTTATTTGATTTTCATATGAGAAATGTTCCTTTTATGTTTGTGTTATCATTAGACTCCTTTAATCACATTAAAAAGGTTAAATCCATGACAAATTGAAGTGAAAAATTTTAGATCTAGATTTTGAAGCTTTCAAATTCCTTAATGAATTAATTTTTTTTCTTTGATCTATTGCTTAATTCTTGGTCATAAATGCTTCTAAGATGTTTTGATGTTGCGAAATCACTTTTAAATGTTGTTTTTTAAAAAGCTTCATGGGTGTTGCAATGGAAGAAAACCACCATGGGAAGAGCTTGAAGCTTAAGGTTGAAGATGATTGTCTTGGATAATGCCTACTCTCGCCCTTTAGTGTATGATGAAGAGTGAGGCTCACCCCTTGGGCCTCTCTATTCCAACTTGCACCACTAGCTTTCATTTTTCAAGTTCTATTTAATGGTGATTTTTTTCCAAATTTTTTGAATTTTTGAAATATAAGCTTTTGAATTTCTATAATATTCCACACTAGTTTTCAAGTATGTGCTTTCTGAATTTTGGCCTAAAAAGTTTTGTACGTAATCTACATGCATCTTTGTGCAATATATTTTTCATACTCTTGTGGTAATGCATTTTGATATGTTAGATAATTTCTCAATGATTTATGCACTTTTGTATTCATTATTTTGCTAAAATTGAATTTTGAGCTCAATTTGATGTGGATTTTGAGAATTATGGTAATTATGACAACAAATCTAATACTTAATGATTGCGTGCTCACCTATCATGGTTCTAGTAAGAAGGGTGTCTTGGTGAACCTAGTTGACACAAATAATTTTTTGGGTGCTTGTTGATCTAGAATATGCTTTATGGTTAAAGCATGATTTGCTCTATGATCTTGACAATTATATAAATGCGCATTTGAATACCAAGTCATTTGATTTGCATGCTGTAATGTTCGGTTTTCCAAAAATCGATGAAAATGAGTCAGTTTCTAAAGGAAGTCCCCTGAATAGAGAAGTTTGATGCCAACTAAAATTAGGATCAAATTCTAAATGATGGAAAATAATGATTTGAGGCTTAAGATGCCTGAAAACTAGAGCCAGATGAGCTTAGAAAATTTGCCGAAGAAAGTAGGGACATTTTTTGTAATTTTTGAAAAATTTTGAAAACTCATAGGAGGGCTTTTTAAAATAAAAAATTTGAGCTTTTCAGGATTCTTAGAGGCTCTAAAAATCATGGGAACTCCCAGAGCAGTTAAAACCCTTCCGGTGAGCGAGTTCGGTAAAGAGTTGACTAAAACTTTGACTGAATAGTTCGAAATAGTTTTAAACCCAATTTGAGTGATTCCAAAGGCAATTTATAAGTTATAGAGCCTAAATTTTATGATGGAAAAGACGGTTCTTAAAAATGAGTTGAAATGAGGCCAAATAAATAAATCATGGTTTAGGGACTAAAATGAAAAGTTAAAAGTGTGTTAACTTTACCTTTTTGGCTTTTTAAACATCCAGCCACTTGCTCTAGCGCTTAGCCACAATTTTTTCTGGTCTAAAACAGAGTTGAGAGAGCCCCAAAGAAACGCATAAGAAAGGAGGGAAAAGAGGAAGGAGAAAGTAAAGAAAAGGTGAGAAAAGTATGGAATTTCATAACTCTTCCTTCATTAATCTTATTCCTCTCCTTCTCTTCTTTACTCCTATGGCTTTTATGATGTATATGGAGTTGTTTTGGGTCTAGTCTAAAGGAGGGAGCTTAGAACTTCAAGGAGGAGCATGAAGCAATGGAAAGAGCCTTTGAAATTATCTTGAAACAAGATAAATTCCATGGCTTTTCTTGCACTTCTTGCTTGTTTTCCTCCATATAAATTTCGTGCAACCTAGAGCCCATCCAATGGGAGTTAAATTTTGACCATATCAAGGGAAGAACAAGTGATTTAGAGTGTGGAAATTTAGAATAGGCAAGTGGAAACAAAAAGGGAGCCTTAAAATTCAAGTTAGCACAACTTAGGGCTTTGAAATAAATGATAAAATCTGACTTTTCCTAGAGGTATTCTAACTTATGTAAGACATGGTTTGAGTCCCTTAGACCCCTAGGAAGTTGCATATGTGCCATTCCTTCCAAGAAAACAAAGTAAAGTTCAATGGCTCTTTTCATGATGTATGTCTTGGCCACATAAGGTTTGGCCACCTAGGGAGTGTTTTAATTTATTCTAAGCCTAGAATGGAACTATATATGATGGAAGAATATGAGAGGAAGCCTTGAAAAAATTTTACAATCCATGGATAATGAGATGGAGGTGTAGGCTCCATAATGTAGTATAATGAAGCAACTCCTAACTAGGCTCCATAAAATAAATATGTGATGGCTCTAAGGAGTTAGAGTTGCTTCACTAGGTGCTTTATGAAATCATATTGGAGTCTTGAAACTAAGTAAGCTTCCATAAGAAGTGTGTAATGCTAGAGTTTGATCCAATGGTCTAAAAAATGCCTTACTTGATGTGTTTAGGCCAAGAGAACCTTATGCCTCCAAGTCTCATTGTTGGGCCGAGAAGAGGGATGAAGAATCCAAAGAAAAAGTGAAAGACATGGACTCCAAGGTAGCTCTTGTAACATCCGATTTTCTGAAAATGAGAGAAAATGTGAGAAACGTAACGTACAGTTTCTCTGTAGACAAACGAAACTCACCAGATACAAAAGGAAGTCCCCCAAAATGATATAGTTAAGGTCTCAAAAAATTTGGGAAGCATTCTAGACTCTTAAAAATGAGAATCCTAGAGTCAGACGGAAAGAAAAACGGAGTTAGAATGAAAAAATAATTTCTTACGAAAAGCTTACGAAACGTAATGACATTTTCGTAATTTTGATCAAATTTTGGAATTTACACAGGAGGACTTATTAAATGAAAGTTTTGAGTTTCCTAGGGTTTTCAGAGACTCTGAAAACCATGGGAAGGCTCGGGATAATTAAAGCCCCTCTGGTGGACGTTTTTCAACGTCAGTGTTCTTGAACTTTAACAGATTCGTTCAGGAAGGTTTTAGCTCCGATTTGAGTGATTCCAAAAGCATTTTATTTAATTGGGAACCTAAATTTCATAATAGAAAAGACAATTCTCAAAAAGGAGCTAAAACAAAGGAGAAACAAAAATGCCAAGAACGAAGGGCAAAATGGAAATTTTTGAAAAAGTGCTTTTTCCTCCCTTATAAATAGGTGGCACCTCACACTCTCCCTCATTTAGCTTCAGATTATTCTACCCCAAATCAGAAGAAGAATCCTAAGAGAGTGGCACACCAAGGGAAGAAGAAAAGGGAGAGAAAATCCAAGCTTAAGGTATGTTTCCATGGTAGTTTTTCATGCTTTTCTTCATCCACACCTCCTCTCCTCCCTTCTCCTTTGTTTCCTTTGATTAAAATGGAGTTTATAAATCTGATTCAAGGGAGAAATTCAAGAGAAAATTCGGATTTGAAGAGAGGAGCTCAAAGAACACAAGATTCAAGTGAGAAAAAGCAAGAAAACAAGGTAACTTCTTCTTATGGTTGTCATTTTTGATTTTCTTCTCCATCATTTTGCCCCACTTAAGAAAACCATAGGAGGAGATGATTTTTAGGCAGAAGCAAGCATGAATCTAAGAAAAGGGTGTAGAGATTAAGAATATGCAAAAAGGAATTATAAAAAAACCATTAGATTTTAAGATGCAAATTCTAGGGTTTTGTGTGCACATTACAAAATCTGATTTCATATGATAATTCCTAGGTCTAATTAAGAGTTTAAATGAGCTCTTAAAATCCTTAAGATGCTCCCCACATGCTTCCTCCTTCAAGAAAACAAAGAAATCACCATGAAGGCCAACAAAGCCCTATGTCTCGGCCAAAGGGGGTTCTTATAGTTAGGGAGAGTTTTAAATTTTTCTAAGGCCATTCTTGATTCATATATGATGAATGAAAATGAGGGGAGGCCTTGGAAAAAAATTTAGAACTCATAGGAAGTGATTTGGTGCTTTAGGTTCCATATTATGACCTAAAGAAGCAACATATAGTTAGCTCTTTGTTTTGATTGTGTGATGACTTCAAGAGGCTTAAAAGGAGTCAAGAATCATAATTGAAAGGAAAGAATGGCGCCTAGAAATTATTAGAGGGGTGTTGCTTCATTAGGTGTATTTATGGACCATAATAGGGTTTATAGAATAACCTAGTGTCTAAGCTAGTTGTGTGGCCTTAGAAATTATTTTATGAACCTAATTGGTTTCCATAAATTGTGTTTAGGCCAAGAGAAACCTTCCTCACACTGTTGTGAGTGTGTGGCCGAAGCAAGGGAGGGATTTTCAAGAGAAAAAATGCGTGATTATGTGCAAGGTAGCTCTCTCCACCTTCTTTCATGCGTGGATGTGTGTGTAGCTTGTCTTAGAATGTGTGTATGTGTATTTTCAAGCTATGAAAAGTATGCTAGCATGATTTTATATGCCATGATTCATGATGACATATTATGTTTTCAAATAAATATATGATATTTGTTTGAGTTTGCTTGAGTGTGGAGAGGCCAAGAACTCTTAACCATGGTGAGGATGAGCCAAGAACCCTTGAAATTGGTTAAGACAAAGCAAAGAGTCTCCCAAAAGTAAAGTGGGCTCCCAAGAGTATGGTTAAGTCTAAGAATTTCTTAAAGAATGGGTGAGGCAAGTCCAAAATCCATGAGGAAGAGTGTGAAGCCAATCCATTCACTTGGTGAGCTCTTGAATGTCTTGTATGACTTGTTCATATACCAAGCTTGCTTCTTGAATGTTAATGACTTCCATGATATCCATGCATGCATTTTCAAGACTTGCTTTGCATATGTTATGTATGATTGAATGGGAGATGAGCTATTAGGATTCTTTGAATCTCATTCCCTCTTTTCCAATGAACTCACATGCTAGGTAGACCAAGTGGATATGGTAATCAAAGCCCACCTTGAAGGAAAGAGTTTGATAATAAAGTATTGGAATTTTCTCACTTTAAGGCCATATTTGTGTCCAATATTGTAATCCAATGATGTATGTGGTCTATGACTTATTAGACATATGTAATTATGATATTATGTGATGTATAAATGCATGAACCGTAGAATAGACTTTGGGTATACAATGCCAAGGTATGCATTTTGAAAAGTTTGATGTAATGTGTATATGTGTGGATGAAAAGGCCAAAATAAGATGTATGAGATTTGGGACCATTTAGGTAGCTCACACAAGTCTTAAATGTGTTTTTAGACTTGCCCAAAAGGTGCCAAGACCAAGGGAAAACCATTTGGTCACTTTGGTACCTCATATGGAGCCAAAAATGACCATAATGCAATCTTATATCACTTTTTAGTCAAATGAGCTCTTCTTGCTCTGAGATTTGGCATGCAGTCAGAACTTGTTAAGCGATTTTTGGGAAGCTAAAGACCATAATTTTTAGAGGTTTACAGAATATTTGATGAATTTTCAAAGTTGACAATTTTTCTGGTTTTGGTCTACTGCACTATTCATTTGGTCCAAAAATGAAATCTATCACACAAGGCTCAAATGATGTCCAATTGCCATGAAATTTTTATACAAAGAAACTAAACATTCACAGTGACTTGTGCCAACAAGAAGCACCCCATTTGGAGGACTAGAGAGGGAGATATGAATTTTTAAATATTATATCCAGTATCAGGAGTTTTACCTAACCTGAATTACTGTTCTATTGAATTTCGAGGTTTAGGCTGCCTGATCTGGTCTGTAAATATTTTTCCTCTCTAGCTAACATCCACAGATTTTTATATTCGTATCATTTGCATGGAGTAGATTTTTTTGGAATTAATTGGACATTTTCAAAATTTGCCATAGAAATCTGTGACAGTTCCAGAAGGTAGTTTGACCTTTGGGCCTTTTCGGATGTCCAACTTCCTCTGTGATGGATATTATGGTCTAAAAATATTTTTAGTGTAAAGTAAACGTCCATATCTTTCCAGAATGACCAAGAATACAAGTTTTCAATTTTTCTAGAATTATTTATGATTTTCCAAATTTAGTGATAGAATTGAGTAAAATTTGGCCGAAATGTAATAGGTATATTTTAAACTCCCCTTCATGATTCTTGAGATGTAGGCCACATTTTATGATGCAAATGAGTTATATTCATGTAATTAAATATATGAATGTGTTGTATGAGCTCACATGGCCCACGTGACATATAATGGAATTTTTATATACGACGTAATCTAAAGGAATGAATTATTTGCAATAGATTTTCTTACTTCCTTCATGGAATATATCACATGAGCATGTAAATGTGATAGAAATGAGCTAGAAATATATGGTGTTACAGCTCTCTAATCCTTTCCTTTATACATGTATGCATTCATGACTTGTCTTAGATTGCTTGTGTGTGTCTTTGATATTTGGAAATTGCTTGTAGCTATTAGATGAATGTTTTGAAACCATGACTTGATTTATGTTTGCAAAGTTATGTGAAATGACTTGAATGAGTGTAGTAAGGCCAAAAGTCCTTTGAGAAGGGTGAGGAGGAGTCAAAAGTCTCTAAGAGAGGGTGAAACAAGGCCAAAAGCCTCAAGAAAGAGTGAGGCCGAGTCAAAAGTCTCAAGATATAGGTAAGGCAAATCCAAAAGTCCCAAGATTGTGGGTAAGGCTGAGCCATTGCTCTCTTGAGTCCATAATGTGTTATTTGTTTATGTATGATATGAAAATCTATGGCTATGCATCATTTGAGAACATTACACGACATACTTGCATTCTTTGACATGCATGAACATGTTGTATGTATATGTGAAAGGGATTTAGAGCTATTGAGATTCCTCTAAATCTCATTCCCTTTTAACTATGCTAGGTGAGCCGAGTGGAGAAAGAAACGGAAGCCAACCCCTGAGGAGTGCATGATTAGTTGATTAGATATATAGAAATAGGTTTTAAAGTATACTTTGTAGTCAAATGATGTACCCAAGCTATGTATTTGTAATGTAAACTCATGGATAGCTTATATAATGTATATGAATGATGTATGAACCCCCTTTGCACTCATGTGAATGGAAATGTGTAAGTTTGCCACTTGGTAGCCTTTATGTGTGAGTATGGATGTGTATATGGCAAGATGAACCTATGTATATGAATCTTATGGCTATACTAGTGTAAAAATGGATATGTATGATGAATGTAATCTTAGAAGAGTCATTTGAACACATTTGTGTAAAAAAGTGGTTGTTGTATGCCTAAGAGAGAGTATGAAACTTTAGGTAGTTGGAGCTAAGAAGTGAATCTGAGCCCCGTGGCTTTTTGAATCAGTTGGCATGCATATTTAGGGTGTTATGGTGCTTTTGGACATGCCCAAGTGGTCTTCGTTCAAGGGGAAGACCATTTGGCACTTAATTGAACTATTTCAGGACAAAAAATGGACCAATTTGTGAGTTGAACCCCAATCTAACCAAATGAATGATTTTGAGGCTAAGATTTTGCACACATATAGATCTCATATAGATATTTTTTTTGGTCTAAGAATTGCATTATTTTTAGGTCTATAAAATTTATTATGATTTTTTGAAAGTCAGTAAATTTTTCATATTGGTATGAGTTACTGTTTATTTGGTCAGAATTGTTTTCATGTCATCCGAGGGCCAAATGAGGTCCAATGGTTCTGAAATTTTACATGAAGAAACTAGATATTCACAGTGACCTATAGCACTAGAAGCACCTCATTTGGAGGTTTGTAGAGAGAGAAATGATTTTTTGAAGTTCTATATTAGTATCAGTAGAGCCATCTGAGGTCAAGTACTGTTCCATCAAATTATGTTAGCTTATTGTTATTTTCTTGGTACAGATTATTTTTTCCTTAAAGTAAAAATCTATAGTTTTCCAAATTGGTATATTTTGCATGAATTGGAGTTTTTTGATATTAGTTATGAATTTTTGAAGTTCATTCGATAAACTATCTTAGAACTCCAGGATAGCTGAACCTACATTGCTTTCCTATTGTCAATCACGGTCTAAATGTTGTTTTCATTGCTTATTTTTAACATGAAGTTAACATTCAGGGATTTCCAGAAAGTTATGGTTTGTTAGGTTTCTATTTTTCTATAATTATTTATGAATTTTCAAAGTTGATGACAAAAAATTGAAAATTGGAACCCGTGGCAAAAATTCTGATATATGTTCCAAACTTTCAAACCCGAGTTTCTTGACCTAAATGGCTATGAATCTAATGTGTTTTAATATGTTATGGCCTAAGAGGAGTTGAGGATCAATTCATGGGCTTTGGAAGTGATTTAATGTTGAGCTAGAGGTTCTTGGTACTATGCTTCCCATTGTTATGTGTTGTATGTGCAAGTAAATTGTGTGAAAAGTTCAAGTAATGCAAAATGAACCTTAAGAGCTTATGGAATGATATTCTTTCTTTGAATAAATGTTGTATGGATATTATATGGATAAAAATGATTAAACCAAAGTGGGATTGAATTGTATGCGTTTGTTTCTGTGATTTCAGTCCATATGCTACGCTTTGTGTGCAAGTATGGGTGTTTATTGCTTGAATGCTATGATATAAGTTTCTTAGGGTTAAGATATAACACATGCTCATACTCTTGGGACACCATTATGATGAGTAATTACTAGTGTTAACTATTGTTAAGCATGTTTGAGTTTTTACTTGCCATAACAATCACTTTAGCTATTGACAACTTATGGTTGTGTGTTTATCTATCATGATACCAATCATAATGGTGTTTTTCTTAATTTGATTAAGGCATTTATTTTTAGCTTATGGATCCCTTCCCTTTCTCTCTTTCTCTCTCTCTATGGTAATGCCTCTATTATTATATAATGCATAATAATTGCTAGGTAAATTGCATTGATAGTGAATATGCACTGTTAATGTAGCGTTACCAATGTAATTTATTATTATTGAAATATATTTAAATTGATGTCTTAATGTCTTTTGTACCCTATTAGTATAGAAATATTAGAGGCATTTGTTTTGTAGGCTTTTTGATATACAAATGAGTTTTCTTTGTTTGTTGTGATTTGGGACCCTTCGGCAGAATTGTAATAAACAACAAATTTGTGTGCAAAATCTTATGAGAAACTTTGTTTTTGTAAAATGTTGTGCACATGATTTGTTCATATTCATGTTGTTCCTTTCTAGCCTCTATGTTTATGCAATTAACATATATGAAAACTCTGTATAAGATTAATTAAGACAATTGGAAAATAGTGCTTAGAATTATACTTTGGCAATTGCTTTGGTAGTCTTGGCCCTAAAGGTTGATGCACTTACTACACTTAATAGGGAAATATTTTTTATTGGTAAAACCTTTTGCAAAGAATGGCATATCTTTGATAGAGTGTGTTGAGGCAATGGATTCATGAAGGGGAGATCACAATAAAATTCTGAAGGGTTATTAGGGAAAAAAGTTTAGTTAACTTATTAATACTCAAAGGAGCTATCACTTCTCGTTATTAGAAAGCACTAATTGGGATAGAGTGTCTAGTGTTTAAGAAACACATTTTGAAGCTTGTCTTCACTACAATGAGTTTAAGTCCTTCAATGTTGCTTTGGGAGGTGGTTATCATGTCAAACACTTTTAGTATACTTCTCATCTCTGTTTCAAATATTGAAGGCTTCCTATTTTGCCTAGCAAGTTGACCCAACTATGATCAAAAGATTAAGATTTTTCTTTAAAAGGAGAAAATTAAGGAAAAAGGTAATACCTTAGCTCCTATTGTGAATTATTTGACTTTTGGATTTGGTAGTAATTCTAATATGAGTTTAACTATGAGTTAAAAACTTAAGTCCTAATCTATAATAAGAAAGTTATTTGTAAGTTATCTAACAATTATGTTAGCCATCTGGGACCTTTTAAGGTCAAGTATGATTTTATAATTAGTTAGATCATAAGATTGTAGACTATTGCATTTATCCTTCTAACTTTATCTTGTTTAAATTTAATGATGTTAAGATCTATCTTATTATTGGTAATAGGACCATAGTGTTGTTCATGTAGAAATTTGTCTTTGAGGAGGCATTTGATTTCCACTTCTATTTGGACTAGTGTGGAGAAACTATCATTGACTTTGATCATGATTAATGGTCTTACTATGTTGAGTAATGATTTACATATGTTAGATTTAAATTTCTCATATGCTGAGTTTAGTAATTCCATTACTAATAAATCTATTGAAATGCTCTTTAATATTATGTCATAAATATTCAAGTAACATTTCTTAAGAAAGTTTGTTGAGATGGGTTAAACAGGTTGTTTTGCATAACATTGTTCTCACTATTTTAGAATCTTATATAGCTTGTATTATGGAAAATTCCATGCTAAAGCTAGGGTAAAAAGACAAGTGGGAGTCTAGTTTATTGGATCTAATTATGTAGATTATTATTTACCTTTCATTCCCAATGTAAGAAACTTTATGCATTTCATCATCATCATCATTGGTAATCACTCTTGAAATGGTGAATAATTTCTTTACTTGAGAAGTCATATTTGTTGGATAATACTAAGGCATTTACAATGGCCATTGAGATAAGAACTAGTAAGCACACTAAAGTTGTCAAATTTGACAAAGATGGTAATATTATGGCAGATATTTGGTTATTAGTATAAACTTTGGGTCCTTGGCTATGTTTTTACTAGAATGTGGTATTGAGGTTTAATAACCATGCCTAACACCCATTTATAAGTATGGGGTTGCAAAATGAAAAGAAAACCATATAATCCCTAGCCAAGAAATTAGGTTATGAATTTGCAAATGGTTTCTTCTTAGCTATTGTACAAGCTCTAGATGTAGTAAATTTTATCGTCCCACTCTTTTTGCCACAATCATTGAATCTTTTGAATCTATGTGTTTTGAGGATAACTTGGATAGTGAGAGTCAAGTGCTTTATATTCTGACCTCTAAAAGGAGAGTACTTGTCATGTCTTTACCTAGGTAAACTTTGTCATCAAAGTTTGTTTCTTTTGTAAGGGATATTGATGTTTAAGATACTACTAATGATTATGGAAAGCTAACTATTATTGATGTTAAGGATTTTGGTATTATGGTTAATATTATTCTTTTAAGATAGTCTTAGTGAATTTGAAAACCTAGAATTTCTAGTAATGACATGATTTTCTTGTAGCAACATTTTTTTTCTTAATTATGATTATTATTTCATATATATTTTTCAATCAGAGAGTTATATTACATCCTAGTTCATTGATATGGTTAAAGTCTATGAGAGATGAATTATTTTTGAGAACTTATAAAGTTAACTGTTGGTCAAAAAATTGTAGTCTATCTTCATCATTTGCCATGGGGTTATAGGAGAAACTATAAGATTTAAGGTTAGACTCATTGTAATGGCTATGATTAGAGAGAAAGAATTGATTACATATATCTTCTCATTAGTGCCCATTAAAGACACTCTTGAATTGATTATGTCATTAATTGGATTTTGTTTTAAGACCCCACCATATGGTTGTTTAGATTGCCTTTATGCTTTGAAGCTTGTCTGAGGATATTTACATGGTTGAACCAGATGGTTTTCTATAATCATAGAAAGATCACTTAGTGTGTAAATCAAAGGACCCATCTATGGGCTAAAATTAGCTTTTAGATGTTACTGTCTAAAGTTTGATGATGTTGTAACCTCTTTTAATTTTGTCATGAGTGATTTAGATTAATGCATCTTTACTTCTTTATTCTTGTATTGTATGTTGATAACATACTTTTGGCATGCATTGGCTTTGACCTTTTGTTGTGAAGCAATATATGCTTTCTTGTCACTTTTGACATGAAAGATCTTATTGAGACCTTTTATATTATTGGGATACACATCCATTATGATAGGTCTCAACTCTTGTTGATCATGTGCTTAAGAAATTTAATTTGTACTCTTGTTCCTATGAAAGGTTATCTAAACTTCAATGTCTTTTGTATTACATAGAGAGGACTAAAATGAAAAGTATTTCATTTTTGCTTTCACTATTGATAGCTTTATGTTTGCTCAAGTGTGCACTCATTTTGACATAACTTTTGTCAATAATGTACTTGGTAGATACTTGAATAATTCTATTTTGGATTTTGAAAAGCTGCTTAGAAAATCATTTAGCACCTACAGGGTACATGTTGGCTTAAGATGGATATGATGTCACAACCAAAATTTCTTTAGCTTAAATGACTAGTAAACTTAGGAATTAGGAAATAAATCCTTGATTCAAAGAATAAAGAAAATTCAAGAGATAGAAATTCTAATATTTAAATTAAGAATTTTCTTGGTCTAATTCTAATTACATTAGGTAATTTCCAATGTAGCTGAGAAGAAGAAAGTATATAAAGATTGAAGAGTTAATTTTATTAAAGATAAAATGAAGCGGCTAAATTGCATAAAGTCATTTTGTCCATTTCCATGTGCATGGTCAAACCTAATGGGAGATGAACTTTATCAAGCTTTGTAGTATAGGAATCTTAAAATACATTTTCTAATTCTCTCATGCATATTCGGTCAAACCAAGAAGCTTTACTAGATTTGGTCATAAGATAAAAGAATTAATAGTAAACAACACTTCATGCTTGCATTAAACTCCAATATCTTAATTACCTGACCTTTGAAGCATCAAAGTCCATCAAGAAGAGAGAAACTTGTTTAATCTAATTGCCCAGCTAATCTTATATGGTGACATCTCAAGCTTACACTTACCTCCACTAATCAATTATTGATGTATGAATTACCAATTTGATGAATGGTAATACAAGAGGATGACACCTAATTACTGAGTAGTTAAACTTACTCCACTCAATCTTCTATCATTTCCTTCTTTTGTATTTGGTTGAATGATCTTGTAGAGAGAGAGGAAGAAGTCACGCCATAGTCATTAAAAGAGAGAAGAAGAAATGTTAAGTTGCATGAGGTATAACCTCTTGTTCTTTTAATTTTTCATAGAAGACAAATATGCATAAAATTCGTAGAGCTTTTTATTGATACCATTTTCACCTTCAAATTCCATAGTTGACTTTTGAGGTATGTGCTTGACCCAGCATAGGGGTAGAAATAAGAAAGAAAGAGCCTTAAGGTATAATTCATCCATTTTAATTTTTGACAGTAATTTTGTAAGTTGCAAAAATGGTGACTGTGATTCTATGTTGGATTGAATTTGGGTTGTTACAGTGACTTAGGAAGTCTTGGAATTTGCTTAGAGTGAAAGGGAAGAGAAGAAAAAGGAGGAATTAAGTAAAACTCCTACTTTGACCTATTTTATATGTTTGGTCAAATAGGTGTAATGGTAGAGTATAATTCTATTTTGGCTAAATCAAGGTTGTTTAGAGTGATTGAGAAATTTTGAAATTTATTTAGCTTGAAAGGAAAGAGAAGAAGGAGAAGAAATTTGGTAAAATTCCACCTTGACTTATTCTTATAGTTTTGGCCGCATTATGTCAATGCATGGAAATTCATGAACTTTTTATTTGGACTTTAAGAAGTTGCTTGGTAATTCATGTGTTGCCATTAGATTGAGAAAGTTGGGACACTAGTTGGAGAATTGGATTCTTGAAGAAGGCTATTTGATACTTGAAAACCTATAAGTAATATATGTTGTATTAGAAATTCATAGGAAGTTAGTTCCTAATTATATGTACTAGATTGAATGTGTTTCTATGTATTTGAGATATGTAAACTAGGAAGCTCTCATTGCCATTTGGAGTTTTCTAAGAGAAGTCAAGATCTTTGTGAGATTCAAAGTTCATCAATGTAGCTAGTATTTTCTATAAAACATGTATTGTATGAGAACTGCTTTCTTTTGATATATGAATGTTTTTATGAAAGTGCTATGTAATGAAATGGTATGTGTTGCTCTTAGGGTTAATGCCCTTGTGTATGTAATTGGAAGTAAGGTTGATACCCTTTCTATTGATACCCTTTCTAAGAGTTGTTGGCCAATAGCTTGTAATGGGAATGAGCACTAATTGCTATTAATGTAATAATGGGATGAAAGAGCTATATTATCCCTTTTACATGTGGATGCTACATTAGGAAAAATACCCATTTTTCATTACAAAAGAATAGGTTTTTAGTGAAGACTTTTAGTGTTGACTGAAAAAAGTTGTCACTAAAAAAAATATTTTTAGCAGTGGCTTTATTAAATTGTTGCTAATAGTTGTCACTAAAATATTATTCTTACTTTTGAAAAAATTTTAGTGACGACAAAAAGATTGCCACAAAACTATTTAATAACAACAAAAAAGTTGCCACTAAATATTTAGTGGCAATATCAACATTGTTGCCACCAAAAAATCACATTTAGTGATGACATTTTGCTTGCAATTGGAAAGTTGCCACTAAAATGAACTTTCAGTGGTAACAAGTTGATGTTGCCACTAAAAGTAACTCTTAGTGGCTTTAGTGGCAACGAGTGTCGCCACTAAAAGCTTTGCATAATTTTTTTCAAATATAATCTTTTTGCCAAACTTTTAGTTATGACAAAAGTCATCGCCACTAAAAGATCTTTTAGTGGCAACTATTTTAGTCATTCCTAAAAGTTTTGGCCCAAGCCATTAAAAAGTACCTTTTAGCAGCAATTATTTTAGTTGTCACTAAAAGTTTTGAAACAAAATTTTTGATCAATTAAAAATATTTTTTAGTGGTAAATGGTTCTAGTTGCCATTAAAATGTACCTTTTAGCGACAACTATTTTAATCATCACTAAAAGTTTTGGCACAAAATTTTTGATCAATTAAAAATATTTTCACCTAAACTTTTAGTGGTGACTAGTTTTAGTTGCCATTGAAATGTACCTTTTAGCAGCAACTATTTTAGTGGTCACTAAAAGTTTTGGCACAAAATTTTTGATCAATTAAAAATATTTGCACCAAAACTTCCAATGGCAAGTGGTTCTAATTGCCACTAAAAGATACCTTTTAGTGACAACTAATTTTAGTTACTACTAAAAGTTTTGGTGCAAATAATTTTGTACCAAAACTTAGTGATGACTTGCTTTTGTCATTATCACCATTAAAAGGTAACTTTTGGTGACAATTACTTTGGTTGCCACTAAATGTTTTAGCGCAAAATTTTTTACCAATTAAAAATTTTTGTGCCAAACTTTTTAGTGACAATAGGTTGAAGTCGCTACTAAAGATAACTTTTTAATAAAGTTGTATTTTTTTGTATAAAATATTTTTGTAACTTATTTTTATATAAAGATATTTGAACTTAGAATATTTTTATAAAGAAATAAGTTAAAAAAATCAATTATACTTATCAAAGGAAATTAAAATTTTAAAGTTAATAATTAATATGTCAAAATATACAAATAACTTGAGGTAATCTTTTTATAAAATTCTTAATAGGAATAAAAAAATAAAACTATAAATAAAACCATCACAAAATGTACAATTTTATAGTTTTTTAGTTAAGTTTAAAAAAATTAATAGATTATTATTTATAATTTTTATTAATAAATTAAAATTTTAACTTTTAGAATTCATATGTGTAAGATATGATTTAAAATTTCAGTTTTTAGAATTCATGAAATTAATATATCTAACATCTCATATATTTAAGGATCCATATATCTAAAATTTCAATTTCAATTTCTAGGAGTCATTTTATTAATACAACTTATCAATTTTTATTAATTTTTTATGAATACATTAAATTTTCAATTTTTACCCTAATGTATCCTTCCCTTTTAGGCACCTACAATGTACAACGCAACTCCCTCTAGGCCTTAATTTTGGCTTTTGAAGCAAAGCAAACAAAAAAGGGTTAGAGAGAGAGAAAAAAATGAAGGAGAAGAAGGAAAGGATAAAAGATTAAACTCCACTCTAATCTCTTGTTATTGAAAGATTGATTTTAGTTAGGTAAGCCTCTTAAATTCCTATTCTATCTTCTTCTTCATCCATTAATGCCTTTGGTTCTGATTGATGGAGGAAGTATAAACTTTAGGTTTTATAAATTGGGATTTTTGGTTTAATATTCAAGTTCCATGGCTTATAATAGTTCTTTTTGGTCTGGGTAATGAGCAAAATATAATGATTTCTATAGATTTCTTGGTAAGGGCAGCCATGGATGTAAATTTGGAACCTTAAATTCAATCTTGATGCCTTAATAGTTGAATGATGCTCCTTTAAGCTTGGGGAGACTTTAAATGTGATTTTTGATGAAGATGAGCCCTAATGTGATTGATAAGCATGATTTTTATATGTTTTAATACTCCTAACTTAAGCATTTTAATAAGCAAATATGGCTTGAGAAGTTAATTAGATGGAATTTGGTTTTAGTAGCCATTCTCTGCACTTTAGGAATTTAACTACAAAATAATTGATTTTAAATGCATAAATCATTTAAAATGAATTTTGTGAATTTTTCCTCTTTGTTTTTATGCAGATTTTTAGGCAAATCATCTCTCATGTTGATGAAGGAATGGATGAATTATGCTACACAATTCTCACATTGAATCATGCTCCATGTTGTAGCAACACAAACAAATATTCCACATAGGAGCTCACTTGAACATGGTTTCATGCATAAACATGTGGAAAGGAGTATGAAGCTGTGAGTTCTGGAAGCTGAATTAAGAGGGAAGAAAACACATATATAGCATGAAGAGAATTAGTATAACAGTTGTTGCATGAAGGGAAAAGTGTAACATAGGAGCTGACGTAGGGCTGCAAACACGTAAAGAAACACATGGAGAACGACGGGTTCTAGCTAAGAAGCAACGTGATTTTGGAGGCTTGAGTTTCTGGTTTGAATGGGAAGCGCATCGAGTAGAAAGGAGCTTGGGCAGCTCTCATGTAAGCTACACGAGCTGAATGAAGGAAGCATGAGATAGCCACGGTTTGGAGGATTGAACAGTAGCAAGAAACACAGCTTTCATACACGATGGACCACTCATGCATCGGGAGAACAAACACCACCAGTTTTGAGCAACGACGAGAGAAGGAGTTTTGCGTTAACACACACACAACAACTGAATATAATGTGACATGGGAAACTCGTGGAAAAGGAGAAATGTTGAAGAAGTGAATAGTAGAATGAAGAGCAGAATGTGGATAACGTTGGAAAGAAGAAGAAGCTACACGTTCTCATGTGAAGCAATGAGCTGAAGCTTAAATGGGCAGCATACGTGAGCAGAATAATAAAAGAAATGTTGAAGGAGCAACGTGGGATTGCATGAGAGAAGTATGTGAGGAGGGGAATTTTTATATCACATTTAAGCGGGATCCACACTTATACACACATGAAGGGAGCTTCAGACAATTGGAATAAGAGATTAAACATGTGAAAGTAATAAAATGAGGCATGTGACCTATTAACAAATATGCTGGACATTCCATAAGGAGAATCACGCCATTAGCATTCATTCATCATCCATCATAAACACTCCATCACGTCATTCACGCCCCTTCGTCCATACATTCCATTCGCACACTCCGTCATTCATCACATTCACGCCCTTCGTCCATCCTTCGTCCAGAGACCACACACCACGCCATTTTCATCCACTTCCTCCATCTCCTTCGATTCAAATGAAGCTCTAATCCTCCATTTGTGACTAGCAAGGAAGAAGGACCTTAGAGAAGCTTGAATCCATGGAATTACAAGCAGAATTTTAGCTAAGGATTTCTACTTTCCTATACTTTTTCTTTTTCTTGTACAAGCTTGGTTAAGTTGTATTTGATCAGGAATTTGTGTAATTGTGATTAGAGGCTGGTTAGATACTAATTAGGAAGCCTTTTTGTTGATTGATTTAGATTAAACACTAAATTTTATACTTTCCTTTAATTTCCCATGTATGCCACGAAGGTATTTGATGAAATGCATGAGTGAAATTATGAGCTTTATTGTTTGATTTAAGGATTCCTTAGAGTTTGGTTAGTTAATTAAACATCTTAGGGTGTTAATTTAGAGACTAATTGATCAATTAATCATTTAATTCAAGTGTTCATAGATCTTATGTGATGACCCTAACTTCTAGTCATTGTAATTAAGGTTAAATACGTGATTAATAATCATAAATTAGGGTTACCAGACATTACGACTAATTACATTCAAAAAATACAGGAAAATTTGAACCTTAATATTATTAGAGTCATCAACCATATAATTACAAGCACTCATGTACATCAAGGAAACAAACACTCATTTATAAGCCTTTGATTCTATTACCCATTAATTCCAACTTACAAGAATCTTCTACCAATGTTTCTAAGTTATCCCTTGGGGTTACCATATGAAAAACCAAGATTGCTAGGTTAAAATGAAAGTTTGGGACCATTAGCTGTGGCTAAATGTCCTTGCACAGTGCCCAATTACCCTCGGGTTCACACTTTATCTTCACAAATTTTGCTGCGGCGAGTTGGACCTTCATTGTAGCTAACCTACATGGCGCTATGGGGGGGAAGTCTCCTAGAACCTACCTTGCTCACCTTTCACTATTGGCCGCGGCCAATTCCCCTTTTCGTCATGACTAATTCCTCTCTGGAACGTTGGACTAATTCTCACAAAAGTTCGCCGTGGCCAATTCCCATTTAGTAGCGGTGAATTACCCTTTGGACGACTCCCAGTTTTGCCTCTCACATTTTGCCGTGACGAATTGCTCTCTGGTACTCTCCCTGGGCAACGTTGCCTTTATTGGCCACGGCTAACAATATTTTAGTTGCGGCGAAATGCCTTCTGATCCTACAATTCCTAAAATCTTATCTCATACTCTCTACTTTCTATCTAGGGGTTCTCTAGAGCCACTCTCCCACTTGTTATGAGATTCTAATAGCATCTATCTAGCTGATTTGTCCTAACCATTATATCATTACCCATTCCACATTTAAGGGTGGATTTTTCCTACTCATTCATTGGTCTTATATCAGCAAATTTATAAATTTCTCACAATGGTCATTCAATCATGTTTTCATCAAATAATTCATGCATCGCTAGCTCAAATCCACAATTAATATAT
The DNA here is from genome assembly GCA_026724425.1 of Erythrophleum ivorense. NCBI lineage: Eukaryota > Viridiplantae > Streptophyta > Magnoliopsida > Fabales > Fabaceae > Erythrophleum > Erythrophleum ivorense. Next base: position 48,422,739 of record JAIUCV010000003.1, on the reverse strand, counting down.
CACATGATTTCATTACTTAAATAGTTAGTTAAAACACAGCTTTACAAGCCATAATAAGTGTCATAAACTCATACATCCATCAACAACTAATATAAAGCCTATTTCTCAATGGTTACATTCTATGTTATCAAAATACAAACTCCTACACTTGGCAATACAGATATATGATACAAAGGTTAACAAAATTAGCATCTACTCTATTCCACTCAGACCAAGTGTAGCTCCCCATACCAAGCCTCAGCTCATGGATGTTCATCCACTTGCTTGCCTTTATCTTTACCGGAAGAACTTTCACCTGAAATGTTTAGCCTATGAAACTGGGTGAGATGCAAATCTCAGCAACCAAGGTAAATTCCATCATATATTTCAGTTTAATTAATATATATGCATGATTTCACATAAGCATCAGAAAACATACCAGTCATATCAATAAATGAAATAATTAGGCTATCATGATTACTATCCCATACTAGTAATCATATTTCCATATGTTAAAAGACAGTAACACCAGGAGAGGCCCATCCATGGCACCCACTCCCCAATGAGCACAACCAGGGCTCAGTGCATCTAGGGTTTGATCATAACCCGGTGTTCGATCGAAGCACATGCATGGGTGGTAATCGTACCACAACTCCACCATGGACTCATAAGGTCCAAACACAATACAATAGATAACTAACCAATTCATTCAGCATTTCAAATCATTCATGTACAGCAAATATGAAATTAAAGAAGATACATGCATGGAATTAATATAGTCCTAGTTACCTCACTTGTAGACAAATTTGCAAAAGCCATCAGTGGTACAAAAATCTCCCCAGCCACTATTAATTCCCAAAATTTGGAATAGAGTTGTCCTCTATTAGAAACTTCAATATATCACCCTAATTCTTAAGCAAATTCGTGAAAAATTAATACCCATACTATAATCAAATCATTGGGGTCTCAAACCAGCAGAAATACCTCAAAAAGAACAGTTTATACTTATCTAATGTCAGCCCTAGCCTTAACTTACGAAATTTCACCATGGAAACATCAAATGGCAAGTTTCAAATTTTGGATGTAGGTGAAAATACTCCAAATGAAAAACTAATTAGGCCAAAATGAAGAGAAAGAGAAGGGGATTAAGTTATACAAGTATTACCTTAGCTGAATCTTGCTCTAGAAATAAAAAATAGTGGATTTCTTGCCTCAAACCCTAGCCTCCTTTCAAACCTCCGAATTTCCCTTTTGTGTTTTTGTGTTATGTAGAATAGGGGGTGGCTAGGTTAGTTTTTAGGGTTTAAGTTGGGTTTTCTATAGGTTATGGGCTGCTCTAAGTATCCAACTCCAAATAGGTTTCAGATTTAAGCTTTGTTGGGCCAGCTTCATGTGTTAGACTATTGGTTTTAATTGGGTTAGGCCAAGTTTTAAGAGCTCAAAGGATTTGGGTCTGCACAAGGGTTGTTGGGTCAATTATAAAAGCCTATAAAGGGTGGATCTTGGGCCTCTATCACATTGAATCAAATTGGGTCTGCACTTAACTTATTGGGCCTCCATTAGCCTCTTATCATGATCTCCTACATTAATTTGGGTTTATATGAAGTTTCCATTCCAATTAAATCTCAAACTCATATTAATAATTTATCTCTCTAAAATTTCTATTCACTTAACTTGCCCAATTATCCCATATTAATTATTCCTAACTAACCTAAATCCATGATTAACACCTTAATTAATTTTGGGGTATTACATCTTAATCACAAGAATTAGTAATTTAATGGTAGTTGAGGTCTTAATTAACATCAAATTGCTAGGTTCTTGAATCTTGAGTTACCATTCAAGATCATTTGCCAATGGACACAATTAGGGACTCTTAGACCAGAATTAATTACAATTAGATTAGGATAAGGATAGTGGATACTAAGGGACAAATCCAAAGCTAGTCACAAGTCCATTATAAACTGTAATTCATCCAATTAGGTAGAATTTAGGAACTTTATTTCAATTTCATTTTCCTCAATTTAATTAGACCAAAAACCCCTCTAATTTAGATAGCTTTTAGGATCTTTTAACATTTAGAAAACCCAATTGAACATTGGATTCCATTTCCGAGGGAGATGACCTAGGTTGTGCCACTGACTATAAATTTTATCAACCTAGTTTTATTTTGAGGGTTGCGCGACAGAACCTGTCAGTGATGATTTAGCATGGATTTCCTATTGAGGTGACACATATGCAAATTCTAGAGGGATAAGCTAGAGAATGGCTTATGTTTGGGATTAAGAGCTTTAAATGGTTTAGTTGGAACAAAAATATAATGGGTATATTATAGAAAAAGATACATTAGGATATTTAAGAATAAATATTCCAAATTCTTAATTAATTTTTGAGTTATATATTTCTTAATTTTTATCCTTTTTATTGTTGATCCAGTACTTGAATTTAAAACTTAAGTGGAATGGAGCTCCTTTTGCATCAATGTTTTGCAAACATCAATTAGATTATAGAAAGCATTTTATAATTATAGAAAGCTTTTCTTTTAGGCTTGTTTTAATGGTGAAAGGTAGTTACAAACAAAGATCTCAAAATTGAAGCCCTAAACATGCTTTAATTTGTTGAATTGACAATGAATTCATTGTGCTTAGTTTTGATATGTAAATTTGTAGTGGATATTGCTAAACATATAAATTCACACTAGTCATATAGATGGGGCTATAACCAATTATGTGGTGTGGGCTATCCTCATTGAAAATGGTTAGTGGAGAAGATTCATATGGCAATATTTGTCTAATAAAAGGGAGATAATTTGCACAATATTTTATATGTAATAACTAGGTAATCCAATAGAAGTGAAAAATATGTTCAAAATTCTTTCACCATGAATAAAGGGCATGCTATTTATCTTCTTGTCTTCATTTTAAGGTATGTTAGAAGAAAAAAATTCTAGGAAAAAAGTGGTAGATTTACATACATCAAGCTAATAAATCTAACAAGCATTAAACCTTGTAAAATTAAGTATAACTACATTACCAAAAGGTTGCACAAGTTTGTGAGATATGCTAGCCATAAGAACCTTCCAAAATTAGAAAAGTGGCATTGTATATATTAAAACCTATATAGGACAATCAAATAAGTATCTTATGGGCTTAAATAAAAGCTATATGTAAATTTTCAAATATCTACTATACCTTTGAGATAATTAGAATTTTCAGATACAAATAATCCCCCTTTTCATTCAAGTTTTGATTTCGAATTCAGTTTAAACTATAATTTTCCATGTGTGTGGGGGTAATGTAGTTAAGTAGTAGGATAATATATATATATATATATATATTCATGTATATGTATATGATTAATGAAGATAAATACTAAAAGAAGGAAAAGCAACAAAAATATTAATATCATACACTAGATATTAAATTAAGCAATATTCTACTAGATGCATAAGCACCCCAATATTTGCTTGCCTACTTTTTAGAGTTCAAGTACCTTAAAAGTGATTTTTGATTCTTAAGGAATTAGGTTTCTTCTTCTTCTTCTTCTTCTTCTTCTTCTTCTTGTGTATGAAATAATTTCATACAAAATAGATAAACAAAATTTTCAAGTGCTAGCTCCTCAAACAATATCAAATATGGCTCCTTGGATCTTCACTGTAGTTGCTAGCTCAATTGATAGGGGCTTCAATGATAATATTACTTTTGGTAAAGGGTAGATCATAAAGGTATTATTTTTCTTTTTGAATTTTAGGTTATGCTAATAGTTTACACTTAAGTTCTAACCAACCATGAATGAAATTTTTATTTGAAAAGAATTACAATCATTGAAAGATCCTTCAGAGGATATTAAGCTTGCTGTTATGATATTTTGCTGTGATATTTAGCATCAATTCTTTTGTTGCCTTGATAGTTTACTGTGATATTGCTGAAATTTGGTGTTAGTTCCTTTTTTGAGGATGAAATGATTTTAAGTTTTGATATGTGCCTAAATTAGATTTGGCCCAATTCTTGTGCCTATATGCCTAAGTTTTGATATGTGCCTAAGTTTTTTAAGGATGGAATGTTCTAAATGCTATAAATTTGGTGCCTAACTCAGATTTGGTCTAATTCTTATATTTGTGTGTTGAAGTTTTGATATGTGCATAAGCTTTATTAGGATGAAATGGTTTTAAGTGTTGTAAATTTAGTGCATAAATTAGATTTGGTCCAATTCTTATACTTGTGTGCCTAAGTTTTGATATGTGCCTAGTTTTTTAGGATGAAATTGTTTTAAATGCTGTAAATTTAGTGCCTAAATCAAATTTGGTCTAATTCTGGTACCTATGTGTCTAAGTTCTGATATGTGCCTAAGTTTTTCAAGGATGAAATGGTTTTAAGTGCTATAAATTTGGTGCCTAATGTAATACCTGTCATTCCATAATATTTATAGTATCATATTTCTCCATTCGAGATGACTTACATACATTCTCAAGGAAAATCCAATAAAAATCCATGAAAATAATGAATTTATTTGTGTTACAGCAGGAATTAAATTTTTATTTCACGTCATATGGGCCCTGTGAATTTTTCAATGTCATTCTCTAATTATTTTCTACTTATACAAGTTACAAATGCTTTAAAACATTACACAATCCATGAGTATAAGGTCAAAACTCTCGAATTTAAATCATTTCTTACAGATTTCATGGTGACAGTTTTCTGGGCTAACTTTGAAAACTCATAACTAAATCTAGAAAAATCAATATCAAGCAAGCCATAACTTTTTAGAAAGCTCTAGATGTTAACTTTATATAAAAATAATTTCCAGCCACAAAAATCTCATTTAGGCCACGTTTGACAATAGAAAATGCACAAAAGTTAGACTGCCCAGAATACTGATATAACTTACTAATGTAAACTTTGAAAATTCATAATTAATTCCAAAAAAATCTAATTCATGAAAACTATCCAATTTCAAAAGGTGTGGATTCTAGCTAGAGGGAAAAATATTTTAAATCAATCCAAGAGCATTCAGACCACAAAAATTGATGGAACAATGAAGAAGGTTTGACTAGGTGCCTGGAACTGAATAGAAATTTTAAAAATTAATATCTCCCTCTCTAGACATTTAAATGAGATATCTCTAGTTGGCACAGGTCACTGGGAAGGTATAGTTTCTTCCTGTAAAATTTTATAGCAATTGGACATCGTTTGCCTTATGACTGATAGAGTTTCATTTTAGACCAAATGAACAGTAGAATTGACCAAAATCAAAAAAATTTACAACTTCAAAAATTTGCCATAATTCCCATATGCCTCCAAATATTCTGTACTTTAGTTTTTCAAAAATTTCTCAATAAGCTCTAGATGCATGCCAAGTTTCAGACCAAAAAGAGTTCATTTGAACAAAAAGTGATACAACTTCACAAATTGGCCAATTTTGGCTCCCATAATGCATCAACTTGGTCCAAATGGCTTCTCCAATGGTTTGGCATCTCTTGGACAAGTTTAAAAGCACAAATACAACTTGTAGGCACTGCCCAAGTGGTCCCAAACACTATGAATCTCAATTTGGCTATCTCACATCCATTATTACACTAACATACCAAGCCATTAAAGGGGCACTTTGCATAATTCAATCACTTTGCTACCATTTAATGTTCATACAATATCCACACATCATTTTATATTTGCTCATGATCTTACATCTCAAAAATGACACGTACAAGCTTACTTTAACATTCAACTACAATTAGAATTACATAATTAACAAAGTATGACATATTAAGCTCATTGGCTTGTATTCCTTTGATCTTGAGCACCGCCTAGACATTTTAAGATGGAAGAAGGAAGGGGAATGGGATTCATAGAATCTTAATAGCTCACACACCCATTCACATATACATTCATGGCATATACATATCAAAGTACAAGTATGGAAAGTGAGACAACCATAAAGCATGCAATAACATAATTTCTATGCCACCAATCTACACTAAGTCAAGAACATGTTTTAAGGACTTTTGGTTTTGCCTCATCCTATTTCTAGGACTTTTAGATTTGCCTCACCCTTGGCTTAGGGACTTTTGACTTGGACTCATCCATCCAAGAGACTTTTTTACCTTGTCTCACCCATGCCATGAGACTTTTGGCATCTCCTCACCTTCATTAAGGGACTTTTGGCATCACCTCACCCTTATGAGCCATTTCCACAATCCAAGTCATTCAAGAAGACACATTGGTACCAATGCAATATTAAAACATCAAGTGGCATGTTATCAAGTCACAAGAGCACATAGAAGCACATAATGACATACATATATACACAAGAGTGCAAGGAGAATGAGGTGGAGAGCTACCTTGAATTTATGCAAGCACTTTTTTGCTTTACTCCTTCCCTTTTTCAGTTTCATAAGAGCACTTAGGTGGGTTAAGATCCTCTTAGCCTAGACATCATAAATAGCACACAATTACACTCTTAAAACAAGCTAAGACACTAAATTCATTCTTAAAAACATACTTACTTCTACAAGTGACATAATGGTTTTATAATTGGCCTATTAAAGTAACCCTTATAATTCAGGCTCCAGGCACCATTCTCTTTTCATTTCTAGACCTCTTGACTTCATTCAAGGTCCTTAGAGCCCTCACCCATTCATTTACACAAGCTTAAACACAAGTTGCTTCATAAGGCTCCATTATGGACACCAATGTCTTATCTTCCAAACCAAGGCTCTTAAATTTTTCCCAAGGGTTCCTCCTACCTTCTCCTATCATATGAAGTCTCAAACCAAGGTTAGAACAAATTAAAACACTCCCTAGCCTATTTGTTCTTGCTTGGCCGAGACACCCTCCAAGAAAAGGGTTCATGAGCTTCTTGATTTCTTTCTTGATGGGAGAGCCACTTGGGAAGCTTTCTAAAGGTTTTACGAGCTCAATGAAACACTTAATTAGTCTAGGGAATTCATACACAAAATCAGATTTCATAATTTCCTCAAGAACTCTACACTTTCTTATTTCAATTTCTATTGGTTTTTCTTGCAATTTTATGGCATATTCCACTTCCCCATAACTTAAAACCCTAGCTCCTCTCTTGTTTTAAGATATAACTCCCTCTCCTCTCATGGTTTTGGTTTGGCTAAACACATACCAAAGGAAAAGCAAGAGAAAGAATTAACTAGGAACAAGATGTACCTTGGATTCAAGCTTACTTTCAAGGCTTTTTCTTCTTGATTTGCTTCTTCTCAATAAATTCAAATTCTTCCCCCTGGTTCTGGACTTAAAACAGAACCATTTCATTCAAATAAACCATAGAAAAAAAGCATGGAAGGAGAGGAGCAAGATTGGAAGAAGAAAGAGCATGAAATTCCTTATATTTCCTTACCTTTTCCTTGGTTTCTTCTTTCTTTCCTCCTTCTCTTGGTGTGCCTAAGAATTCTGCTTCTTTTTTTGTTTTTGGGCAGAAGGTGTGTCAGCCTAAATGGGAGGAGGAAGAGGTGTGAAGCTTATGGAACATTCAAGAAGCTAGTTTTTCTCAAAATTTCAATTTCATCCTTTCGTAATGGCAATTTTGTTTTGGTTTCGTTTTAGTGCCTTTTTGAGAACCGTCTTTTCCATTATAAAATTTAGGTTTCCAATTTAATAAAATACTTTTGGAATCACTCAGTTTGGAGCTAAAACCATTTTGGATGAATTTGTTAAAGTTTAGGCTCACCGTCGTTGAAAAACGTACACCAGAGGGGCTTTACTGTCTCGAGGCTTCCCATGACTTTCGGAGCCTCTGAGAACCTTGGGCAACTTAAAGTTTTCACTTAAAAAGCCCTTATTTGTGTTTTTCCAAAATTTGCACATATTTATGAAAATACCATTATGTTTCGTCAATTTCGTAACAATTTCGTTTCACTATCTTAGCTCCATTTTTCTTTCTGTCTAAGCTTATGATTATTATTTTTAGGAGCCTAGGACACTACCCAAATTTTTTGGGACATTTTCTAGCTCATTTCAGAGGATTTGCTTTTATACCACTCATTTCATCATTTTACAAAATTTATCATTCATTACAATACCATATTAAGATAGCATTCTATTTATATGACAAAGTGCCTATAGTATCCGTTTTTATAATATCAATACCTTTAGCAGAGGAATTGCCATCATTAAAAGTCAAAATAATTCAATTTTGGTTAAATGAACCATTTCAACTTATCAAACTCATGTTTTATCCTTAATACACTTATTCATATAGAAACATCACAAAAAGAGGCATGGAATTCGGGTTTGAGCCATGCACATCAAGAAAGTATCATATTTCCCCTTTTCTGATGGTTCCATAATTTTGTCATAACTTCAAAAATTCATAACTTGAGCTAAAATACTCCAAATCACATAACTAGGACTCTATGGAAAGCTCAGGACATAATCTACATGTTGTGAAAAGTTTGGATCAAAAAAATATCATTTGGTGCATGAAATCTTAATGGAACAATAGCTCTATTAGTATTTTGTCTAAGCACAGACTTGGAACTTTAAAAATTTATATCTCACGCTGTAGAGCTCTAAATTGGGTGATCTTGGTGACTATGGAAAACTTATGATGCCAACTATATGTTTATAAAATTTCATAAGTATTGGACTTCATTTGCCCCTCAAATACCCAAAAAACTAGATTGACCAAATGGATAGTATATTGACATTTTTTACATAATTCAACCAATTTTGAAAAATCATAATAAATTTTATAGAATTCCAAAATTATGTTTTTTAACTCTATGAAAAGATCTAAATAATATCTAGATGTTTGACAAATTTCATGCAAAATTCATCCATTTGCTCTGATTTGATTTAGGGGAAAAATATGGCTCAAAATTGTGCACAAGTAGGTTCAAATGGTTCAAAATGACTTCTCCTTGTGTAAGTGACCATTTGAGTATGTCCAAAACCTCAAATATAGCATACAAGAGCATCATAATAAATCCAAATCATCATAAAACTCAAAACCATTCTTTCACTTGGTTATATATTCATACATTCCATGGCACAAGGATGTCAAAAACTTATGTTCTCATACATTTGGCTCCAAAGATAGTATATACAACATATTTACCTACTTTTACACATGAGTAAGGGTTTACATCTCATAAATAACATATACATCCATGCTTTGACATTAATTCACATCTTTACATCTCATAAATAACTTATGCATCCATACTTTGACATTAATTCACATCAATTTCTATCCTTTTATTAAAGTAGTCTGATTTAAGCTTCTTGGCCTCCATTCTTAGCTCCATGACAGTTACCTAGGCAAGGTTAGATATAAAGTGGGAGAGAATGAGATTCAAAGAATCCCAATATCTCATTCACCATTTCAAGAATGCATATATGGCATGTTATCATGTCAAAGAAAGCAAGCATGCATCAAATACTTATAAATACCAAACATATTCATATTTTCAAAGTCATATCGTTCCAACAAGTTTAAGAACAAGCTCTAAGGCCTTTTGGTCTAGTTTCACCCATTTTAAGGACTTTTGACTTAGTCTTACTCATTCTATGAGACTTTTGGCCTTGTCTCACTTTTACTTAGGGACTTTTAGTCTCACCTCACCCAATTCAAGGGACTTTTAGCACAATCTCACCCATCAAGAACTATTTCACATTTAAAATGCAAATCAAGAAGCATAATGGCACCAAAGCATCAAACTAATAGCTATAAGCATGTTTCAAAATTCAAACATATATACAAGCAATCAATAGCAATCAAACAACTAAGAAATACATACATGATTGGATGAAGAGCTACCTTGGATCAAGAAGTACAAATTCTTCCTTTGATACCTAGCTTCTTGGTTTGGTCTCACACACACGCTTGGAGGAAGCTTGATTTGCTTGGTTGAGACACATTAAACAAAACATAAATAAATCATTGGAACAATCTCTAGGCTTACATAAATTTTTCACAAGCTATTTTTAGCTTATGGCATGCATATGATTCCATATAAGAGCATAATGAAGCAAATCACATAATTCATCATCTTGGCTCCAATTTCTCACTTAATCTAAGTCACATGACTCTATTTAAACTCATTAGAGTTATCACAAACTCAATTCAAGGAGCCAAATACTAAGTTACTTTTTTATGCCTAAAGGAACCCTAAACTTCTAACTTTCAAAATATGGTTTCTAAATTCAAACCAATGGTTCCTTTAGTGTCTATAATTCATATCTAGACCATTTCTATCATTAGAATAAAATAAAAATCTCCCTAGGTACTTCATTCCCTTCATGGTCGAGACATGCATATATATTAGGAAACTATGGAGTTTTGTTTGTTTTTCTTAGGGAATTGGCACTTATGAAGGCTTTCTAGATCTCTTAAAAACCTAAACATGCTCTTACATAAGTTAAATCATCGATAGAAAGCTTCATAAATTTTTAGGTGCAACCAAAATCCTAATTTCCATATCTTGTTATCTAAAGCCTCTTTTTGAGTTCTATTGCTTTTATATGATTCCTTAGGCTTCAAAACCTCAATTTCTATCAAGTTTAGGTCAAAATAAAACCCCATACATAGTGCTTTTATATTGGCCAAAATAGTGCATCCATGAAGGAATCAAGAAGAGCAACTTAGCCATGGAGAAACATACCTTAATTAATTATTAACCAAGTGATTACTTTGGTTTCATTCAAACTCTCCCTTCCCTCTACTAAACCAAGCACAAAACACCACCATTTAGAGCTTTAAAACTATGGAGAAAGAGAAGAGAAAGAGAAAAAGAACATATGTGAGGAGAAAGCATGAAAAAGTATACATTTCTTACCTATTTTGGTTTTGTTTCTTCCTCCCTTCTTCTCCCTCTTGTGTACCTCTTAGAATTGGTCTAAGTTTTGTTTTGGAGCAGATTAAAGTTAGTGGAAATATGGAGAGTGTAACAAAATAACTTAAGCTAGAGTTAGGATACCTGTATACATAACACAGTATGATGAAGTTAAACATAATCCATTTATATTCTTCATACATTACATCAAAATTAGATACAAAACATTCATATGTCTTTATAAATTCAAACACCATTCTTTCTCTTTTCCTTTGTTGGCATTGGAACTTCCACTTGGAACTGAAGAGTAGGAAAATAGAGATAGGGGTGGCATTTGGGAGAATCTAAGTAGCTATACTCAAATAACCCATAATAAACATGAGACAGTTAAGTAAAAACAATACAAGTATGCATGGTCATCTAAAAATTAACAAATATGCTTTACAAGTATGCAATATACTCAATCATGGCCATGAAACTCAATTCCACTTAGGCTTTACTCTTGGGTTTGGGAAAACTATTGCGTTCATTCCCATTACCTTTTTATCACTTAGCCTTAACTCATTAAACATAATATGCAAAACATGCCATATAATTGATGCAATACAATATAGCTTATACTATTATGAATAACCAATACAATACAATGCATATCAAGCTCAAACAAGTTTACCTGCAACTAGATAGGGAAGAGTAAGCTACATTGGATAAGTGGTAAAAACATAATAAAAATCTCTAATTTCTCTATCTATTTCTGGCTTCGTTTCTTTTTCTTTCTCAGCTCTACACTTACAATGGGATAGAGCCTCACTAGTTTGTCCTAAAGTAACACACAAACATATTATCAACATCTAATACTCATAACTATTTCTCTTAAGTCTCTATAGCTTTTATCTATGTTTTAGGCTACTTAAGTGCACTTAAAACTCCCTTTTTACATACTTTCAAGACATTTACTTATTAGGTGGTAAATATGCCATCTAAAATACTCAATTTGATCATATTTAAGGATTTAAATGTTTGAAATCTCTTTTTGATTCTAGATTCCCATAATTTCAACACTTTGGTAAGGGGTTCCAATAAGCTCAAATCCTAAGCCAACCTATGCTTCAAAAATTCATAATTCAAACCACAAATTTCGTAGCTATTATTCATTTGGTCATTGGCACTATTCATTTAGTATTTTCACCTTTTTTACATAATGGAATAAATTATGTAACCTTAAGCCTCAAGGGGAAATTTCAAGAATTCAACTTCAAGGCTTTAAAATGTTGTCATTCATGATCCATATTGCCATATTAGTATTGATTGGAAGTATTACAAGCTTAGTTACACAAGCTTAAAGTTAATTGTTTCCATAATGCTCTTTCTTGAACCATAAATTTTCAACTTCTAAAATCTATTTTCTAAATTCAATTTAATGCTTCTTATATCATTTTAAGACTATCCATAGTCGACGAATCCATTGAATAACTTCTTAATCCCTTGAAATTGCTCTTGGCCAAATATGGAACCATAAAACCCTAACTTGCACATTTCAAAGTTTCAATCAATTATAAGCTTAGATTCTTGTTCCTTGCATTAAATAATATCTAAATATACTAATTAGGAATGGAAAATAATATGGTTAGCCATTGAAGAAACCTAGGACGAACCATTACACAATCATGGTCTAGATTGCATCTTTTCATGATTCAAAGAAAACTAATATTAGATATGGAATCCTTGCACACTAAAACCCTTAGTTCCATCAAGAACACATGAAGAAAAACTCTCATCCTCACTTTCTCTCTCTCTAGGCCGAAGTTTAATGGCTTGGAAATATAAGATTTTGCAAGTGTTTTAAGTAAAGTCTTACCTTAAAACGAAGCTCTCTTCACATAGATTATTTTTCATCGATTAGTCTCTTGAAAAGAGTTTCTTTTTGGCTTGGGTTAGACTTAAATTTTCAAGTTTTCAAGAAAAGAAAACTACCATTAGAGAGCTCTTAGAGGGAGGAACAACTTTCTTAACTGGTGTGGGATGAAACATGGTCGTTTACTTACCTAAATGGGAGTTTAAACTTCTTTTCTCTCTCTCTTCCCTTAATGTCACGCCATGGCTGGTCTAAAATTCTGAAAATGGAAGCTTGGAGAAGATGATGAGATGTAATCTTACTTAAGAAGCCTGTTTGCTCTATTTAGGCTCATTTTTCAGGCTTTTTAGGATTTGACTAATTTTACAAATTTTTGGGTGCTCTTTCACATAAAAGCATCAATTTTAGGGTTTAAATGACTTAAAATGGTGAAAAATAGATTTGCTTAAAGTTTCAACACTGTCTAATATTTTCATCACCTTAGAAGAGCCTTAGCTGATTCTAACTGTTCCTAGGTTTTTAGGACCTCTAAAAACCTTGGCGATCTTAATTTTAGGCTTTAAAACTATTTTCCTTGAGTTTCCTAAAATATGCTCAAAATTATAATTTTGCCATTGATAAGCCCTTTTTCTCTATTTTGTTGTTTTAGCTTCGTTTTCTTTGTGTATGATTTTGTATCTCCATTTCTCAACATGCTAATTGTAACACCATCATTTCTAACTCATACCCATCATCCCTTACATGCTCATGTGAGATATAGTAAGCATAAAGTGAGAACTTCCAATGGATTCTTACACTTTCCTACTGTGCGTCATGGTTAAAAATTCATTTCAATGTCACATGGACTGTGTGAGCTCATGCTATGCATCCTCATATTTAATTACACCATTACAACTCATTTCAATCCCAAAAACATGCTTTCAACACATAGAAACCAAAAAGAGGTATGGAACATACATATTCATTTTTTGCCAGACTTGGCCTTACTTCTGGGAAAACTTTGAAAAATCACAACTAAATCTAAAAAAATAAAAAACATGTAATCTTGGTCATTCTGGAAATTTTGGGATGTATAATTCATATAAAAATATGTAGAAGTCATAACATCCCACACACAGGACGTTTGACACGCGAATTGGTCTGGAGGTTAGACTGGTCCTGATGCTATCACAATTTACTGATATGAACTTCAAAAATGTCTGACTAATTCCAAAAAAATCCAATGCATGCAAATGATACCAATATGGAAATATGTGGATGTTAAATAGAGAGAAAAAATATCTCTAGATCAGTTCATCAAGCCAAACTCTCAGAAATCGATGAAACAGTACCTCTGGTTAGGCAAGATGATTGATACTGGGCAGAAACTTCAAAAATTCATATCTTCCTCTATAGACCTACAAATGAGGTGCTTCTAATTGATACAAGTCACTGCAAATTTCTAGTTTCTTCCTATAAAATTTCGTAGCCATTGGACCACGTTTGCCCCTCAGATGACATAATTACACAACTGACCAAATGAACAGTGCTTATGCAAATCCGAAATTCTGATACCAACTTTGAAAAATCATAGAAAATTCCAAAGACTTCCAAATGACCTAATCTTTAGCTTCTCAAAAAGCTCTAGGCAAGGTCTAGTCACATGCCAAATTTCAAGGCAAGAAAAGGTCATTTGGTCAGACTTTGACATAAGGGGGCAAAGTGCCAATTTTTTGTGTTAAAAGAGGGTTCCAAGGGTTCAAATTTGATTCTCCTACTCCCAAGGCCCTATGAGCACGTGGAAAAGCATCAACATAGGCTATTAAACATGGCTCAAATGTCTAATAACCCAGATTTGCAAAACTCACTCTCCCACACCAATATATACACCATGTACATAATGCCAAGATCTTATTATTCATACCGAAAACTTGCTACATCATGCACTAGTTCTAATTCTCATACATATATAATAAGTACATCTATTTACAAGTATTCATAAGTGCACATCCAATGTACATCATTAGATTACATCCTTTAGCAACATAATGGTAACAAAATGGCTATTTTACAATTCTTTCTCCGAATTCCCTAGCTTTAAGCTTGGTAGTTCCCATGTCTTTGTTCACTTAGTCCACCTAGCATGTTAGGATAGTGGAGAGGAGGGGATGAGATTCAAAGAATCCCAATAGCTCATCTCTCATTCAATCATACATAATATATGTAAAGTAAGCTTTTCAAATGCATATGTGAGAAAGTGGAAATCATGGACACTTTAAAAATGACCTTGGCATATGAATCAATCATACAAGATGTTCAAGGGTTCACCAAGTGTTTGGATTGGCCTCACACTTCTCCTCATGGATTTTGGACTTGCCTCACCCACTCTTGAGCACTTTGGACTCAACCATACTCTTGGGAGTCCACATTACTTTTGGGAGACCCTTTGCTTTGTCTCAACCAAGCTCGAGGGTTCTTGGCTCATTCTCCCGCAAGGGAAGAGTTCTTCGCCTTTCCACACTCAAGTAAACTCAGACAACCATCATGGATTCATTTAACACATAACATAGCATCAAGGTTCATGACATGTAAAGGCATGCTAACATACTTTTCATAGCTTGAAAATACACATACACACATTCTAGAACAAGTTAAACACATATTCATGCATGAGAGAAGGGGGAGAGAGCTACCTTATAGGCTAACACAAGCCTTCCCTTTCAATTTGTCTTCTCCCTTCTTGGTTCCACAATCACAACTAGATGGAAGTATTTCTCTTGAGCTTAGACACACAAAGAGCATGGAATTACTCTCTCATAACTCAATACTTATTCACAAAGCTAGGGGTTTCTTTCTAGCAAACCCTACCAGCATATAAGAAACTAGGGGTTCTTTCTCTCTGTAGAAGTTCATCAACTATTCTTCTCTTTTCTTTGTATTTCTTAACTTATCACACTCTCTTTTAAGGGTTTCTTGCTCCCTTTAGGTTAGAACAAAGCTTCCTTACTCATCAACCCATGGAAAAGGAGCTTAGAAGGAGAAGGATAAAATCAAGAAGAAGGAGCATGAAGAGCTTTAAAGATTCTTACCTTTCTTCCTTAGCTTCCCTTCCTTCTCTCTTAGTTTCTCCTAGTTTCCTTCTCTTTCTCAAGCTTTTTTCTATGCTTGGATGAAGCTTAAGTCGGTTAAGAAGAAAGGAGGAGTTTGGATGCTTTAAAAAGTCAAATTCTCTTTTTTCACGCTTTTTCGGACTAACCCTCGCTATAGCGAGGCATAACCCTCGCTACGGCGAGCATGTATTAGTCTTAGACCCCTGCCTTCACTACGACGCATGCTACGGCAAGCAGCTCCCTGGTTTTTATATGGGATCCCCACATTCGCTATATCTAGAAGCATTCTCACTATAGCTAGAAGGCACTCTCGCTATAGCTAGACCATTTCTCGTTATAGTGAACAGGTACACTCGCTATAGCTAGGCCATTTCTCGCTATAGCTAGCAGACTTAGAAAATTTTTAGCCCTTTGAAAATTTTTTAGCTTTTTTTTTTGGTTGTTACACTAATTGATATTTTACCCTTATTTAGCCTTAATTCAATTTACTTTAGGGTCCTCTTATATTAACATACCAGTCCCAGTTCAATTAAAAAGCCAATTGTTATAGAGAAGAGATGGCGTGCTGAAATAAGAAGGGAGAGGGCTTAATTATAACAAATTTTAGAATTCTATCTATGTCCCTACACTTTGTTTTCTCTAATTGAGCTCATTTCAACTCTTTTTTGAGAACTGTCTTTTCCATCATAAAATTTAGATTCTCTAATTCATAAAATGCCTTTGGTTTCACCCAAATTGGATTTAAAACCTTACCGAACCATTTGATTAAAGTTTCGATCAACCGATAACCTAAATCACATACCGGAGGCACTGTAGCCACTCTAGGAGTTCCTATGATTTTTAAGGCTTCTAAAAATCCTAAAAAACTCAATTTTCTCATTTAAAACTCTATCTTTTGAGTTTTCTAAAAGTTACCTAAAATTGCAATTATGCCACTACATTATTCCTTAAATTCGCTCAGTCATTTCAGCTCTAATTTCAGGCTATTCTGAGACTTTAATCCACATTTTGAGATATTCAAATTCTCATTCCAATCTTATTTGGCCTCAATTTACTCTGCTTTAGGGTGTTCCAGTATCAATTTATCGAGTTCAGTTCAATTTCTAAATTGCCAGTTATTACACCTAAATTAGATTTAGTCCAATTCTTATACCTATGTGCCTAAGTTTTTAGACAATGAAATGGTTTTTTGAGGATGAAATGGTTTTAAATGCTATAAATTTGTACCTAAATCAGATATGGTCTAAATCCTTTACCTGTGTGTGTCATACCATCATACATTATGTATTATAATTCCTTTACCTGTATGTGTCATACCATCATACATTATGTATTCTATCTTTGGGGGAGTTGCCCAACTTTGGGTTTTTCCAAAGTTTCTCAATTAAAGATTATCTTGTCATAAGGTAGAGGATCCTGTCGACAAGGTCTTAAATTTTCCTTAGCTGAATTTGAGATCTTGTTGACAAAATCTTTAACCTTGTCAACAACAACTTACACCTTGTCAATGACATTGTTTACCTTGTTAACAACATCTTATTACTAGCTCTGGCAAAAGGATGACTCATTCTATATAGTCATTCCTACATCGTTTACCTTCAAAATCATCAAAATACAACAATATTCAATGTTTAGTCGTGGTCTTACAATCTTTCCATAGGTGAAGTGAAACTATAAGGGCCCAAAACTAAAATTGAGATCCATTTCAATTCCTAAACACTATAATCACATTTAATTCAACTCAATTGAACAAAAAATAAGCTCTAATGGCATGATGGAGTCATATAGCCATTTTTAGCTTTCTTTGACATAATTGGCTCAAACTTCAAAAATTCATAATTCAGGCTACGTAACTTCAATACATGAAACTTAGGACTCTATGGAAAGCTTAGGACATGAACTATATACTATAAAAATTTTAAGCCAAAACAAGCTCATTTGAGCCATGAAAATGTAATGGAATAGTAATGATCATGGTTTTCAGACATATATCAAAACTAGAACTTTTGAACATTCATATCTTTGACTACACAGCTCTGTTTTATGCAAATTCGATGGCTATGGAAAGCTTATAATTCTAACTATATGTGTAACACCATAAAATTCTAGCTCATATCATCATATACACATACCTTATATCATTATATTCATGAAAGTATCAGAAAAGGGGGATAAAATAATGACTTCCTTTGCGTTGCGTCGAACTTAAAAATTCGCATTTGATGTCACATGGATTGTGGGAGCTCATGCTATGCATTATAATATTTAAATACATCATTACAACTCATTTGTATCATAAAATCATGCTCACAGCTCATGGAAACCGAATTGGAGCATGAAATGGGTTTGTTTAATTTCGGCCAGATTTGCCCCTTATTCTGCCTAAATTTTGAAAAATCATATCTAATTCTAAAAAAATAGTAATCATGAAATCTTGGTCATTCTAGAAAGATATGGATGTCTAATTTACATTAAAAATATGATCAGACCATAAAATTCATCACAGAGAGTGTTTGACATCCAAAATGGTCCAAAGGTCAGACTGAATTCTGGAACTGTCATAGAATTTTGCAAAAAAATTTGAAAATATCCAATTAATTCCAAAAACATAGAAAACCAACAAACTTTACCATTCCAGAAATCTCTAGATGTATGCCCCATGATAAAAATAGTTTTAGTTCATGAATCATTAAGGGGAAGATGTTTGACATTCAAAAAGCTACTGAGGTCACTGTTGCCTGGGCTGTTGTTTCAGATTACTGATATAAATTTCTAAAATTCATAACTAATTATATAAAAATAAAAATCATACAAATTCAGTCATTATGGAAATATAGAAACATTAAATTTATGATGAAAATAATTATAGAATGACATAGATACATTTAGCTATTGGAAATCTATAGAACAGTGATTGAACTCTTGGGGCGCCACTGCTACTGACAGCAAACTTCAAAATTACTTAACTCTTTGCTCAGACCTCTAAATGAGGTGATCTCAGTGGCCATAGAAAGCTTATGACCTCTAGTTTAATCTTGTAAAATTTCACAAGCATTGGGTACCATTTACCTATCATATGACACAGAATAAAAATCTGACCATATGAACAATACATGCCTTATGATAGCAAAAAAATCTGAATTTTGAAAATTCATAATTAATTCTATAGAGCTCCGATTTTTCTGTACTTTAGCTTTCCAAAACTCTCTTGATGAGCCCTACATGTCTGCAAAATTTCATTGGCAAATTCCTTCATTTGGTTAGTTTGTGCTATGGGGTTCCATTTTGGTCATTTTTTAGCTCCATAATGGTATCAAAGGGTCCAAATTTGCTTCCCAAGCTTGTGTGGCCATTTGAGCATGTGAGATTACACCAAAATGACATTTTAAACTTGTCTTAAAGGTGCACAAACCCAAAATTCAGGAACTCACACTCTCACCCCATACCATACACACATTTCCATAAGGCTTGGCTAGTCTTGGCATTCCATACCCAAAAATTGCAATACATTTCATTTATCCACAAATTTCATACATACATCATCTATTAGGATATTTACACATGTTCCATTCATTGTGCATCAATTCTAACAAAAGATTACATCATATGCCACTCCTTTGGTTACAACATAAACAAAATTAAAAGCTTTATGATCAAGGCTTCATCTCCTCACTTGGTGGCTTCCATTTCCTTGTTCATTGGCTTCACCTAGTATGTTAGGATATTGGAGAGGAGGGAATGAGATTCAAAGAATCCCAATAGCTCATCTCCCATTCAATCATACATAAAGAATGCAATACAAGTCTTAAGGATGCATACATGGCATATTAATATGGAAAATGGTGCAAAATACATTCTTGGTATTTACACAAAGCACACATAACATATTTAGGCTTGCCAAATGAATGGATTAGCCTCACCCACTTTCTTTAAGGTTCTTGGACTTTCCTCATCCTTTTTCTCAAAGGCTATGAACTAAGCCTTGCTCTTGGGAGACTTTCTCTTGGTCTCAACTACTTTTAAGGGCTCTTGGCTCATCCTTACCGAAGAAGGTTCTTGGCCTCTCCATATTCAAGCAAATCAATACAAACATTCTAGGCATCATTGAATAGATAATGCAACACTATGGTTCCATGGAACATAAGCATCATACCAAAACATAATTTATAGCTTAAAATACACATACACACATTCAAAGACAATGTAGACATGCATTCATGCATGGGAGAAAAGAAGAGAGAGCTACCTTTCTTGCATTCACACACTTTTTCCTTAAGCCTTGAGTCCTCTCCTTTGACCTCATACACCCAAGAAGGTGGTGACCATTTCTATTGGCCTAGACACACCAAAAGAAACATGAATTACTCATGGGAACAAGCCTTGACATTATACACACTTTACATGATGCTACTTTGGTTTATGGCTTCATTATGCTTCCATAAAGAACTTAATTAGCAACTACAAAAATTCATGATCTTGGCTCCCTTCTCTCCTTCAATCTATGATTCTTGACTCCATTTAGACTCTTTGGAGTCATCACACAATTATTTTAAGGAGCCTAACTAGGAGTTGCTTCATTATGCTACATTATGGAGCTTGCACCTCCATCTTAATATCTATGGTTTCTAAAATGTTTCCAAGGCTTTCTCTCATCTTCTTCCATCATATATAACTCAAAAATAAGCTTGGAACAAATTAAAACTATCCTTAACATATAGTTCTGCCCTAGGCCGAAATGACACATGATAAAGGAAAGTGATGGGTTTGCTTTGTTTTCTTGATGGAAGAGGTGTGTAGGAAGGTCTCTAGGGATCTTAGGAACTCAAGAAACACTCATCTAAGCTAGGGAATTCATGGATTAAAACAGATTTCACAATGTCTCCATGAATCTCTAACTTTTCTATCTTGTGTTTTTATGCTTCTTTCTTTGATTTCTTTGCACCTAATTGCTTCTCACACTCCAAAATCTATGAATCTCCCTTGCTAGGACCAGAATTCATCTCCCTTTGATTAGGCTCTATATGGGATGAAATTATCACAAGGAGGAGAGGGGAAGAAGAAACATGGAAGACAACAACTTACCTTGATTTCCTAGCTTTTCTCAAGTGCTCTTCCAAGTGGTAAGTTTCTCTCCTTCAAATTTTGTTATTCCTCCTCTGCACTAGACTCAAAACATCACCAAATCCATCAATAAAACCATAGAAATGAAGAGGAGAATGAGAGGAACAAGTTTACTCAAGGGAAGAGCATAAAATTCTACACTTTTCTTACCTTTTTCTTGCTTTTTCTCTCTTCAAATCTCCTTTCCTTGTGCGCCCAAGAGTGATGGCTTCCTTCTCTATTTTTGGGGTAGAAACAAATCGTGGAAATGAGGAGCTGCTAGAACGTGGATAAGAAGGAGCTAAAAGTCACTTTATGCAACTTTTTACTTTTGCATTTTAGTCCCTTTTATTAGCTTTTCATTTTAGGCTCATATCAACTCTTTTTTGAAATCCGTCTTTTCCATCATATTCCTTAGGCTCTTAATCATAACAATTGCCTTTGGAATCACTCAAAAAGGATCTAAAATCATTCTGAACTGTTTGGTCAAAGTTTCAGTCAACTGATAGCCGAAATCGCTCACCGGAAGGGTTTTAACTGTTTTAGGGGTTCCCATGGTATTCAGGGCCTTTGAGAACCTTGGAAAGCTCAAAATTTTCATTTAAAAAGCTCTCCTATGAGTTTTTCAAATTTTACAAAAATTACAAAAATGCCCTTACTTTCTTCAACAAATTTTTTGAGCTCTTTTGGCTCTGGTTGTTGGGTATCTTAAATCTCAAATCCTCATTTTCTAATATTTAAAATTTTATCATAATTTTAGTTGGCCCTAATTCCTTCTATTTCAAGGGCTTCCTTTTATATTTGGCATATTTCTAACGTTTACGGAGAAACTAAACATTGCGCTTCTCACGTTTATGTAGGGACCAGATGTTACAATATGCGTATAAATTTCATGAGCATTGGAGTCCATTCAACCACTCAAATACACAAAAAACTAGTTCTTATCATATGAATAGTGCCCAATAAAATTTGTAATTGTTAGCAAATTTTGAAAAATCATAATAAATTCTACAAAGCTCCAAAAATTATTTTCTTTAGCTTTGTGAGAAGCTCTAAATAAGATCTAAATATTTGCCAAATTTCATCCAAAAATTCATTCATTTGATCAGATTTTGGTGTAGGAGCAAAATATGACTCAAAATGGCATATGTATGGTTCCAAATGGTTTAAAATGAGCTTTCTCATGTCATATGACCATTTGAGCACGTTCCAAACATGAAATACAACTTATATGACTATTTCATCAGGTCTTAAACATCATGCAAGTCAAAATCACTCTTCCACTTGCCATGATACATACACGTTCCAAGGCACACACATAGTCAAATTACACATTCTTGCACATTTACATTCAAAATGATATTTACATCATAATCCTATATTTTTTCACTTGTGGGAACATTTACATTACAAATATATCTTGCCTAACCTTTCATGAGCAACATATGACATCAAAGCCTATACTCTTGTCAAAGTAATGCCATTTATGCTTTTTGGTCTCCATGTTTGGCTTCTTGAGAATTCCCTAAATATAGTTTGAAGTAATATAAAAGAGAGTGAGATTCTATGAATCCTAATAGCTCATTATGGTCTATACTTTTGTTAGAACTATAATCTTAGTGAGGTTTAGGTAATGAGTAGAACTTATCTCTCATTATGGTTTGTACTAGAACCAGAGTTTAGTTTTTTTTTTTCAGATCTAAAATCTAGAAATATGGATAGCCTAGTCTAAAACTCATGACTTGACATAAGTATATAATTTTTTACATGTAAAGGGTTTGACTTATCCATAGCTTGACTTGTAATGATGTTGATTAAAATGTAAGAAGTAGCAGAGATGGATAAAAGTTGGATAAAGATCAATAATAGAGTTGATCCAACATATAGACAAGGAGTTGATGAGTTTCTACAGTGGGCCTTCAATTAATCAAGGG
This sequence comes from Erythrophleum ivorense, assembly GCA_026724425.1. Taxonomy (NCBI): domain Eukaryota; kingdom Viridiplantae; phylum Streptophyta; class Magnoliopsida; order Fabales; family Fabaceae; genus Erythrophleum; species Erythrophleum ivorense. The sequence goes on along the minus strand of JAIUCV010000003.1, from coordinate 48,399,984 downwards.
TGATGAGTATTATTTGATGCCCATGTAAGGGGTGTAGGAATACAAAATGGAAGAGTCACACTAACGTAAGGGCAGATCTATTGAGGAAGGGTTCTAACCTAAGTTATAAAGTGTGGAACTCACATGGAGAAGTTCGTCCTAGTGCTTATAGTCCATTGCATCATGTAACATCTGTCATTTTAAAATCCATAAACTAAGAGGATTACTAAAGGAAGTTCTCTAAATTGAATGATTAGAGGCCCAATAAAATTTTAATAATAGTCTAGACAATTAGAAATGGGGATACAAGGCTTAAGATACCCAAAAACTAGAGCTAGAAAAGCTAAACAAAAATTAACGAAAATGGAGTGGCATTTTCTATAATTTTAGGCAACTTTTAGAAAACTTAAAGGAAGGATCTTTAAATAAAAAAAACTGAGTGTTCTAGGGTTCTTAGAGGCCCTAAAAACTATAGGAATTCCTAGAATGATCAAAACCCATTTGATTTATATTTTATAGTGTTGATTGATTGAAACTTTGACCGATTTGTTTAGAAATGTTTTAAATTTAATTTGGGTGAAACCAAAGAAATTTTATGAATTAGAAGACCTAAATTTCATAATGGATAAGATGGTTCTTGAAAAGGAGTTAAAATAAGCCTAAATGGAAAGAATCAAGACAAGGGATAAAATAGAAATTTTGAAAAAGTGTTATAACTTAGCCTACCCCTTTATAAGTCATGCCCCACTTCTTCTATTCCTTATGACTAACTTTTATCTGCTTCAAAATGGAACCATAGGCTTCTTGAAGTGGCCCACCAAGAAGGAGAAGAGAAGGAATGAAAAACCAAGGAAAAAGGTAAGAAATTTCATAGTTTTTCATGCTTCCTCCTTCACTAACCTTGTTCTTCTTTTCCTATGGTTTTGATGATTAATTTGAGGATGATTCATAGCTGGTTTAGTGAGAGGAGGAGAGATATTAAAGGAGAGACAAGAAGTAAGTGAAAGTGCTATTGGAAAAGCTTGAAATCAAAGTAACTTCCATGGCTTCCTTTGCTTCTTCTTCCTTGTTCTTCATGGGTGAAATTTTGGCCAACCCTAAACCACCAAAGGGGGGAATGATTTCTGGTCTTAGCAAGGAAGAAACAAAGGTTTTAGAGTATGAGAAATAAGAATATGCAATTAGATTTAAAAGAGAAGCTTTAGAATTTAAGTTGTAAATTCCAGGGATTTTGTTGCACCTAGCCATTCTTGAAGTTTTCTAAGGATAGTCTAGCCTATGTAAGAGTATGTATGAGTTATTAAGACATCTAGGAAGCTTCACAAGTGACAATTCCCTAAGAAAAATCAAGCAAACTCCATGGGTCCATTATCTTGCTTATGTCTTGGTCAAAGCTAGAATCAGCACCTAGAGAGATTTTTCTTTGATTCTAAGGATGGGAATGGCCTAGATATGATTAATAAACATCAAGGGAAGCATTGGCCTAAATTTAGAAATCATGGTTTGTGAGATGGAGGTTTAGGTTCCTTTCTAAGACATAAAGAAGCAACTTGAATCTAGGCTCCTTAAATTGAATTTGTAATGACTCTAAAGAGTCTAACTAGAGTTAATAAACTTAGATTGAGTGAGAAATTCGAGCCAAGATCATGAATTCTAGTGGTTGCTTTATTATGCACTTATATGAAACCATAACCATGTCTTAGAACAAAGTAAGCTTGCATAGAGTTTGTATAAGACTAGAACTTGTTCTAATAATTTAATTGTGTCTCATTTGATGTGTTTAGGTCAAGTGAACCAAGTCTCACCTAGTTGTGTGTGTGAGGCCGAAAAGGGAAAAGGAAAGACTAAAGAAGGAAATTGTGATTCTTGATTCAAGGTAAGCTCTTTTACCTTTCTTACATGCATATCTTGGATGTTTGATTGTCATTGGATGCTTATGTGTATGTTTGAACCATGAGATATGTTTATAGCCTTTGATGAAATGCTGTGGTACCATTATACTTCTTGAAACATGTTTTTGAATGCAAGATGGCTTGAATGGGTGAGGTTGTGCCAAAGGTCCCTTAGAATAGGTAAGGAGATGTCAAAAGTCCTTAAGAATGGATGAGACAAAGCCAAAAGAAGGTTAAGTTAAAAGTTCTTAAAAAATGGGTGAGACAAATACAAAAGTTCCAAAGAATTGGGTGAGGCTAGACCAAAAACCCTTAAAACTTATGTTTGACAATGTATGAGTTTATGTGACATGAGAAAATGTTCATGTATGCTTACAAGATGCGTTTAGTACCTACTTGCATTCTTTGACTTAAAAATATGCCATGTATGTATGCTTGAAAGGGTAAAAGAGCTTTTGGAATTCTTTGAATCTCACTCTTTCACCATTTATGTCTAACCATATCTAAGTGATCTAAGTGGAGTAAGAAATGGAGGCTAAGCACCTTGAAGCATGGAATTTTGACAATAGAATAGAGAATTGATGTATTTTGATGTCAAAGTTTGTATCTATATATGTACACGTGATGTAAACCATTGAGTATAAGCAAATGTATGTAAATATGATATATGAATGGAATTTTGGAAGCAAATAAATGGTTTTGTGAGTTTTTGACATCCTTATGCTTTGATGTCCATGTATGTAAGAACAATTAGGATAGTGATTTTGATATATATGATTTAAACCATTTGAGATGCTCTCATAGGCTATGTTTATGCTTTTGGATGTGCTCAAATGGTTGTGAAAGGATTAGAAGGCCATTTGGTGCATATTTGACCCCTTTGTAGTTCCAAAATTGACATAATCTTGAGCTGGACCATAAACTGACAAAATCGATGATTTTGTGCATGAAGTTTGGCATGATTATAGGTCTCATCTAGAGTTTTTCATAGAGCTAAAGAGCACCTACTTTGGAACTCTAGAGAATTTATTATGAATTTTAAAAGTTGGCCAAATTATGTAAAATTGTCATAGTTATTGTTCATATGATTAGTTTGCATTTCTGTATCACTTGAGGGGCAAATGAAGTCTAATACTTATGAAATTTTACAGGCATATAGTAGGCACTAAAAATTTCTATAACCATCGAGACCACCTCATTTGGAGCTTTGTAGAGGGAGAAATGAGTTTTTGAAATTTGAGTTCAACTGCAGGATGCATTAGTGACCAATATTACTGTTCCATCAGTTTTCGTAGGGCAAACCTAGTTGTTTTAATATAAAATTTTATAGCAATTAGAGGACATCTGTAGATTTTCAGAATATTATAATTTGTATGATTTTTATTTTTTTAGAATTTATTATGATTTTTCAAAGTTTCATATCAGATTATGGAAATCTTGAAAATTGCCAAATGAGATGCCATTTCATGTTGCATGGCTTGGACCTAAATTTTGAGCTTCAATTTCTGATAATTCTAGTTGAACAAATATGTTATGGATGGAAAATGAATGTAGTAAGCTCATATGGTCCCTAAAGCTAAGAATGTATTAATTGAGCTTTTAATGTCAGTTATTTCCACTTCTAAAAGTGTGATTTTCATGCAAATAAATGCCATGAGTTATTTATGTTATGAATTGAGTCTTATATAGTTATGGCATTACACATCAAGATAATGGTAAGGTAGCTAATGATATTGATTAAGAAAATGACATTTGTTGGGATGCTTTATGATACGTATGGTCGTATAGATTCAAATGAGGGGAACCATGGGTCAGAGAACCATGAGCCACCTAATGGGTAGGCAAGACAGTTCTTTGACTTATTGCAAGATGCTTAGATTGACCTCTATCCAGGTTGTGACAAAGTTTTGAAGCTCTCTTTTATAGTTTAACTACTCTACCTTAAGTGCCTTAACCATTGGAATAATAAATCCATGGATTTGTTATTAAGCTTATCTAAGGATGTTCTTCCAAAGAGGGCACTAACACCTAACTCTTATTACGAAGCAAAGAAGGTTATTCAAGAGTTAGGATTGGATTACACCAAGATTGATGCATGTGAAAATGACTACATCTTGTATTAGCGACAGCACGTTAATGCTCAATCATGTCCTAAGTGCAATATGGTTTATCTCAGTTTAGGTCAAATAGTTATAAAGGAAAGAAAGTTCCTCATAAAGTATTACAACATTTCCCTATAAAGCCTAGGCTACAAAGACTATACATGTCTCCCCACATAGTTAAGGAGATGAGGTGGCATGATGAGGAATGCATTAACAATGGCATTTTACGACATCCAGCTAACTCTATTGCATGTTTGACCAAAACATCCATAATTTTTTGGTGATCTAAGAAATGTTCAATTAGGCCTAACAAGTGATGGGTTCTAGCCTTGGGGAAATGTGAGTACTAATCATAATATTTGGCTAGTTGTGTTGGTTCCATATAATTTGCCACCATGGCAATACATGAAGCACCCATACTTTATGATGATGCTTTTAATTCTAAGCCCCAAAAGTCTAAGTGATGACATAGATGTGTACCTTTAACCAATGATTGATGAGTTACTTCAATTATGGGAGTAAGGAGTAGAGACATATGATGCTTACAAGAAGTTTAATTTTAGGTTGTGTGCAGCATTATTATGGATAATTAATAATTTCCTAGTATATGGGAACCTATTAGGATGGTCTATAAAAGGAAAGCTCACATGGCCTTGTTGCCATAAAGACATATATTCTATTTCGTTACGAAATAAGTTGTGCTACTTGGGCCATCATTGCTTCCTACTAAAAAAACATCAATGGCAGTGAAATCAAAGGGCATTTGATGGGAAAGTTAAGCATAGAGTTGCACACTTTCCCTTAATTGGTGATAAGGCACTTTATCAATTATGAGCATTGGGTAATGTAACTTTAGGGAAATGTCAGAAGAGAAAGCATGGCCATATCACCAATGCATTTAATTGGAGGAAGACAATCATCTTATTCTACTCACTGTTGATATGACACAACCTTGATGTTATACACATTGAGAGAAATGTTTCAGATAACATCGTGTCAACTGTTATGGAATTGGTTGGAAAGATAAAGGATACAATGAAGAGTTAGTAGGACTTGGTTGACATGGGAATTAGGTCAAAATTACACCTAATAGAAGAAGGGAACAAAGTTTTGATTCTAGTTATTTGCTATGTACGTCCCCAAAAGACAAATTAAAAGTTTGTAACTTTCTAGCTACTTTAAAAGTGTCTCTTCAAACATTTCATGATGTGTCAATGTTTATGAGTGAAAAATCTTCGGATTAAAGTACCATGACCACCATGTTTTGTTACTAGATATATTCCTTATAGCATTATGTGGCTTATTGGCTAATGAGGTATTTGAGCCTATATTAGAGTTAGGTAAATTCCTCAAGAATTTGTGTTCCAAGTGCCTAACAACTAAAGCTCTTGATCGGCTTGAATCCTAAATTGCAATCATGTTGTGCAAATTGGAAATGGTATTCCCACTAGCTTTCTTTAATATCATGATCCACTTGCCTATCCATTTGGCAAGAGAGGTAAAGCTTGGTGGACTTGTACAATATAAGTGGATGTACCTTATTGAGAGGTAACTTACTACATTAGATATTCTTTTTATAAATTTCATTAACACTCTATGATAAATTCTTTATTCAAATCCTCTTATGTATTTAGGTATTTGAGGACATTGGAAATATATGTTCACAACATGGCTCGACTAGAAGGTTCAATTACATAAGGGTATTTGGCAAATGAATATCTTACTTTTTGCACCTATTACTTGAAAGACATTCCTACCAAGTTCAATAGGCCTCCTTAGAACGATGATAGACCTATGGAAAAGGATGAGACATCTATCTTTAATAAAAGTGGCCAGACCTGGAAAGGCTACAGATTGAGATTTCTCTCTAGTGTGGAGTTCAATCAAGCTTGTATGTATGTGGTCCATAATTGTAAGGAAGTTTGGCCATTTATAGAGTACATTTGTGGAGTTTGATAACTCCTTTCAAATAATAACTTCTTTAAGAATTTATTGCCTTAACTACGTCATTCATTGTAGTGAGCACAAGAAGCAAATGGAAATGCATGGATCAATAGTTAAAGAGTTCCCAAAATGGTTTTGTGAATAGGTTAGTTTCTAGACCATACATTAGGATGTAAGAATTATGTGATAAATTTTAGTCATAACATAATTTATCAATGGTGATAAGTGATTGTTTCTTATTGTAGGTTGCAAAGTTAAGTGCATAGGGTGAGGTTAGTGATGACCTTATGAGTTTAGCAATTGGGCCCCTCAAAGTGGCTCACCACTACTTGGCATTTATAGTGAATGGCTTTAGATTCCATACTAAAGATTGTGTCTTAGGTTGAAGAATAGATAATAACAAAATCCTTGTGAGGGGTGATGGTGAAGACGAGAATAAAGGGTATTATGGTATCTTGAAGGACATATATATGTTGTTATATATTGGGCATAAAAAGTGCATTTGTTCAAGTGTCATTAGTGGGATGTGGGTCATCTAAGAAGAGAATACAAGGTTGATAAATTTGGAATCACTAGTGTGAATACCCATTATTCACTTAAGTCTAACGAGCCATTTGTCTTAGCATATCAAGTCGAACAAGTGTTCCATTTGAATGACATTGTTGATGCAAATTGGTTCATTGTTGTTAAGACAAATCCCCATGACTTGTTCAATATGCCTGAGGCGACTGATGATGATGTTGGTGGGGACTTTGAAGGAGGGCTCATCAATGAGGCATATCAATAAGATGAGATTAAACTAAATGTGGTCCTTGATGATAATGTGAGAAATGACTTTATGGTTCAGTTGCAAGGGGGATGATGTTGCACTATAGGCTTTAAGCCATTCAAGCAAATGCTTATGAGCAAAATGGCTAGGTGCAATTAATGTAGGACATGAATTCATTGATAATAATGATGAGGATGTGTCCACTAACAAAGGAGATTCAGATGACATCCTTGGGGAGGATGATAAAGTCAATACTGACACCACAAATACTAACTAAGATTAATTGAAATTCTATAGTACTTAATGGTTGATTGTATCCATCCATAAAAAATATAGATATAATAAATGACTAAAATATTATATCCATATATAACATCCTATTTTATTGAGTATTTTTTGTTTCCATTTCTATTTCTGTAATGTTTTATGATTTGGTAATTCAAAATAGTTCTTAAGGAGTGGAATAAATTATTTAAGCTGGGTTACGGGCCTAGAAAAGGGCAATATGAATTAAGAGAAATTGAAAATTAAATTGAACGAATGATGAGAGAGGTCCCCAAAGTAAAATGAATTGAGGCAAAGTAAAGTTAGAATGCTAAATAGAGTATTATATATGAGAACACTATGTAAAGCCATGCTAATGGCCTTGTCGTAGTGGAAATTTGATATTTCTAAAGATAAAAGATATAGATATGATTGTGTATATGAAGTTATTCTACTACCAAGATTGAGACAGTATTAAGTTATGTCAATATAAAGGCTGAGATAATATCTTGTCAACAAGGTTAAAGATCTTGTCAATAAGGTCTTTAAATTCAGTGGCTAGATAATATGCTTTTGATAGAATTGAAGATCTTGTCGACTAAGTCATAAATTCAGTAGAGAGAAATCTGAAACCTAGTCAATAGGATCTGTTATCTTATAACAAGGTATTCTTTAATTGAGAAACCTAGAAAAGCCATGATCTTGTTGACTTGACCAATACCTTATCAACAACATTTTCTGTTATAGTAAGTCATAACACATAATAAGCAATGGTTATGATAGTTTCTATCATATTGTTATTTTTATTATTATTATCATTCTTTTAAATTTTTAAAATTTCCCTTATAACTTATAAGTCATCTTTTGGTTAAAATTTTTACAATTTTACAAATTTACATTGTTCAACTACCTTGTTCTCATAATGTATGTGGAATGATCTAAGAAATGTCAGGTGTTGGGTGTGGGAGAGGGGCTAGATGAGGTGAACAAGGCTTAGGATGTGGAAATGGAGGGGGGAGGCACAACAACACAAGCGATGTTGCATCCCCACTATGTACAAGAGGGTAACTTGAACATGATGCATTAGAAGCTCAACATTCTCCATTGCCCTTAGAGCTAATTGGTGAGGAAGAACAAGATGGTTCACCTCTTATCCAGCCATCATGAAACCAGAGTAATGCAAGTGAGCAAGGGAAACAATAGGTGTTTGGTTAAATTTCTACCTTATGTCGTATATAGATATATTTATTTTTTATGGATCATCGTCTAATTGTTTTCTTTTTTCCATATTATTCAGTTTCTTATAGCACTGTTAAGAAGGGTTGGAGAAGTATAAGTGTTTAGGAATTAATCTTAAAATAAAATTTTGCAACAAGATCTTAATTACCATGTCTAGGACCATTGAACAACTAATTGGAGACGGGGCTCAAGACTTATCTAGTTACATTGGTTGGGTGGTGTAGACTACCGTGTCGTTTAGAGATGATGATTGGAAAGATATTGCAAACAAAGAAGGGGACACCATGTAGTTGAAAGTGAAGGTAACAAGTTGCATGTTTTAAATGCATATATTTTAATTAATTTGCAAATACCTATGTTATGTTTGCAATTATAACTATTTAAAATTTGAATTTTCTATTGACAAATTTGAAGTTCGTGACCCTCAACAGGAGGTGGCATTCAAGTCTTACTGCATGGACTGGATATGACAACTCTTTAAGAATTGGAAGACTTTATTGTTAAAAATATATAAGGACTACATGACTGACGAGGAAAGGTAAGCAACCAAACCAAACGATATTAGCCTTGAAGATTGGGATTGGCTAATGCAGTACTTTAAATTTGACAAATTTTAAGTCCTTAGTTCAAACTTCATTGCAGTTGTACTATTATTAATTACATAAAGTTTTCTAATCTTTTATCATTAACAACACTTTGGCTTTATATGTAGGATATAAGTAGTAGAAATAGTACAAAAAGGTCAAAGCATATAACATTACATACATGTAGAACCTGCTCATTTGCAGAGGTTGAGAAGTCTTTGGTGAGCATTTCATTGTATTTTAAGAGAAATTCATTTCTATATTCACTCTTACTTTTTTTCATGCTAAAAAGTTTTGAATACTAATGTTTGAAAAATTTGTAAAGGGACCTAAAAACAGGGGAGCCAACAACAGCTAATCGAGTATGGGAGGCACAGCACACCTATCGGACAAAGGAGGGGGAGATAATGTAGGTTGATTTAAAGTCCCTGTAGATCCATGTAATGTTCTCAAATTCATAAGCTTTAAAAAAATTGTTTACTTTTGCACCATTTTCCTTGCTTATAACTCATGTCCTATACTACAGTCATGCATTCACGATCTTGTTATTCAGCAACAAACAACAGATGTGAAGGCATGCATGACTTGAGATAAGATATTAGCTACTGTACTGAGGGAGAGATTGGGATATGTGTGTGGCAAAGGGTATGGGAAGAAACCTTCAAGAAAGAGAAGTATTGGCCTATATAAAGTGGAGTCTAGAGTTTATTCTACAATAGAACAAGTGCATGAAGAGATGTGTAACATCATAAATTCTAGCTCATTTTATGTCATTCATAGGCTTTACATCATCATTCCTATGAGAGTATATGAAAAAGGGAGTGAAAATAATGGGCTTATTTACATTACGTCATACTTCAAAATTTTACAATCGGTATTACGTGGATCGTGTGAGCTCATGTTATGCATCCTCATATTTAATTACATCATCACAACTCATTTGCATCACAAAATATACCTATAACTCATGAAAACCGAATTGGAGTGTGGAATAAAGAGTTTCATTCTCGGCCAGAATTGCTCCACTTTCTAACCAAACTTTGGAAAATCATAACTAAATTTTAAAAAAATTGAAATTGTGAAATCTTAGTTATTATGGAAATCTTAGGATGTCTACTTCACACTAAAAATATGCCCAGACCATAACATCTATCACAGAGGACGCTTGACATCCAAAATTGTCCAAAGGTCTGACTAAATTCTGTAACTGTCACAGAATTCTGTAGAGAATTTTGAAAATGTTCAATTAATTCCAAAAAAATATAATTTATGAAAATGATGCCAATCTGGAAATATGTGGATGTTAACTAGAGAGAAAAAATATCTCGAGACCAGTTCATTAAGCCCAGACCTCAGAATTTAATAGAACAGTACTTTTGGTCGGGCAAAATTACTGATACTAGACAGAACTTTCAAAAATTCATATCTCCCTCTCTAGACCTCCAAATAAGGTGCTTCTAGTTGGTATGAGTCACTATAAATTTCTAGTTTCTGTGTATAAAATTTCGTGACAATTGGACATCATTTGAGCCTTGTGTGATAGAAAACAATTTTGGACCAAATGAATAGTGCAGCAAACCAGAAACCATGAAAATTGCCAACTTTGAAAAATCATCAAATATTCTGTAGATCTCAAAAAATTATGATCTTTATCTTCCCAAAAATCTCTCAATGAGACCTAATTGCATGCCAAATATCAGATCAAGACTAACTCATTTGGCCAAAAAGTGACTTAGGGTTCCATAATGGTCAATTTTGGCTCCATATAGGGTACCAAGGTTGCCAAATAGATTTCCCTTGGTCTTGGCACCTTTTGGGCAAGTCCAAAAGTACATTTAAGACTTGTGTGAGCTGCCTAAATGGTTCCAAACCTCATGCATCTCATTTTGGCCTTCTCACCCACACTTATGCACATTTACATCAAACTTCCAAATTACATAATTTGGCATTACATACTCAAATTGTATTCTATAGCTCATACATCATATCTATAGTTATAAACATTAAATAATTGAATATTTATACATATCTCAAGGTTCATAACACATTTACAACATCATAAACCATCATTATGGTTCCAAAATAGACAAAACAAGGCATAAGCTTGTCAATCTCTCTTTTTCATTGTTGTTGGCTTCCTTCACCATAATTACTTGGTCCACCTAGCATGTTAGATCATTGGAGAGGAGGGAATGAGATTCAAAGAATCCCAATAGCTCATCTCCCATTCAATCATACATAATATGTGCAAAGTAAGCTTTACAAATGCATGCATGGAGAAAATGAGAGACATGACATTTTAAAAGTAAACTTGGCATATGAACAATTCATACAAGACATTCAAGAGCTCACCAAGTGTTTGGATTGGCCTCACACTTCTCCTCATGGATTTTGGACTTGCCTCACCCATTCTTTAAGAGCTTTGGACTCAACCATACTCTTGGGAGCCCACTTTGCTTTTGGGAGACTCTTTACTTTGTCTCAACCAAGCTCAAGGGTTCTTGGCTCATCCTCACCAAAGGGAAGAGTTCTTGGCCTCTCCACACTCAAGTAAACTCATACAAACATCATGTACTCATTGAAAAACATAACATGGCATCAAGGATCATGGCATATAAAGGCATGCTAGCATACTTTTCATAGCTTGAAAATACACATACACACATTCTAAAACAAATTAAACACACATCCATGCATGAGAGAAGGTGGAGAGAGCTACCTTGCTTGTATTTATACACTTTTTCCTTAAGCCTTGAGTCCTCTCCCTTGACCTCGCACACCCAAGAGGGTGGAGATCATTTCTCTTAACCTAGACACATCATATGGAAGCTAATTACACTCTTGAAATAAGATAGGACATTAAACTTATATTTAAGAATATACTTGGTTCCATAAGTCACATAATGGTTCCATAAATGGCCTATTGAAGCAATCACCATGATTCAAGTTCTTGGCTCCATTCTCTTCTCATTCCTAGGCCTCTTGACCTCATTTAAGGTCCTTGGAGCCATTACATATTCATTTACAAAACCTTAGACACAAGTTACTTTATAAGGTCACATTATGGAAGCCATGGCCTCATCTCCCAATCCATGGCTTCTAAATTTTTCCCAAGGGTTCCTCCCACCTTCTACCATCATATGAAGTCCCAAACCAAGGCTAGAATAAATTAAAACACTCTTTAACCCCTCCATCTATCCTAGGCCGACATTATGGAAGCATTTGGGGTTCAAGGGGTTTTCAATTTTTTCTTGATGGGAGAGCCACTTGGAAGGCTTCTTAGGGGTCTTAGGAACTCAAACAAACACGCATATATGCTAGGAAATGCATGAATCAAATCAGTTTTTACAATCCCTTCAAATGCATTACACTTTTTCTACTTAGAGTTCATTAGTTTTTCTTGCAATTTCTTTGCTTTCTTGGATGGGAGGTGCATGTGGGAAGCTCTCTAGGGGTCTTAGGAGCATGTTTAAACATTCAATTAAGCCTAAGAACATTCATATAAAATCAAATTTGCAAGGGAGCATTTGGATCCCTAATGGTTTCATCTTGTTTCCCAATGCTCCTTTCTTGATTCCATTGGTTCCTTCTTAATCCTTGTCATCTAAAACCTCTAATCCCTCCATGAATTGGACAAAACAAAGCCCCTAAAGAATGGGCCCTTGGCTAGATGAAATTGATAAGGGTGAGGGGGAGGAAGAGGCTACCAAAGGATGGAGAATTTACCTTACTTTTTTAGTTCCTTTGGCTTGTTCTTGCTTTCCTTGGTCTCCTTACTTGAATTTCAAAATTTCTCCTCTGTTCTCCCTTTATAACAGCCCTCAAAACTTTAGAAAAATCATGGAGAAGAAGAGGGAAAAGGAGGAGAAGAGATTGGTGGAGAGAAAGCATGAAAAACAAACAAATTTCCATACCTAAAGACTTGAATTTTTCCTCCTTCTTCTCTTCCCTTGGTGCGCCACTCTCCTTAGCTTTGTTCTCTGGTTTGAATACTACATCAAGTCAGTTAAGAAGGGCCAAGGACAGGATGCCACATATGAAGGGGAATTAAGGGAGAATTGTTCTAAAAAATGACGATTTCGTCCCTTGCACGTGGCATTTCTGTTTAAGGCTCGTTTTACCTCCTTTTTGAGAACCATCTTTTCCATTATAAAATTTAGGTCCTCAATCTTATAAAATGTCTTTGGAATCACTCAATTTGGAGCTAAAACCTTCCCGAACGATCTGGTCAAAGTTCGGGCTTATCGCCATTGGAAAACGTATACTGGAGGGGCTTTAACTGTCCCAGGGCTTCCCATGATTTTCAGGGCCTCTGAGAACCCTAAAGAACTCAAAACTTTCATTTAAAAAGCCTTCCTGTGAGTTTTTCAAAAAGTACCCATATTTACGAAAATGCCACTGGCCTTTCGGCAAATTTTTCACATCACTCTGGCCATGATTTCTGGGTAACTCAAGGCTCAAATCCTCATTTTCTATTATTTAAAATTTTATCCTAATTTTAGTTGGCCCCAATTCCTTCTATTTTGAGGACTTCCTTTTATATTTAGCCCATTTTTAACATTTACGGAGAAACCGAACATCGCGTTTCTCACGTTTATGGAGAGACTGGATGTTACATTGCACCAAGAAATGGAACAAAAACTATAAGAGGAGCGACCCCAAATGCAAGCACATATGCAAGTTGAAATTTGTGCTCAAATGGTTGTCTGCATGGCCACATTCCAACAGGTATCCCTTGCACTTCTCTTTTTCTTTTCAATGTTAAAAAACTTATTGTTATGTTTGTTTTTAGCAAGGAAATATACCTTTGATGAACAATGCTTCAAGTAGAAAAGCTCAATAATTCTATGAGTAATTAGGAGTTTTAATGATTGATTATTCAACTAATACAAATAATGCATCTTAATTTAACTTCATTTGCCTTTTATATCACTTTTGTGCCTAATGTTCTATTTTAGACTTTTAACATTAATTTGTTTAAGGCATACATAGTTTTGCAAACATTATGCTTCACTAAAATTGGAATGTGGTCTCAATTTGTCACACAAGTGATCACTTTCATGGAGAAAGTCTTGGCATTTACAAAGCAAAATGAAGTGTCTAGATTGAATGCTAGTGCCCCTTGAAGATTTAAGCAATTGCCCATGCCAACTTATTGCTCTTTTCCTTTTGTTTGGTAATGTTGTAATGCTATTTAAAATATTGAATATTCGAGTGTATGAATGAGTTTAAAAAATTATTGATATGGCTAGTTTTTGCATTTATACTTGTTGGATGTACTGTTGCAGTAATGTATATATGAAACATGTTAGAAAAGTTTAATTTACTTTCTTTTTGTTTACATATTTCAAAATGTTAGATCTTGTAAAATGGTATATGTTATTAGAGATTTAAAATATTTATTTTTCACCATTTATGAGATTATAGAATCTATTTTAGTGAACATGATTGAAGAAAATAATTAAGAAAAATATTATAAATATGAAAAAAATAAAATAACCTCTTTAGCGATGACTAAAGTGGTCACTAATAGTGTACTAATATTGTTGATAATAGTTGACACTAAAGATATCTTTAGCAGCGACACAATAGAGTTGATGCTAAAAGGAAAACTTTAGTAGTAAAAGAATGATTCATTGCAAAAAAGGCATTTAGTGACCACAAATGTCGCATTATTATTGCCCCTAAAATTGTATTTAATGTCACCAAAATGTTTTGCCACTAAAAGCATACATTTAGCCATGATAATGGTCACCACTAATTCTTCTAAATGCCTACTAGATGGAGTTTTGGTGCCTATTAATGTTGCTGCTAAAACAAAATTTAGCATCAAGGTATTCATCGTCACTAAAAGATCCATTTAGCGATGGCCAAATGTTGTCACCACTCATGTCCCTCCCCCCAACAGAGGCTTCTTAAAGAAGGATTTTTACGGTGAAAAAGTCACTATTAAATCTCTTAAAGTAAAGGGTCATCCCTAAAAATATGCATTTAGCAACCATGACTGTTGGCAAAAGTCATTGCTAAAAGTTTTTAGTATCAATGGATTTTGCCACTGTTAAAACCATACATTTTGTGCCCATTTCTCTTGCTTCTAAAAGTATTTTTTTGTGACAACATAAGACTTGATGAACCTTTTGTAATACCATAAGTTCATACACCTCATACCATAATATTCAAGGCATTACATACTCATTTGCATGGAGCTTGCATACTTTAACAATGGAAATCAAGTGTATAGATACCGAAATTGTTCAATTTTGCCCATATTGTCACACCATATCCCTTTAGCCTCACTTTCCCATATATCAAGCCTCATACATGCTTCATGCATGAGTATCAAGGAAAATGGAATCAAATAATGTAATATTTATGCATTACGGAGTACTTTAAAAATACTAATTTTGCTTCGTGGACCCTGTGGACTCCACAATATCATTTCCTACTCATATTCCATCTAAAAAAGTCATAACCATTGTAAAACATTCCATACATTTTGGTTTAGGAGCCATACATCAAAAAAATAGAGTTTTTGCCTCGGGTCCATAATTCAAGTTTCCATCACTAATTTTGGAAAATCTAATTAATTTTATAAAAAATTGAAATCAAGAAAACCATATAATTCTAGAAAGCTATGGACGTTAACTTTATGGGAAAAATAAGTTCAGGCCATGTTAAGCTTGTTTAGGAACTGAATTATAATGAAATAGTACACAAGGTTGGCTAGCATCATTGGTCCTAATGTAAAACTTCAAAAATTCATTTCTCTCTCCATAGACTCCAAATGAGGTGTTTCTAGTTGCTACATGTCACTATGAACATCTAGCTTCATCATGTAAAATTTTAGAACTATTAGACCTTGTTTGGCCCTTAGATGACATGAAAATGGGATCTGCTCAAGTGAATAGTGCTTAGACCAAAACTAACTTTTGATATGAACTTTGAAAAATCATAAGAAATTCTATAGACCTCTGAATAATGTGGTTCTTAGACTAGCAAAAAGCTCTATATGAAATCTAATGTGTACAAAATCTCAGCCTTAAAATTGCTCATTTGGTCAGGTTGGGGTTTAGCTCACAAAATGGTTCATTTTTGTTCCTAAAATAGTCCATCTAGGTGCCAAATGGTCTTCCCCTTGAACCAAGACTACTTGGGCATGTGGGACAGCTTTAAAATAGTCTATTAAACTTGTCTAAGGGGTCCAAATCTCCATACATCACAAAACCACTACCCCATTTGTTCATATACACAAGTTCTTAAAGACACATCCATGCATCTTAATGTCAAAAACTTCTATTCTCATTCATATGCTTTCAATTCTTATACATATTTCATATTTCCATGTATATATACATATTCAAGTGGCTACATAATATTTATAACATGGAGTTACATCATTTACCAACAATATGGTTATAAAATGGCTAGATACATAATTCTTTTGTCAATCTCTTCCCTTCAAGTGTGGTGGCTTCTATCTCTTTGCTCACTTGGTCCACTTAGACATGTTTAGGCAATAGGAAGGGAAGAGTGAGATTTTAGGAATTCCAATAGCTCTTAACCATTTCAATCATACATAATAGCCATGCTTTCAAGCTAAAGGATACATATATGAACATTTTGCTACTAATAACCATGCATAGAATCATTTTCATATGCAAGAAACTTATACATATCATATGTTAGCCTTCAAGAACATTGGTTTAGCCTCACCCCCTTTTCTTAGGACTTTTGGACTTGTCTCACCCATTTTCAAGCGACTTTTGATTAAGCCTCACTCTTTTTGAGACTTTTGGCTTTGTCTCACCCAATCCTAGGGACTTTTGGCTCATCGTCAACTTTGCTAAGGGGTTTTTGACTTCACCAAGTTCATTCAAGCCAACCATCATTCATAAAACACATATTATGCACATAATGGTACCATGGCATGGAGAAAATCACTAGAAACATTTCTCATGATAAAATTACACATACACACATCCAAAGATAAGAAAATGACTAAGCATGAATGAGAGAAATGTTGGAGATTGTGCCTAAGCCAATCATTGTATTGCAAATATTGTACTTTATTAAGAAATAAGAGTTTTCTTTTATTACATTATTATATTTTTTTACATGTTCTATATAATAATATCCTTAAATAAATCATGTTGATTATGCTAAATATCCCTAGTTGATCATCATTATGGGAATGATAATGAATAAGACTAGTATGATTTTGATTGATGATTATGTGTTAATCATGTATATAGATACGAATCAAAATCATAGGCACTTGTTAGGGAACAAGATGCTGGATTGACTCGTTATGAGATAGCTATGACGACCTTAACTTATAATCATTGTAATTAAGGTTAAATATACTATTAATAATCATAAATCAAGGTTAAAAGTTATTACGACTAATTACATTCAGAAAATGTGGGGAGAATTTGAACCGTAATGTTATTAAAGTCATTAACCAAATAATTACAAGCATTCATGTACACAAAAGAAACAAACCCTCATTTATAAGTCTTTGATTCTATTACCTATTAATTCTAACTCACAAGAATTTTTTACCAGTGTTCCTAAGTCATCCCTTGAGATTACCATAGGAAAAATCAAGGTTTCTAAGTTAGAATGAGAGTTTGAGACTATTAGTCGTGGTTAAATGTCTTTGTGCCCTGGCCAATTGCTCTCAGGTTCACTTTTATATCTTTATAGGTTTCACCGTGGCGAGTTGGAGCTTCGCCGTCGCAGTGGCTAGCCTCCATGGTGCCGCGGTGAGGAGGCCTCCTAGAGCCTACCTCACTTGCCTCTCGCTATTAGCCACGACCAATTCCCCCTTTCGCCGTAGCTAATTCTTCTTTAGAACGCCTAACACATTTTCACAAAAGTTTACTATGGCCAATTCCCCATTTAGTCGCTGTGAATTACCTTCTGGTCGACTTCCATTTAGCCATGACAAATTCTACTTCTCGTCGTGGTGAATTATCTCTGGTACTCTCCCTGGGCAACTTTGCTTATATTAGCCACATCGAAATGCCTTCTAATCCTACAACTTTTAAAATCTTGTCTTATACTCTCCACTCTCCCTCTAATGACACCCTAGGGCCACTCTACCTTCATTTGTGGGGCTCCAATAGCTTTCATTAGCCTAATTTAGCCAGCTTATCTATCATTACTAGTTCAAGACTTAAGTGTTAATTTTTACTCCTCCAACTACACTATATCAGCAAGTTCATAGAGTAACAATAGCAAGAATTCATGAACTATCAACAATTATCATTCAATAGATATTCCATTAGAGATTCCATACATTACTGGTCCAAATCAACATTTAATGTATCACATGATTACATTTCGAATAGTAGACCATATCATAAATTCAATAAGGTTCATACATAAGATGTTATAAGTTCATACATCCAATACCAAGCTAAGATGAGGCCTAACTCCTCGATAGATACACCCTAAGTAATCATAATATAAATACCTACACTTGGCAACATGATTACATGATGACGCTATATGAAAGAATAACAAAATTGCATCTACTCTACTCAGATCAGCCTAAGTGTAGCCTCCTCCATACATGGCTAGAGCTCATGGATTTTCATCCACTTGCTTCCCCTTATCCTTACCCGAAGGGCTTTCACCTAAAAGTATGATCCCGTGAAACGGGGTGAGATGCAAATCTCAGTAACCAAGGAAAATTCCATTCATATATTTTAGTTTAATTAACATATATGCATGATTTCATATAAGCATCAAAAAATTCACTAACCATATCAGTAAATGAAACAATTAAGCTATTTATTATTACTATCCTATACTAGCAATCACAATTCCACATGTTAAAGGTGAATAACACCGGGAGAGGCCCATCCACAACACCCACTCCCCAATGAGCACAACCAGGGCTTAGTGTATCTAGGGTCTGATCACAACTCGGTGCCTGATCGAAGCATATGCACGGGTGGCAGCCACACCACAGCTCCACCATGGACTCACAAGGTCCAATCACATATAACAGATAGCTAACCAATTCATTTAGTATGAAAATGATAATCATGCAATAGATACAAAAATTAAAATAGACATATGCATAGAATTAGCATGAACTTCGGTTACCTCACTTTGCAGACAATTGAAAAGCCGCCAGCAGTGCCAAAATCTCCCTATAACTATAATATTAGAAGATTACTACTTTAAATCATCATGTGCAGTAGCAATAAGTAGCCAAAGAAGTAAAATACTAATGGCTACCTAAAGGACACTTACCCAGCCACTATAGATCCCTAAATTCGAATTGAATATGTCCTCTACTAAAAACTTCAATATATCCCCATAATTCCTAAGCAAATTTGTACAGAATTAATACCTATACTACAAATCAACTATGGGGGTCTTAAACTAGTAAAAAATACATTAGAATGGAGAGTTTACACTTACCTAATAACACCCTCAGTGTCGACTTATGAAATTTCACCATGAAAACATCAAATAGCAAGTTTTAGATTTTGGGTGTAGGTGAAAGTGCTCCAAATGAGAAGCCAATTGGGTCAAATTGAAGAGAAAGAGGAGAGGATTAAGTTATATAACTATTACTTTGGCTGAATCTTGCTCTAAGAGTGGAAAATGATGGAAATATGCAAAGAACCCTAACCTCCCCTTTGAACCTCCGAATTTCCCTTTTGTTTCTTGTGTTTTCTGTAGAATGGGGGTGGCTAAACTGGTTTTTAAGGTTTTAGGTTAGGTTCTAAATGGGTTATGGGTTAACCCATCAGCCCAAGGACCTATTGGGCTCTTATTAGTTGTTGGACCAATTTCAACAATTCAGACTTTTAGTTGGGTTAGGTCAAGTTTTCAAGAGCCTACTTAGTTGAGGTCTACATAAGGGATATTGGGCCAATTACAAGAGCTTATGTAAGTTGGGTCTTGGGCTCGTATCTCCCTAAATCAGATTAAGCCATCACTAGGTGTTCTCTTTTGGGCCAAGTCTCACATTAAAAGGGTTGGGTATGCACCTAAAATCATTGGGCTTCTATTAGTCTTTAACCATGGCCTATTAAATTTTAATTTAAGCCTAGATGAGGTTTCTAACCCAATTAAATCTCAAACCTATATCATTAATTTTATCTATCTAAAATTCTTATTCATATAACCTGCCTAATTACTCCATATTAATTATTCTTAATTAATCCAAATCTATGATTAACACCTTAATTAATTTTAGGGTGTTACAATAGTTATATGGATTAAGTCATAAGTGTATCTTATGTATAACCATGTCATCGAGTCCTTAGACTTGAGATCACCATAGTTTCTAACATGAAAAAATACTATTTTTTAGTATAGTCAAAAGTCATCTTTAACTGGGTGATCATAAAGGCTATGATCGGGCATAGTAAAATTCATGTAGAAGATGAGTGGTTAAGATAAGATTTGTCCCTCTGATTAATAGAGAGATATCTTTGGCCCCCTCGATGAATGAGAATGATAAATGCATGACCGTGCTTGAATGGAAGGGTTTCCATTTGTACTGTCAGTCTGCACATAGATCGAGAAAGCGATGATCAAGTAAGATAAGGATGACATTTCTATGCCTCATACTTGATCTAGATATCGTGTGACAAAAGGGATGTGATAGGGTTATATGATAAGTTGCATCGGATCACCGATCTCTATATGATTTGGGTAGTCACAATGTCTTGCTAGAGGCCGCTTGTGACTTGTGGGTTAAATAGTATTATTAGCCCACTACCAACATCATATGGGCTTACAGGGTCACACACAAGAACGAGTCAACTTGAGCTAGAATGTCTAAATTCATTGAATCTGAAATTGTGTCTAGATTCAATGAATGTCACATTCAATCTAGGATGAAAGAATTTTATAAATAAATAAATATATATATTTGATATATATATAATTTATAAAATTTGAAATATATATTTATATTTCAATATATATATATCCTTTAATTAATTTAAATCAATTTATTTTAAATTCAAATCTATATAATAGATTTAAATTTAAACTAATATGATATATAAATTAAATTTAAATTAGGTTCTAGATTTAGATTAAATAACTGGTTAAATTTAATATATTAGATAGACTTAAATTTAAACTAATATATTTAATTAAGATTTGATTTGATTTGATTTAATTTAAAATAATGTATTTTAAATTAAACAAACATATTTGAAACCCTAATGAGATATCTCCATAATTAAAAAAAGAGGAGGCTTGGGTTTCCTAGAACAATAGAACAACAAAAACCCTAGAGAGAAAAAGCATACTGACACTGTACGGATGCCAAGAGAGAGAGAGGAAGAGGAGAGCGTCTTCTCTGCCAAGAACGTGTATGGACGTTGATAAGAGGCGCTAGCACGCCATTCGAGTTGAGCATCCATTCGTGTGGATACCGGTAGAGGGAGAAAATCTATAGATCAGTTCCTAAGATCTGACAGAAAAAGATAAATATTTCTAGATCTACTCAATTTAAACAATATTGATGGATCCATGGGAAGGGATTCGAGATTTTAATTTTCTGCTGCGTGTCCCTGAATTCCCAATAAGAAAGCTTAGAGAGCTATCTTGAATACAAACACACATACTTTTGCTTGATGTCTCTTCCCTTCCTTTGGCTACACCCTTGCAAGTGCGTGTAGTGGGATTCCTTTTGCCTAGACACATCAAATAGGACCCAATCATACTCTTGAAACAAACTCTAGCACCGCACATACTCTAGAAAAGCTTAGTTTCTTATTTGGTTCAATTATAGTTCCATAAAGCACCTAATGAAGCAATTATAATAATTATTGACCTTGACTCCTTTCTCTCATTCAATCTAAGATTCTTGACTTCATTGAGACTCCTTGGAGCCATCACATATTCATTTTGAGGAGCCTAACTAGAAGTTGCTTCATTATGCTATATTATGGAACCTATAGCTCCATCTCACATCCTATGCTCTCTAAATTTTTTTCCAAGGCTTCCACTCATATTCTCCCATCATATATGATGCAAATTTAGACTTAGAAAAATTTAAAATATTCCCTATATGCTACTTCCCCTCTAGGTCGAAACCATGCTCCTTCTTGGTACCCATGGACTTTGTTTTGTTTTTTTGATGGGAGATGCATGTGAGAGATTTCCTTGATGTCTTAGGAACTCATACCAACACTTAGACAATCAAAAATTATAACATCTAAGGTTTCATAATTTTTCTAAGTCTTCATGCTATAGCTAGGATCCTTGTTAGCTATAGCAAGGGTGCCAGTTTGTTATAGCAAGGATGCAATTCATTATAGCAAGTTTGTGGCCCATACAAAATCTAGGGAATTCCTTACAATAGTGCTAGCTGTGGTGAGAACAGTTGGAACCTAGAACTGATAAGTTCTCACCATAGCGAGAGGTGCTTCCCACTATAGCGGGACTCGTTCTGGAAAAAGTTGTAAAAAAGTGAAATTTTTCTTTTTAAAGAGTCTAAAATCCTCTCCTTTTTTTGACTGACTTTGGGCTGGCTAAAAATAGAAGAAGCTCTGCCTAAGAGAGAGAGAGATAAGGGGAAATTCAAGGAGGAAGAAAGAACAAGGAGAAAGGTAAGAAAATTCTTGAAATTGAAGCTCCTTCCTTTGGCAAACTCATTCTCCTCCTCTTCCTCTCCCTTTTCATAGTTTTGATGGATAAATTGGGTCTGTTTTGGCCTTAGTTTAGAGGAGAAAGTTTAGAGTTTCAAGAAGGAAGGCTAAAGCAAAGGAAGAAGCTCTTGAAAGAAGCTTAGATTCAAGGTAGTTCTACTCCTTTCTTGTTCTTCTCTTCTTGTTTCCTTTATGTGTATGTTTCGGCCAAAAGGAGAGTTTGTAGGGGGAGGAAGTTTTGGCCTAGAACAAATAAGAAAACATTGATTTAGACTGTGGGAACCTAGGAAAGGCAAAGAAATTGGAAGAAAAACTAGTGAATTTAAAGAGAGAGCAACTAAGGATTCTTGAACATCTTGTAAAATCAATTTTGATTTAAGAATTTCCTAACCTATATGAGTGTTTGTTTGAGTTCACAAGACCCCTAGAAAGCCTCCCAAGTGCCCTTTCCATCAAGAAAAAATTGGAAACTCCATGGACTCCAAATGCTCTTCATGGCTCAACCTAGGATAGATGAGAAGGGTAGGGAGTGTTTTAATTGGTTCTAAGCTTGGTTTGGGGTCATTGATAAATGCTATTTTTATATCTTCTATTCCTCTTAACTTAGAGTTTTTAATGATTAAATATGACATTTAAATTTTAATTAGATGAGATTTTATTTCAATAGCCATTCTTTGTACTTTAGAAAATAATATACAAAATCTTGGATTTTTAATGCATAAATTTCTATAGATAATTTTGTAATTTTTTGAACTTAAATTTTCTTATTTTTTGTGTGTAGATTTTTTAATTGGCAATTGGAGCTTGAATAGGAGGTTAGTTTGGAGAAGAGGTGGCATGCATGGGTTCTTTGTTTTTCCAACGTGTTGGCATTGTTGCAGCTATTCTACGGGTTTCACACGCTCCACATGATTAAAAGAAGCACATGGAAGGAGAACTATGAGTGAAGGGAAGAACAACACACTCACAGGTCCAAAAGCATGAGACTCATGAAAACAACCACACGAGTAATAAACCAAGTGGAAAG
Source organism: Erythrophleum ivorense (assembly GCA_026724425.1). Taxonomy (NCBI): domain Eukaryota; kingdom Viridiplantae; phylum Streptophyta; class Magnoliopsida; order Fabales; family Fabaceae; genus Erythrophleum; species Erythrophleum ivorense. Next base: position 48,376,550 of record JAIUCV010000003.1, on the reverse strand, counting down.
GAGTATGAAGCCACAAGTTTTGGAAGCTGAATTAAGAAGAAAGAAAAAAAAACACGTATATAGCATGAAGAGAATCAGGTGAACAGTGGCTATATGAAGGGAAAAGTGTAAAGAAGGAGTGACGTGGAATGGTGTGGAGATTGGCACGAGTTGAACATGGGTTGAGAATGATAAAGGAAGCTTGAAGAAAGAATTTTGAGCTTGAGGGGAAGCTCACAAAGGTTGAAGAAGAAGCAACACAAATGAGGAGTAGAAAGAAACAGAGTAGAAGCAGCTCGAGTCAAACTTCGTGGAAAAATCATGAACAAGGTTGTGAAAAGAACGTGATTAGGGGGGCTGAAGCTAGGAGAACTGGATGGAGCGTGGAAGAGAAATGAAAGCAAACAAACGCGAAGAAGGGTAGCTGAAAATTAACGTTAAAAACATGACGGGAAAATGAGCTAGAGAACAATGTGAGCAAGAAGTGAGGAAGAAGCTGAGTTTGCGTGGAGCAGAATGCATGAAGAAGCTTCACACTTGAGCTTGAAAAGAAGAATGTTTTGGTGAGAAGCTAACGTGGAACAGACCTCGAGTCCAGGGAGAAAAGCATGAAGCACTGGTTCATCAAACTAAACATGGCTGAAACAGAGGATAAGAAGCCACGTGGAAGAACCACGCATGGCCAGAACGAGGAAGAGACAACACGTAAGGCAGCAACTATAAAGCTCGAGTTCTACATGCTGGGCTGGACGAAGAAGCTACACGAGTTGCACAAAGAAGAAGCCACGTTCTGGTGCCTTGAGTGAGGAAGAGGAAGAATAATGCATGAAGGAAGCATGTGGAGGAAAGATACGTGAGGCTAGAATAGCAAGAAGCTCAAATACACACATGCAAAAGCAAGGGGAGCTGAAGTTTAAATGAAGGAGCTAACGTGCATGGAAATCATGTGAGAAACTCGAGCTGGAGATTGGAAGAAAAGGAGAAAGTAAAATAATGCAAGCTGAATCACGTGAACAAGTGGGCAGACAAAAGAAGCGAGCCAATGTGGAAAGAAAAGAAAAAAAACATAAAAAAATATGTAGCTGGGAATGACAGAAATAAAGTAAGCAGCAGGCACATGAAGAGCACGTGAATCATAAAAAAAAGGGGCATGTGAAAGGGAGCATATTTCAATCATCCAGAATACACAATCGAGGGATCCATGCATCGTGATATTCACGCGAGAATCCGGACTCCATCCTTCGTTCAGCATTCATCCACTCCATTCATTCATATCTAGTCATCCAAGGGCTGAGGAGCTAAGAGTACAAAGCACGTGAAAAATAAACGAAACACGTAAGGAAGGCTGGAGGAGAAGGCTATTGATTCATCCATCGTATTCATTCGAGAATTCATCCAACGTCATTCATTCATCGTCTCACCCTTCGTCCACTCCACGCAGAGCCTCTCATCCTCCATTCCCATTCCATTTCCACTCAAATGAAGAACTAAACCATCTGTGACTAGTTAGGAGGAAGGCTCTTGAGTTGAAGCTTGAATCCAAGGATTAGAATCAGAATTTTGGGCTAAGATTTCATTTTATTTTTCTCTCTTTCTATATCAATTTTAATTATTTTATTTGCTTGGTTAAGCTTGTAAATGATTGAGATTGATGTAATTAATGATTGATGGCTAGTTAGACACTAATTAGGAGAGATATTGACTTATTAATTGCATGAATTAAGTACTAAATTTTGCATTTTCCTTTAATTTCACATGTATGCCATCAAGGTATTCGATGAAATGCATAAGTAAAATTATGAGCTAGATTGTTTGATTTGAGGATTCCTTGGAGTTTAGTTAGTTAATTAAATATCCTAGGGTGTTAATTCAGAGGCTAATTGATTAATTAATCATTCAATTCAAGTGTTCATTGATCCTAATGACAAGAGTTAGCGATTTCATGCGAGATTAAGGTTTCAATTTAATATTAAATTGTTAATCTCTTGATTCTTGCATGGTAACTCAAGATAATTTGTATTGAACACAAATAGGGACTCTTAGACCAAAATTAATCACAAATGAATTAGGATAAGGATAATAGATACCAAGGGACGAATCCAAAGCTAGTCACAAGCCTATCATTCACCTCATAACTTATACAATTAGGTAGTATTTAGGAACTTTATTTCAATTTTATTTTAGATAGTTTAAGTCAATCAAAATCCCCTAAATTAGATAGTTCTAGGATCCTTTAATACTTAGAAAACCCAATTGAACATTGAATTCCATTTCTAAGGGAGATGACTTAGGTTGTGCCCTATATTGCATATAATATCCAACCTAGTTTATTTTGAGGGTTGCGCGACACAATCGTCAAAATTTGATTCAAGTCATGTGTGATGGAAGAAGATGAGAGGAACCCTTAAGAAAAATTTAGAAGCCTTAGATTGAAAGTTAGGTCAATAGGTTCCATAATGTAGCCTTAAGAAGCAACTTGTATCTAAACTCTTAAGACTGAGTTTGTAATGACTTCAAAGAGTCTAAATGGAACCAAGAGAACCAAGAGGCCTAGATATGAGAAGGAAATGAAGCTAAGAGATTTAATTATTGTAGTTGCTTTATTAGGCCATTAATGGAGCTATTATGGAACCAATAGACCAAGTATACTTCTTAAGTGTGTGTTTAATGCCTTAGCTTGTTCCAATAGAGTAATTGAATCCTCTTTGTGGTGTCTAGGCCAAAGAGCTCAAGCTCCATCTAGTTATGTATGTGAAACTGAAAAGGCAAGAGAGTAATCAAGAGGGAAGCTTGTGTTTAATTGCAAAGGTAGCTCTTCACTCCTTATTTGCATTCTTGGATGTATGATGGTCATTGTATGCTTATATGTGTAATTGTATTATGAGACATGCCATTTGATATTGTCTTGTTGCATTGGTACCAATATATTTCATAAATTATGTTTTGGTTGTGAAAATTACTCTTAAGGGTGAGGTGGTGCCAAAAGTCCTTTAAGATGGGTGAGGTGGAGCCAAAAGTCCCTAAGAATGAATGACACAAGGCCAAAAGTCTCATGGATGAGTGAGGTCAAATCAAAAGTCCCTAGACTAAGAGTGAAACTAATCCAAAAGTGTTAAAAATAAGGTGAGACTAGACCAAGAGTCCCTAGAGTTTATTCTTGGCTTTCATATATTTTCATGGCATGTGAATTATGGTTTGAATGATTCTTAGTACTATTGGATGCCTACTTGTGTACTTTGACATGTGTATATGCCTTGATTGCTTACTTGAATGAGTATATCAACTATTGAGATTCTTTAAATCTCACCCTTTTTCCTTTCCCATCTTAACATGTTTAGGTGGAGCTCAAGGAGACCAAAGTGCAAGCCAAGGAACATAGTTGGCTATACTTTGACACTAATGTAGTTTTGATGTATCCCATTGTCAAAGTGGATATGTACATAATATTTTTAAGATGTAGATACTTGAGCAAATGTAAAAGTATGTGAATACATTGTATATATCAATATTAAAGCCAAATCAATGAGAATGTATAATTTCCCCATTTGGTAGACCATTATGGAATGTGTATTATGGCATGTGGCATAGTGAGTTTGAGTGGTATGAGGTTTTGAACCATTTAGGAAGATTGTATGTATTGTGTTTATGCTTTAAAACTTGCCCAAGAGGTGGTAGAGAAGTCAGGAAGCCATTTGGACTAACTTTGACCCTTATATGGCACCAAATTTGCTATATTCGTGAGCTATGTCAAGATTTGACCAAATGAGATCTTCTTGACCTAAAATTTAGCATGCATATCATCTTGTCTAGAGCTTTTTGAGAAGATAAAGTGCAATTATTTAGAGCTCTAGAGAATTTTTGGTGAATTTTCAAAATTGGCAAATTTTGATAGAATTAGCATTATTACTATGCAAATGGTCAGATCCTTTGCCTCTATCATTCATAAGTCAAATAGTGTCCAATGACTATGAAATCTTACAGCCATAAACTAGACATGATAAGCTTTTTGTAGCACTTAAGAGCATCTCATTTGGATTTATATAAAGAAAGAAACGAATTTTTGAAATTCTAGATCAGTATTAGGGGTGTAGCCTAACCTCTATTACTATTCCATAGGTTTTTGTACCTTAATTGCTTCTATTTTGGTCTAGACTTATTTTTTTCCTCAAGTTAACATTCATGGCTTTCCTTAATGGTATGGTTTGCTAGGTTTCAATTTTTTTTATATTTAGTTATGAATGTTTGAAGTTCATATCAGCAACCTATGATAGCAAACCTAGGCAGCCAAACCTTTCAAGCTTTTCTAATGTCAATCGTGGTCCAGTTAGGGTTTCATGACCTAGAATGATTTTTAACCTATATTGGACATCTAGAACTTTTCAAAAAACTATATTTGATTGATTTTAATTTTTTTAGAATTAATTATGATTTTCTAAAATTGGGGTCAAAATTTTGAATTTTGGACTCATGGGAAAATTGAAAATTTTCTAGTTTTTGGCTTCAAATCCATAGATCATGGACTGTTTTATGATATGTATGAATTGTATGGATGGAATATGAGTAGAGAATGATATGGATGGATCTACAGGGGTCCACGGGGTGAAGTATGAACTTTTGAACGCCAACGTAATGTAATAAAATGCCATGGTTTTAATCATTTCTTTGGAATTACATGGAATCAAGCTTAAGTGAAGGTTAAATAATGTTAATACATTATGATGTTACAAAAATACCATTAGAAAGCTCCATACAAACCATGGTACAATAAAATCCCTAGAAATTGTATCTTGAATTTCAATGGTTCTTTCTTGGGTTTCTTTACACCATCTTGTTTGCCACACTCTAAATCCCAAGTTTCACACTTGGCTTGGTTCAAAAACAATTCCCTCTTGGTTGTCCTAGGAGTGGTTAAACCATACCTAAAGAAGAACAAGAAAGAGCAATCATGGAAATAACAAGTTTACCTTAGTTTTTTAGCTTTTCTTGGATGCTTTTTCAAGTGATGGATTCCTCTTTTTCAAATTATACTCTTCCTCCTCTGGACTAGACCCATAACAGCACCAAATCCATCAATAAAACCATAGAAAGAAGGGTGGGAAGAAGGAGATTCAAGTTGCTAAAGGGGAGACCATGAAACTTCACCAATTTCCTTACCTTTTCTTAGAGTTTTCTTTCTCTTTTTCTCTTCCTATAGGGCGTCCTTCTCAATAGAACTCTCCTTTGGTCTTAAGCAGAAAAATAGGTCTGTCATTGAGGGAGAGAAGGGGACGTATCATATAAAGGAGGGAGAACTTAAAATTGTTATTCAAAAATGCCATTTTTGGCTTTTTCATTTTAGGTTCATTTTAGCTCTTTTTTTAGAACCATCTTTTTCATCATAGAATATAGGTCTTGTAATTTATAAAATGGCTTTGGAATCACTAAATTTGAATTTAAAACCTCTCCGAACAAAGAGGTTAAAGTTTAGGTCAACTGACATTAGAAAATGTACACCGAAGGAGTTTAAACTATTCCAGGGGTTCCTATAATTTTTAGACCCTCTGAGAACCCCGGGCAACTCAATTTTTTTATTTAAAAATCCCTCCTTGGTATTGTCAAAAATGACTTTTGCTACATCAAGAGACACCTCTCGCTATTGTGAGAACTTCCCAGCTGCTCTTTCCATAGGTGGCGTTGTTGTGAAAAGTTTTCTAGATTTTATATTGACCACGAACTCGCTATAGTGAATTGGCATCCTCGTTATAGTGAGAGAACTTTATTTGTTCTCAAGTCTTCTCATTTCAGGAGACTTGCTTTTTAAACTAACTCATTTCGATAGTTTTTACAAGCTATTGGATGTTACACACATGAGTCATTTAAACTTACCTTAATTCACACCCATAACATACTCAAACATATCAGAAACAATATAATTTGAGGCCTACAACAAGGATCAAGAATCATTTCTCAAGAATTGGTTAATTTTGAAGTCTATAATGATATCATAAGGCACCGAATGACTTTCTTAACATTCCATGACCTGGGCACATCCAAAAGTACAATTACAGCATATATGAGCATGCAAAATGATCTAAATCATCATGAAGCTCATTCTTATAATATCTCGTTCTCTGAAAACAAGAGAAAATGCGAGAAACGTAACGTACATTTTCTTCGTAAACAAAAGAAATTCACTGGATACAAAAGGAAGTCCCCTAAAATGGCTTAGTTAAAGTCTCAAAAAATTTGGGAAGCATTCTAAACTCCTAAAAATGAGAATCCCAAGCTCAGATGGAAAGAAAAATGGAGCTAGAATGAAGAAACAAAATGTAACAAAAGATTGATGAAACAAAAGGGTATTTTTGTCATTTTGAGCAAATTTTAGAATTCACACAGGAGGGCTTTTTAAATGAAAATTTTGAGTTCTCTAGGGTTCTCAGAGGCCTTAAAAATCATGGAAAGTCCCAGGACAGTTAAAACCCCTCCGGTGGACGTTTTCTAATATCGGTTAACTTGAACTTGAACTGATTCATTTGGGAAGGTTTTAGCTCCGATTTGAATGATTCCAAAGGAATTTTACTAAATTGGGGACCTAAATTTCATAATCGAAAAGATAGTTCTAAAAAAGGAGCTAAAATGAGTTAGAAACAAAAATACCAAAAACAAAGGATAAAATTGAAATTTTTAAGAAAGTGGAAGCTTCTTGAACACTCTTTAAGTTTCTTATTTCTTCTCCCCTTCATTTGCACAACCTATTCTACTAAAAAAATAGAGAAAAAATAAGCTCTCTTAGGCGCACCATGGAGGAGAAGAAAAGAGGAGAAAAGGCAAGGAAAAGGTAAGGAATTTAATGGATTTTCATGCTCCTTCTTCTTCCAAACTTGTTCCTCTTCTCTTGAGCTTTCTTCCTATGGTTTTATCGAAGCTTTTGGATCTGTTTTGAGGGAAGAACAGAGGGGAAAATTTGAATTTGAAGAGAGGAGGCCAAGGAAAGTGAGAATCAAGTAAGAAAACAAGAAAAAATAAGGTAAATTTTCCATCCCATGGTAGTTACTTCCTCTTCCTTCTTCTCCCTATTTCGCCCCATGTATGTAACTATAGGAAGGCTTGAATTTTGGGTAGAACCAAGGGTGAATTCCATGAATTTAAGGGAGGAGAGTAAAAAATGTAAAGAAATCCAAGAAAAGGCCATTGATTTTCAAGTTGGCAAACCTAGGGTTTTATAGGTTCCCTTGAAAATCTGATTTGATGTAATTATTTCTAGGCCTAAATGAATGTTTAAATGAGTTCCTAAGATCCTTAGAAGTCTCCCCATATGCATCCACCATTAAGAAAACGGAGCAAACATCCATGGAGGCTAAAGGATGCATAGTCTCGGCCAAAGGGGGTTGAGACACCTAGGGAGGGTTTTAAATTTTTTTCAAATCTATTTTTAAGTCATATATGATGAATGAAAATGAGAAAAAACCTTAGGAAAAATTTTAGAGGCCTAGAGAATGAATTGGTGTCTTATGTTCCATAATATGACCTAAAGAAGTAACATGTAGTTAGGCTCTTTGTTTTAATTGTGTGATGACTCCAAAAGGCTTAAAAGGAGTCAAGAATCATATATGAAATGAAAGAATGGAGCCTAGAACTCATTTGATGAGTGTTGCTTCATTAGGTGCATTCTTGGAACCATAAAGGGGTTAATAGACTAAGTTAGTGTTTAAAGAAGATTTGTGGCCTTAGAATTAACTCCATGAACCTAATTGGCTTCTATGAATTTTGTTTAGGCTAAGAGAAATGATCTCCAACTTCTTGGGTGTGTGAGGTTAAGGGAGAGGATTCAAGACTCAAGAAAAAAGTATATAAATACAAGCAAGGTAGCTCTCTCTACCTTTTCTCATGCATGGATGTGTGCTTACATTGTCTTTGAATGTGTGTATATATATTTTGAGTTATAAAAAGTATTTTAGCATAAGCTTTTATTCCATGGTACCATGATGATATTTTATGCATTCAAATGATATTTTATGTGCTTGCCTTGGTTTGCTTGAGTGTGGAAAAGCAAAGAACCCTCTAGCCATGGTGAGGATGAGCCAAGAATCCTTAAAGTTAGTTAAGACAAAGTAAAGAGTCTCCCAAAAGTGAGGTTGACTCCCAAGAGTAAGGTTGAATCAAAAACCTCTTAAAGAAATGGGTGAGGCAAGTCCAAAATCCACAAGTGAATGAGTGAGGCTAATCCACTTACTTGGCAAGTCTATGCATGCTATGTATGAATTGTTTAAATGCCAAGAATGTTTCTTGAATGCTCACATATGTTAATATGTTGATGCATGTATTTTTAAGGCTTGTATTGTATACTTTATGTGTGATTGAAAGAGAGATGAGCTATTAGGATTCTTTGAATCTTATTTCCTCCTCTCCAATGTTCTAACATGCTAGGTGGACAAGGCAATGAGAGCCCACACCTTGGGAGATGAGATTTTCACATTAAAGTGTATAGGTTTTGTCTCTTTAAAGCCATATGAATGGCAATTTTTGTAATCTATGGTTGTATATGTCCCATGATGTTATGAACATGTATAATTATGCTAATGTATCATATACAAATGAAGTTTAAGGTTATATGTATAGAAATGTGCAGTTTGAACATGTAATGGCAAACTTGCATCATGGAAATGTATGTGTAAATGGAAGTGGAATGGTCAAATTGAGATGCATGAGGTTTGGGACCATTTGGGCAGTTCATACAAGTCATATTCATACTTTTAAACTTGCCTAAAAGGTGCCAAACATCAAGAAAGACCATTTGGACACATTTGGTATCTAATATGGACCAAAATTGACCATATTGGAAACCTATACCACTTTTCGTCCAAATGAACTCTTCTTGATTTGAGATTTGGCATGTATTTAGAGCTTTTTGGGAAGCTAAAGTACAAAATTTTTGAAGATCTATGGAATATTTGATGAATTTTCAAAGCTGGAAAAAATTCTGATTTTGGTTCAAGGTACTGTTCACACTGGTCCGAAAATGAATTCAGTCACTCAAGGGGCAAATGATATCTAATTGCCACAAAATTTTACAAAGAGAAACTATACATTCCTAGTGACTTGTGCCAACTAGAAGCACCTCATTTGGATGTCTAGAGAGGGAGATATACATTTTTGAAATTTCTATCTAGTATCAGGCGTCTAAACTGACCTAGGTTACTATTTGTTTGGTTTTTGAGACCTGAACGTCCTTAAACTATCTAAATTTATTTTTCTCCTCTAGCTAACATCCATAGCTTTCTAGATTTATATCATTTGTATGGATTGAAGTTTTGTGAAATTAATTGGACATTTTTAAAATTTATAGTAGAAAGTCATATCAGTACCAGTAGCTTGTCAGACCTTTGCATGTTTTCGAATGTCAAACGTCTTCTATGTGATGTTTTATGGCCTAGAAATATTTTTAGCATAAAGGCTTTCCATAATGGTAAAGACTACATGATTTCAATTTTTCTAAAATTAGTTATGATTTTCCAAAATTTGTGACAAAAAAGGAAAAATTCTAGTCGAGTTGTAGACCACTTTTAGTGATGGATTTGAGTTGTATCTATGTAATTAAATATGAGAATGTGATACATGAGTCAATATGGCTCACAAGACTTCGAAGGAAAAATTTTATCTATGGCAAAGTGCATGTACATTCATTGTTCTCATGCTACCTTTCTTGCTTCATTATGAAATGCATAAAATAATACCTAGAATTGGCATGAGGCAAGTTAGATAAATATGGTGTTACAATTCTCACTTTGCCAGTTACATTTATATACATGCACATTAAGGCTCATAGGTGGCAAAACCTCATGTATTCATTCATTTGGTTCCAAAATGGATACATACATCACATTTACATACATTTGAACATGTTCAAAGGTTTACATCATATATACATCATATAGTTACAATTCTTGACATCAAAATGCTATTAAAAAGCCTAAATATCCATCCTTTTGTCAAATTTTTACTTCTCAAGAGGATTTTCCTCCATTCCTTGGTCCACTTGACTTACCTAGACATGGTTATATATTATGGGGGAAGAGTGAGCTTTAAAGAATCTCAGTAGCTCTTAACCCTTTCAAAGATACATAATGGATGTATATATATGTCAAAGAATGCATGTATGGTATTTAAGCTACTCATGAACATACAAAAATTATTTTTCTTATCACGTAAACTCATACATAGCAAGCATAGGCTCTTAAAGGCATTAGTCTAGCCTTACCCATCTTCCTTAGGACTTTTGGATTTGTCTCACCCACTTTCAAGGCTCTTTTGACTTAGCCTCATTATTCTTGAGACTTTTGGCTTTGTCTCACCCATTCCTAGGGACGTTTGGCTCATTCTCACTTATGCTAAGGGAATTTTGGTGTGACACCATATTATCCTAGCTCTTCCTTTTAATATGTTAATTCCATTTCTTTGAAATAGCCAAATTCCTTTAATGTAATATTTTATGTTGTGTAGGGTCTAAAATTTTCATTTCACATCCCGTAGGCCACATGAACTCATCCATTTTATTTTCTACTCCAATTACATGTATACACACCAAAACCATCTCAAAATGTTCCCTAAATTCCAAGCTTGGAACATTCATACACAAAATTACAAGGTTCCTTCTCAGGTTGGTGTGCTAAGTTTATGGTGCAAACTTTGAAAAATCATAATTAAATCTAGAAAAATTGAAATCAAGTAAATGATAGCTTTCTGGAAAGCTTTAAATGTCAAATCTAGGTTAAAAATTATTCCAAGCTATGACAACATCATCTGGATCACGATTGATAATAGAAAATCACTAAAGGTCCAGTAGCCTAGGTTTGCTGTTACAAGTTACAAATGTAAAATTCAAAAATTTATAACTAATTCTAGAAAAATCAAAATCCAAAAAACCATGCCATTTTGGAAATCTATAAATGTTAAGGCTAAAAATGCGTCCAGACCAATATAGTAGCCTTATGCCATCGAAAATCGATGTAACAGTACCAAAGGTACTACTACATTACTAGTACTAACTCCAAATTTTAAAAATTCATATCTCTCTACTTAGACCTTCAAATGAGGTGATCTTAGTGGCCACAGAAAGCCCATCATGTCTAGTTTACGTCTATTTAGCCCTTGAATAACATAAGAGAAGAAACTGACCATATGAATAGTAACTATATTAGAACAGTAGAAATTTGGCAAGTTTGAAAATTCTTAATTAATTCCATAGAGCTCTAAATAATCTGGTCTCTACTTCCCAAAAAAACTCTAGATAAGATCTATATGCATGCCAAATTTCATGAGAAAATTCGTCTATTTAGTCAATTTGTGCCATAGGGCTCTAAAATGGCATTTTTCAAGCTTCATTAGGGGTCAAAAGGGACCAAATTGGCTTTTAGCATTTCTAGGGCCACTTGAGCATGTGGAAAAGTATCAAAATAGCCTATTAAACATGTCTCAAAGGTCCACAAACCTAGATTTCACAAATTCACTCTCCCATTTGATGATATACATAAGAAGCATACATGTTCATTCTTCTATACAATGTCAAAAACATACCATATCATACATTTGCTTCCAAGTCTCATACATACATCATATATCCATATAATTACACATGTTATACATCATATACATCATTGCATTACATCTTTTGACAATGCTATGTTTGCAAAATGAGAAAATATCATCTTCATTGTCAATCTCCTTGCTTTCAAGTGTAGTGGCTCCTATTTCCTTGCTCACTTGATCCACCTAGGCATGTGAGGCAATGGGAAGGGAAGAGTGAGATTCTAAGAATCTCAATAGCTCTTCACGCTTTTCAATCATACATAATGAATGCAAATTCAAGTCTAAAGGTGAATGCATGGTAATCTAGCAAATCATGAACATACATGAAACATTTCTTTCATTCAAGCAATCATATTCATCATACATAGGCTTACCAAGACAATGGTTTAGCCTCACCCATTCTCTTGGGGACTTTTAAACTTGCCTCACTCATATTCAAGGGATTTTTGACTAAATCCCACTCTTTTAGAGACTTTTGGCTTTGTCTCACCTATTCTTAGGGACTTTTGGCTCATCCTCCCTCTAACTAAGGGACTTTTGGCTTCACCAAGCTTATACAAACTAAAGCACATTCATAAAACATCTTTCAAGAACACAAACAAAGTAAGATGCTACCATAGCATGTAGACATTTGCTAGAAACATGTTGCATAGCATAAACATATATACACACATCCAAAGACAAGAAACCATTCAAAAATGCATGAGAGAAAGGAGAAAGAGCTACCTTGGAGCCAAACCATGATACTTGGAGGCACTAGCTTCTCTCGACCTAAACCCATCAAAAGAGGTATAAATCACTCATGGGAACAAGCCTTGGCATCACACATAAATTATATGAAGCTATTTTATTCTATGGCTCTATTATGCTTCCATACAAGACCTTATGAAGCAACTACAATGATTCATGATCTTGGCTCCCATTTCTCATTTATTCTAGGTTTCTTGACTCCCTTTAAACTCATTGGAGTCATCACACATTTATTTTGAGGAACCTAGCTATGAGTTGCTTCCTAATGCCTCATTATGGAGCCTATACCTCCATCTCAAATTCTATGGCTTCTAATTTTTTTCCAAGGCTTTCTCTCATTCTTTCCCATCATATATGATGTAGAACTAGGCTTAGAAAAATTTAAAACACTCCCTAGATGCATGAACCCCTTTAGGCTGAGGCTATGCTTCCATTTGACACCAATGGGGTTTGTTTTGTTTCCTTGATGGGAGATGTATTTGGAGGCTTCCTTGATGTCTTAGGGACTCATACAAACTCTTAGACACCTTAAATTATGGCTAGAAAGCTTCTTACAAATCAAGGTGTAAGTAAAACCTTAGGCTAGACATCTTGCAAATCAATGGTTGTTTCTGAAATTTCTTTACATATTCTTGTTTCCCACACTCTAAATCCTAGGTTTCATTCTTGATTTGGTTCAAAAACAATTCCCTCTTGGTTGTCCAATAAGTGGCTGAAACATACCATAACAAGAGCAATAGGAGGAAGGCATGGAAGATAATGAAATTACGTTGGTTTCCATGCTTTTCAAGAGTTCTTTCACTTGCTTCTTGTATCTCCTTCAATTTCTATCCTCCCCTCACTGAACCAGCCATAAATCATCCTCAAATCAATCATCAAAACCATATAAAATGGAGGGAGAAAGAGGAGAACAAGATTGGTGAAGGAAGAAGCATAAAAACCATGGATTTTCTTACTTTTTGGCTTGGTTTTCTCTTCCCTTATTCATCTCTCTTAGTGCACCACTTCAAGGAGCTTAGGGTTCTGTTTTAGTGCAAAGGAAAGTTATGGGGGATGCTATATATAAGCTAGGGACGCCTTTAAGATATTTCAAATTTTTAATTTTGCCCTTTGTTCTTAACTTTTTTATTTTAGACTCATTTCAACTCCTTTTCGAGAACCGTATATTTCATCATAAAATTTAGGTTCTCTAACTTATAAAATGCCTTTAGAATCACTCAAATTAGATCTAAAACCTTTCCGAACAAAAGGGTCAAAGTTTAGATCCACTAACATTCTAAAACGTACACCAGAGGGGTTTTTATTGTTCTATGGGTTCCTATAGTTTTCAAAGCCTCTGAGAATCCCAAGAAACTCATTTTTCCCATTTAAAAATCCTTCCTATGAGTTTTTCCAAAAAGTGCCAAAAATTACGAAAATGCCACTACATCTTATTGAATTTCATTTGATTATTCTGGCTCTATTTCATGGCACCTCTAGCCTTATATCCTCATTATTTGTGGTCTAGATGATTACTATAATTTTATTGGGCCACAATCATTCTATCTATAGGACTTCCTTTTGTGTCTACTAAATTACATACGTTTGCAGAGAAACAAGACAATTACGTTTCTCACGTTTATGGAGGAACTAGATGTTACATTTCCTCGCCCTTTAAATAAATTTTGTCCTTGAAATTTAAGGGTATGACTTCATCTAACTTTTCTCATATTCTCATTAACTGGCCTTTCCTTTGCCTTCTTCCTGGCTCTATTTACTTCCTTTAGAGATTAAGCTTTTCTACCAGGGAATTTATGTCATTAGTTTACTATATCTGATTCTCTTTTCTTGTGCTATTGCCATAGAGCATTTGACTTACTCTAGCCTATTTCTTTGGAGAGCTTACTATTTCATATCTAATTAGTCTTAACTCGTTCATAGGGGTTGACATTCTTGCTTAGTGGACTCATTTGTATATGCCTTGGAAGATAACTTACTTAGTATTAAATCTCCCTTATCATCCTTTAATGGCTTTTTATAAGATTTCTTTGCCTTTCTCTATTCATTAATAGCCATTAGAGACTTTGTCTACTTACCTAACTTACTTAGATATTAGTCCACTATTTAATCTTATTTGTTTTCATACTAGCTCATCCCATGGTTTATCATCATTTTTTTTTCTATTATAGGCCTCATATTTATATCATTTACTATGATTATAGCTCTTTTTAAAAGGGCTATTATTCTCAGTCGTTTTAGTCTCATTTCTTACTCTGACCCTTGCCTTTTCAGGCCTGAACTGTGTTTTACTTTATTTATTCACTTAACAGTAGTCTTATTTAACTTTTCCATTCAATAGCCGATCATCATAACTCATGCTCTTTCTCGTATTAACATTGAAGAGCAATGACCACTAACTACTGCTGAATTCTTGTGAGATACTAGCTTTTCATAAGTTCAGCTACTAGAGACATAGTTTACCACTTACCCCATTAAGACAAACTATACTTAACCCCTCTCTGAACATATAGGGATCTCTCTATCCCTTGGTTAGGTCCAATATTTACTGGGTAATGGTCTATCTAGTTATAATACTGGAAAGTTACTTTCTTGCTTTCCTCATTCCACACACTTTGCTTATCTCTCAAAGAGGTCTAGTCAGTGGTCTCACGGTCTGAGTATAGCCTTCATATCTCTATAGCAATAGTTTACTAGACTTAGGAGATCTTTAGTCTCTAAGATAAAATTGTTTGAAACTGTACTAGTCTCTGAGACTAACTGCTCTGTAAAACTATCTCAGGTAGTTATCTCCCCAAAGAACTGTTGTGCTATAATTGTGGGCTCTTCTACAACCCCTGGGTCTATTATGATCCTTCATAGCCCTGCTAGGGTCTACTGTAACATGCTATACTGCGTTAGGATTTACTGTGATCCATCTCAAAGGGATGTCAAAGCCTAAGATTTGACAGTAAAATACATGCTCACTAAGTCTGGTAACCATCACTCATAATGACTAAGGTTGAACTTAGAGGTCTACTATGCTCTTTATGTGAAGTGGGTTATGTGTTATTTATTTCTCTGTTAATCCCATTGAAACACTACTTAGGAGTATTTTGATTTTCATTTACTACTCCCTATAGGATCCTCTTATTCCCACTTCAAGCCTTTTCACTTAAGCTTTCTTTCTTCACTTTTATTGGTTTACTACACTTTACTTGTACTCTTTTTGTCTTTTCTCTCATATCCCGCAATTTCTAACTATGCCCCTATTCTGCTTTCAAATGCTTTCAACACTGGGGCATTATACACATCGAGTGTGTCTAACATCTCTCGTAAGATAGAGGTTGTAGGCTAGTCCCTTTTCACTTCATTTAGTCATATCATAAGGACTCTTTTTATGCATTTTGAACTTATGTTATCTGACTTTTAACATTCTATTACTGTTAGCACGTTCCCTTTTGCATCATTATTCTTTATTAGGGATTCCTTTTCGCATATTTTCTTATCATTCTGATATTACTAGAATCCCTTACTTCTTTTTCTTTAGCTTATCTCTTAATTTAACTAACTAGAATACTCTTCGATTATTGGAACACTCTTTATGGTCAATGCCATTATTTGCTACGCATTCAAGTTACATTACTACTAAGTTGGCCAGACTCAAAATCATGTAACCATTGTTGCAAGAAACCATAGTATCAATCACTAATACACAGGCGCATCATGACCGAGCTCAAGCCATTATCGCCAGTATATTACAAGTTTTTTAACAATCTAAAGTACCCTCCTGTTACCATGCTATATCTCTCTTTATTTCAAATGACACTTGGGGAGAGGGAACTCTTCCTCTAATTTCTCATGTCATTTATTGTACTACCCTAAGGTCATTCATATTGCCCAATTATCTTTTATTTAGGGCATTTCATCATGTTTCACTAACATCTGTACTAAGGACAATGGTACTTGCTAGTACACTAATTCATATTATCTGTTTTTCGTTCATTATGTCCTTGGTTTTGACATTGTCGCATATTTTCTCAATGCTCAAAAGCATGTTTATTCCTTCTGGGTTCACTTTTACTTACTCACTTTCTATAAAGTGAGGAAGGGTCTAATTCCTCTCATTCTCTTGCTTTATTCTTAACTATATTATTCCTTTGTAAGGAATTGTTCCCTGTGAACCCTAGAGTTTACTCTCTTTAAAACTCGTGGCTTACCTTGCTACTTTACATAATCCTGGAGCTTACCTTCTTAGGTGGCTTTTAATTCTCTTTAGCTTCCCTGGGGGCACTTGAGGCATTAACTGCTTACCTCAACTCCTCTCTCTTTTTGTTTTCATCTCTAGGACATACTTTACTACTTATAGGGTTATGCTAACTCGATTCTGGTCATATATTTTCTCAATGTCCTGAATCTATTTTATTGGTAACTTTATGCTCCACTTAGTACTCTACTACTCATGAGCTTTCACATTACACGAGTCTCATGCTAGGGAAGCTTATCTGACAAAGTACTAAACTCTTACCTAACTATCTTTACTATACTTACTCTATTAACTCTCCTTTAGTCACTACTAAGGTGAGGGCATCTTTTGCTAAGTGCTCATTTCTTAACTTTTTCTTGCCTTTCCTTTATCACTATAATTACTAAATCAGGGCTTTCCCCCTTGGAGAGTTACTAACCACTAACTGAGCGATCCTCTATCCTATTTTCATTTTAGGGTATTATCCTTGAGATAGATCTTCTTGTATACTTGCTACATTCTTAATGCTATCTACACTAAATCATGTCAATTTAATGGCTACGAGGATATCCTGTCACCAAGATGCAGGATCTTATCGACAAGGTCTTGTATTCTGCAATGTAAATTTTGAGACCTTGTCAACAGGGTTTTACCTGCTAGTGAGTAAGACAAGATCTTTTAATGGTGACTAATAACATATAATAAGTGAGGGTATGACACTTGTTTTTCTACACAGATGTACCCTTCCTTTACACATATATCTATAGCATGCTTTGCATATTTGGAGCTCATAGTGAGAGTTTGTCATTCATTAGCATATAGAATAGCATTCTAGGTTAGAGTCAATGCCTTGTAGGTAGATCTCTACAACCTTACTACTACCGTGTCTAATCGGTTAACTCTAGATGCTACTCAATTTTAAACATGCTCGGGTCCATTCATAAGCTAGGCTACTTTCTTTCTTAGACTTATGTACTAGGCCTACTACTCCTCTATTACTTAATTATTCTCGATATCTGCCAGTGGGTCATTTATTTCTTTTTTATCTTGCTCACACTAGGGGTCTTACTCTCTGTACTTTGATTAACCCCATAACAGTTCATTTCTCATTTTCACCTGAATATGACCAAGGCCTTCCATATGACAATACACTCCATCATCATTGGTACTTCTTTTTCTGGCTATGTGTTCAGCCTTTTCATTAAGGCTAAAAGGTTCTGCCCCTTGCATTATTCATGTGTAGTCAAATGGTACATCTAGGTTGCCATGGCTCTATGGAGTGTTGCCTATAAACTCTGGCCTCTAGCTTGAGGAAATAACTTTTTAGGCTCTCTAAATCATCTAAACACTTGGGTGTTATGGCAAGGGGAAATAACTATCTTTCTCATTTCCTCTCTAAGCTGACCCTGTATAGCAACAGTTTTACCTTATGCTGTGCTACATCAATATTTGACTTTACATCAGGCAAAACATCTCGAAATGGTATGGGTGTGGTAACTAAGGAGAATTAGGCCTCTCATAATTGCTCTAAGCAAGACTTTCTAGCAGCTACATAGAAATCTCTTGCTGCTCATACACACAGCTTACCACTGATCCTGGTGAGCTATCATAACTTATAGAGCTTTAACAATAGGATCACTCAACTTTATTGTAGCAACTCTAGAGGCCAACCTCTCCTAATGTTCACTACCTACACAAACACCACTTCACCATTCACTTAACATAAAGGTAGACATGTGCCACTTTTAGACACCCAAAAATGTCTCATACTAGGCATTTTGTAACTATACAAGCCTTTACATAGCCTAATCGCTACATCCTCAAGCCATAAACATCCCTAGAAGGTCTGGAACTTTGCTCTAATACCAATAAATGTAACGCCATATTATCCTAGCTCTTCTTTTCCATATGTTAATTCCATTTCTTTGAAATAGCTAAATTCCTTTAAGAAATTCCATTAGAATAATGTAATATTTTACATTGTGTAGGGTTTAAAATTTTTGTTTCACATCCCGTGGCCCACATGAACTCATTCATATTATTTTCTACTCCAATTACATGTATAAACACCAAAACCATCACAAAATGTTCCCTAAATTCCAAGCTTGGAACATTCATACACAAAATTATAAGGTTCCTTCTCGGGCTGGTGTGCTAGGTTTCTATTGCAAATTTTGAAAAATCATAATTAAATCTAAAAAATAGAAATCAAGTAAATGATAGCTTTCTAGAAAGCTCTAAATGTCAAATCTAGGTTAAAAATCATTCCAGGCCATGAAAACATCATCTGGACCATGATTGATAATAGAAAAATACTAAAGGTCTAGTTGTCCAGGTTTGCTGTTACAGGTTACTCACACAAACTTCAAAAATTTATAACTAATTATAGAAAAATCAAAACCCAATAAACCATACCATTTTAGAAATATATAGATGTTAAATTGAAGCTAAAAATATGTCCAGACCAATACAATAGCCATAAGCCACTAGAAATTGATGCAACAGTACCAAAGATACTATTGCATTACTGGTATTGACTTCAAACTTTAAAAATTCATATCTCTTTACTTAGATCACCAAATGAGGAGATCTTAGTGGCCATAAAAAGCCCATCATGCATGTAAAAGTTCATGAGCATTAGACACCATTTGTCTCTCAAATGACACAGGAGAAGAAACTGACCATAAGAATAATAACCATATTAGAACAATAGAAATTTAGCAACTTTGAAAATTCTTAATTAATCCCAAAAAGCTCCAAATAACCTGCTCTTTGGCTTTTCAAAAATCTCTAGATGAGATCTATATGCAGGCCAAATTTCATGAAAAAATTAGTCCATTTGTTTAGTTTTTACCATAGGACTCCAAAATGGCATTTTTCAAGCTTTATTAGGGGTCAAAAGGGACCAAATTGGCTTCTAGCATTTCTAGGGCCACTTGAGTATGTGGAAAAGTATCAAAATAGCCTATTAAACATGTCTCAAAGGTCCATAAATCTAGATTTCCCAAACTCACTCTCCCACTTGATGATATACAAAAGAAGCATAAATGTTCATTCTTGCTATACAATGTCAAAAACATACCATATCATGAATTTCCTTCCAAGTCTCACACATACATCACATATCCATATAATTACACATGTTATACATCATATAAATCATTGCATTACATATTTTGACAATGTTATGTTTGCAAAATGAGCAAATATCATATCCATTGTCAATCTCCTTTCTTTCAAGTGTGGTGGCTCCTATTTTCTTGCTCACATGATCCACCTAAGCAAGTTAGGCAATGGGGAGGGAGGAGTGAGATTTTAGGAATCCCAATAGCTCTTCACCCTTTTTAATTGTATATAATGAATGCAAATTTAAGTCCAAAGATAAATGTATGGAAATCTATCAAATCATGAACGTACATGAAACATTTCTCTCATTCAAGAAATCGTATTCATCATACATAGGCTTGCCAAGACAATGGTTTAGCCTCACCCATTCTCTTAGGACTTTTGGACTGGCCTTACCCACATTTAAGGGACTTTTGACTAAGTCTTACTCTTTTAAAGACTTTTGGCTTTGTTTCACCTATTCTTAGGGACTTTTAGCTCATCTTAACCCTATCTAGGGGACTTTTGGCTTTACCAAGCTCATGCAAACCAAAGAACATTCATAAAACATCTTTCAAGAACATAAACAAAGCAACATGGTACCATGGCATATGGACATTTGTTAGAAACATGTTGCATAGCATAAACATACATACACACATCCAAAGACAAGAAACCATTTAAGAATGCATGAGAGAAAGGAGAGAGAGCTACCTTGGAGCTAATGCCACACACTTTTCTCTTAGTTTCTTTTTCCCTCTTTTCGGCCAAACCATGATACTTGGAGGCACTAGCTTCTCTTAGCCTAAACCCATCAAAAGAGATATAAATCACTCATGGGAACAAGCCTTGGCATCACAAATACTTTTTATGAAACTACTTTGTTCTATGGCTCCACTATACTTCCATACAAGACCTTATGAAGCAACTATGATGATTCATGATCTTGGCTCCCATTTCTCATTCATTCTAGATTTCTTGACTCCCTTTAAACTCCTTGGAGTCATCACACATTCATTTTGAGGAGCCTAGATATGAGTTGCTTCCTAATACCTCATTATGGAGCCTACATCTCCATCTCACATTCCAAGGCTTCTAATTTTTTTCCAAAGTTTTCTCTTATACTCTCCCATCATATATGATGCAAAACTAGGTTTAGAAAAATTTAAAATACTCCCTAAGTGCATGAACCCCTTTAGGCCAAGGCTATGCTTCCATTTGGCACCAATGGAGTTTGTTTTGTTTCCTTGATGGGAGATGCATTTGGGAGGCTTCCTTAATATCTTAGGGACTCATATAAACTCTTAGACACCTTAAATTATGGCTAGAAAGCTTCCTACAAATCAAGGTACAAGTGAAACTATAACACCATATATTTCTAACATTTTTCATAACATTTCCATGCTTTACATCATCAATCTCATGAAGGAGTAAGGAAAAAGGATTAAAAATAATACATTTCTTTGCCTTGTGTGATGTATAAAAATTTCATTCGGTATCACGTGGACCATGTGAGATCATGCAACACATTATCATATTTAATTACATGAATACAACTCATTTGCATTATAAAAAGTGGCTTAAATCTCAAGGAACTCAAAGGGAAGCATGAAATATACATATATAATTTTGGCTAGATTTGTCCTCATTTCTATCACAACTTTGGAAAATCATAACTAATTCTAGAAAAATTAAAATCATATATTTTTGGCCATTATGGAAAGTTACACATGTCTAATTCATGCTGAAAATATTTCTAGACCATAACATCTAACACAGAGGACATTTGACATTCGAAAAAGTCTAGAGGTCAGACTATCCACTGGTGCTGTCACAAAATTCTACAGCAAATTTCAAAAATGTCCAATTAATTTCAAAAACATCCAATCCATGCAAATGATACCAATTTGGAAATCTATGGATGTTAGCTAGAGGGAAAAAATAACTCCAGACCATTTTAGCCATGCTTAGATCCCGAAATCTAATCAAATAGTAACTGAGATTGGGTGGAGTTCTTGATACTTGATAGATTCTTTGAAAATTCATATCTCCCTCTCTAGACATCCAAATCAGGTGCTTCTAGTTGACACAAGTCACTAGGAATGTCTAGTTTCTTTGTATAACATTTCATGGAAATTGGACATTATTTGAGCCCTGTATGAAAATTTTCATTTTCGGACCTATGTAAACAGTGACATGACTAAAACTAGAAAATTTGCCAACTTTGAAAATTCAACAAATATTCTGTAGACCTGAGCGAATTGTCGCATAACCCTCAAAATAATACTAGGCTGATAAAATATATAATTAGTGGCATAACCTAGGTCATCTCCCTTGGAATTGGCGTTCAATGTTTAATTGAGTTTTTCAAATATTAAAAGACTCTAAAAATTCCTAAATTAGGGGGTTTAAACTATCTTAAAACTAAATTGTATCAAAATTCCTAAATTCTACCTAATTGTATGGATTATGGTTGAAAGATAGACTTGTGACTAGTTTTGGATTCGTCCCTTGGTATCCACTATCCTTATCCTATTCTAATTATGATTAATTCTGGCCTAAGAGTTCCTAATCGTATTCATAACAATTTATCTTGAGTAACCACGCAAGAATCAAGAAATCAACGATCTAATGTTGAATTGAAACCTCACATCCAAATTAAATTGTCAATTCTTGTTTTAGGATCAATGAACACTTAATTTGATTGATTAACTAATTGATTAACCTCTAAATCATCCTAAATATTTAATTAACCAACTAAACATTAAGGAATCTTCAAATTAAACAATTACGCTCACTCATGTATTTTATCGAACACCTCCGAAGCATACATGGAATTCAGATAATATTGATGTCTAATGCAATCAATTAATCAACAAAAATTACTTCCTAATTAGTGTCTAACCAGCCACTAATTATAATTACACAATTTCCTTATCAAATACATCTTAACCAAGAAAATAAATGAAAGAGAAAAAGTGTAGGAAAAATATAGAAATTCTTAGCCCAAAATTCTGAATTATTCTCCCCGGATTCAAGCTTCTCCAAGGGCTTCCTCCTAGCTAGCCTCAAGGTGGATTAGAAAATCATGGAATGTGGAGATGGAAGATGGAATGGAGTGGATTGATGTGTGAATGTGGCGTGGATGGTGAATGGTGTCCTAGATGTGGTATATGGCGTGGATATATATAGGCATGAGGGAATAGAGTTGCATGAATGAACTAGGAAATTTAAATATGTGGAGGCGTGGTGGACTTGGAGAGACGTGAGATGTGTGGAATTGTAAATGGATGAGAGGCGTGCTGAATTGAAGGAAAGAACTGTGCAGAATGAAGCCTCTCCTTCTCATTAAAAATCACGTGCTACCTCTTATGCGTTTTTCATGCGTTTTCTACATGCTCTTCTTCACGTGTTCCCTTCTTTATTCATGTTTACTTATTTTATAAATATATGATGGGCCCCACTTCCTTTTTATATTGAATATAGTATCAATATTCATGCAAGCAATCCCACGTGAAGATCAGCTTCTTAGTTTTTCTGCTTCAAGCAAAATCACGTTCTGCTTCTTCAATTCAGCGTCTTCCTTCTTCTCGCTCAGCTCGCCTTCCAGCTCTCCTCTTCGTGTGTTCAGCCCAGTTTAGCTCACTTTCCTCGTTAGCTGCTGCATGGATTACCGCGAAACTCCCTCTCCTTCCACGTAAACTCCCATGCATCGTGCTACTACCTTCATCTTTCATTCCACGTCGTTCTCAGCTCCTTTCGCATCCTTTATGAGTTGCTTCATGTTTTACTCATGTTTCTGCTGCAGCTGTGGTCTCTTCTTCTTTTTAAATACCCAAGTTCTCTTCCCCTCAACCAGAAGCATATTCTTCCACGTGTAGCTTTGTTCTGTTCGAGTTTAGCTCGTTCAGCTCGTGCAGTTCGTCCAGCTTGCTCAGCTTCTCTTCCAACAGAATGAAGAAGCAGTCTCCCACGTGAAGATCAGCGTCTCCAGCTCTCTGTAGCTCGTTGCTTTCTTTTTGTGTTTCTATAACTGAACTCCAGCCCACATTGCTCATTCTCTTCACATGAGCTACCTCGTGTTTCTGCCCAGCCCAGCGTTTCTTCCAGCGTTTTTCACGTTGGTTTTCTTCATGTACGTTACAGCTGCTGCCCATGCTTGTGTTCTTCGTTTAGCTGCTGTACTTCCAGCTCCACGTTGAACTGCAGCTCCTTCCATTTATCTGCATGCTCTGTTTTGCTCGTTAATTTTCTCCAGCTCCCATTCAGCTTGTGCAGTTCGAACTTGCTTCTTTTCTTTCCATCATTCAGCTCCAACCTTCTCCTCTAATTCGTAGCTAATTCTTTCCAACTAATGCAAGCTTCAGCTCGTTTTCCTCATGCTTAACTCGTTGCTTTGCTTCATGCTCTGTTTTCTACTCATTCACGTAACTTCTGTGTCTTCCAGCGTCTGCCCAAACTTCCATGTGATTCAACTCGCTTTTCTTACGTTTCTGCATGCTTTTTTCCTTCTTATATCACGTTTCCAGCTGCTACCATCATGTTAGCTCCTGCATTTCATCAGCTCAGCTTCTTCACGTTATCCATGCAGAGCTTCTTCGTATATATTTTCCACGTGATTTCTTCTTCCTTTTCTCATGCATCCAGCCCGAATGAATGAAGAAGCTTCCTTCTTTCTCGCTTGAACTCCAGCTACGTAATGCTCCTGCATGTTCTTTCTCCAGCCAAGCTCAAAGCTTCCTCATGCATTTCCTCTTCTGTTTTGCTCATATTCCCACGTTGCTGTCCAGTGTTGTTCAGCGTCTTCCACGTGATTCCTCTTTCTAATTGCAAAGTATGGCTTCCCTTATGTAGTTTAGCTCTTGATTCAATCTTGAAGCTTCAATCATTTTTTTAAATTAATTTCTATCCTTAAAATTCCCATTGCCCAACAAAATTCTGCACAAATAGTAAAAACAATTTAATAGAAAAATTCACAAGAATCATTTAAAGAACTTTATGCATTAAAATTCTAAAATCTTGTAAATAATTTCCTAAGATATAAAAATGGCTTCTAAAACAAAACTTTGTCTAATTAAAGTCTTAAAGCCATTTTTGGATACTAAAATTACTTAAAATAAGGAGAATAAAATGTATATAAATTATGCTTATCAAGACCTCTAAAAATTACATACTTTAACTTCCTAAAAATCTCTTAATGAACTCTAATTTCATACCAAATTTCACATCAAGAAGAGTTCATTTGGATAAAAAGTGACATAGGGTTTTATTATGGTTAATTTTGGCTCCATATAGGATGCCAAAATGTCCAAATGGCTTTCCTTGGGGTTTGGCACCTTTTGGGCAAGTCTAAAAGCATAATTAGGACTTGTGTGAGCTGCCCAAATGGTTTCAACCCTCATGCATCTCATTTTGGCCATTATAATTATTTAAAACCATTCAAGAAGCCACATAGTCATAACATGCTCAAATTACATTCTAGTGATCACATAATACATTTTTCCATCCATACATGACATATTATCATAATCACATGTGTTCATAACATCATAATACATATACATCCATTGGTTACATCTTTTGCCAATTGTATGGCCTTAAAGTAGCAAAAATCATGTTCTTGAATGTCACACTCTCATCTTCAAGGTGGTTGGCCTCTATTACCTTGTCCACTTGGTCTACCCAACATGTTAGATCATTGGAGAGGAGGAGATGAGATTTAAAGAACCCTAATAGCTTATCTCTCGTTCAATCATACATAATGGATGCAAAACAAGCCTCATAAATGCATGTATGGTCATGTTGACATGTGCAAACATTCAAGAGGCATTTTCATCATTTGAGAAAGTCATACATAGCATACAAAGGCTTGCCAAGCGAGTGGATTGGCTTCACCCAATTTCTTGTGGATGTTGGACTTGCCTCACCCATTCTTTAAGAGATTCTTAGACTCAACCATGCTCTTGGCTCATCTTCACCATGGCTAAGGGTTCTTGGCCTCATCACACTCAAGCAAACCCAAGCACACATCATAAACATCATATGAAAGCATATTGTAACATCATGGTACCATGGAATTGAAGTCATGCTAGAATACTTTTCATGACTTAAAAATACACATACACATATTCAAAGACAAGCTAAGCACACATCCATACATGAAAGAAGGTGGAAAGAGCTATCTTGGAAGCAATTACACACTTTTTCCTTTGAATCTCCCTTCCCTGCTTCGGCCACACATACAAAAAAGTGTGGGAAAGATTTCTCTTGGCCTAGACACAATTTATGAAAGCCAATTAGGTTCACGGACTCAATTCTAAGGCTATACAATTTGCTTTGACACTAGCTTGGTCTATAACCTCATTATGGTTCCATAATTGCACCTAATGAAGTAACACCCCTCCAATAAATTCTAGGCTCCATTCTTTCCTTTCAAATATGATTCTTGACTCCTTTTAAGCCTCTTGGAGTTATCACACAATTAGAACTAAGAGCCTAACTACATGTTGTTTCTTTAGGTCATAATATGGAATATAAAGCACCAACTCACTTTCTATGGGTTCTAAACTTTTCTCAAGACCTCCCTTCATTTTCATTCATCATATATGACTCAAGAATGGGTTTAGAAAAATTTAAAACTCTCCCTAGCTATGAGAACCTCTCTTGGCTGAGACAATGGAGGTTTTTAGCTTCCTTGGACTTTGCTTGGTTTTCTCAAGGGGAGATGCATGTGGGGAGACTTCTAGGGTTCTTAGGAGCTTATTTAAACTCTTATTTAGGACTAGGAATTATCAAACAAAATCAGATTTTACAAGGTGCACTTGAAACCTTAGGTTTTGCATCTTGAAATCTAATGGCTAGTTTGTTATTTTCTTTGCATATTCTTGTTCTTCTCCCTCAAATTTCTAAGATTCACCCTTGGTTTGGTTGAAAACTTAACTCCCTAGGGCTGACCATATATAGGTCGAAATGCTCACAAGAGAAGGGAGGAAGAAGATCAAGTGGAAGGATTGCATGATACCTTGATTTCGTTAGTTTTCCTTGCTTGTTCTTTGCTTTCCTTGGCCTCCTCACCTAAATTTCAAAATTTCCCCTTTGTTCTTCCTTCAAAACAGCCCTCAATACTTCAAAAAAATCATGAGAAAGAAGGGGTAAAAGGAGGAGAAGAGATTGGCTAAGAGAAAGTATGAAAAACAAGCAAATTTCCATACCTTAATGCTTGGATTTCTCCTTCTTCCTCTCTTCCCTTGGTGCACCTAAACCCTAGCCTTCTTCTCTAAAATTGGGCAGAAAATTCTAAGTCTAAATGAAGGAGAGAGTGGGGCACCACCTATTTATAGGGAGAGGAGGAAGCATTTTTTTAAAAATTTCTATTTTGCCCTTCATTCTTGGCATTTTCGTTTCTCCTTCGTTTTAGCTCCTTTTTTAGGACTGTCTTTCTATTATAAAATTTAGGTTCCCAATTTAGTAAAATGCCTTTGGAATTTCTCAAATTGGAGTTAAAACCTTCCCGAATGAATTCGTCAAATTTCAAGTACACCGACGTTGGAAAACGTCTACCGAAGGGGATTTAACTGTCCGAGGACTTCCCATGGTTTGTAATGCTTCTGAGAACCCTGGAGAATTCAAAACTTTCATTTAAAAAGCCCTCCTGTGTAAATTCCAAAATTTGCTCAAAATTACGAAAATTCCATTATGTTTCATAAGATTTTCGTCAAAATTTGTTTCTTCATTCTAGCTCTTTTTTTTCTTTCTGTCTGAGACTAGGATTCTTATTTTTAGGAGTCTAAAATGTTACTTAATTTTTTTGGGACTTTAACTAATTCATTTCAGGGGACTTGCTTTGAAAATGTGCTCATTTTTGTCATTTAAAAAAAATCAGATATTACAGAAACCCTAGGCTAGATATCTTGCAAATCAATGGTTCTTTCTTGGATTTCTTTACATATTCTTGTTTCTCACACTCTGAATCCTAGGTTTCATTCTTGGTTTAGTTCAAAAAACAATTCCCTTTTGGCTGTCCAATAAGTGGCCAAAACATACCATAACAAGAGTTGTAATACCATATTATTTTTAACATTGTTCTACTTCTTGTAAGTGGAATTATACAATTCATCAAAGAAATCCCAAGAAATGCATTAAAATAATGAATTAGATTATGTTTCGTAGCTTATAAATTTTCATTTCACTTCCCTAGGACCCTATAAACTCACCAACAACATTCATACAAATCATAAAATTCTCAAAACTTAGTACAAACCACGGATCAAGAGTCAAAAACCCTAAAATTCCCTTCATACTTCGCGGTTGTATTGTGATAGATTTCAGGGAAAACTTTGAAAAATCATAACTAAATGTAGAAAAATTGAAATCATACAAACCATAGCTTTTTGGAAAGCTTTAGATATCAAATTTATATTAAAAATAATTTCCAGCCATGAAAATCTCATTTGGATCACATTTGATAATAGAAAAGGTAGGGAGGTTGAGCTGTCCAGATGTCTGATACAGCTTACTAATATAAACTTTGGAAATTCATAATTAATTCCAAAAAAATCCAATCCATGCAATCTATACCAATTTGGAAAGCTACAGATGTTAAATAGAGATAAAAATAGTTTCAAACCAATCAAAGAGCATTCAGACCTCGAAAATTAATCAAATAATAACATGGGTTTGGTGGTGTACCTAAGAACAGAACAACAACTTTAAAAATTCATATATCTCTCTTTAGATGTCCAAATGAGATGCTTCTAATTGGAACAAGTCACTGGAAGAGTCTAGTTTCTTCTTGTAAAATTTTGTGGCAATTAGACTTCATTTGCCTTATGAGTGATAGAGATACAATTCAGACCAAATGAACAATGACAACAACAAATTTTGAAATTTTAGCCAATTTCAAAAATTCACCAAAAATTTCATAGACCTCCAAATAATTCCTACTTTAGCTTGCCAAAAATATCTCAACAAGTCCTAGATGTATGCCAAATTTCAGAGCAAGAAGAGTTCATTTGGATAGAAAGTGATATAGCCTCCCAATATGGTCAATTTTGCCTCTTATAAGGTATCACTTTGGTCCAAATATCTTTCTTTTGAATTTGGCACCTCTTGGTCAAGTTTAAAAGGATGAATATAACTTGTAGGAACTGGCCAAGTAGTCCCAAACACCATGCATCTCAATTTGGCTATCCAACATCCATTAATACAGAGTTACATATAAGCTATCCAAGAGCCAAATTTCATAATTTCATTAATTTAATGTCACATAAGGTCTACACCATATTCATACATCATTTTACAATTTCCCATAGTCTTACATCTTAAAAATTACATGTACAAACTCACTTTGACATTCCATTACACATAAGGTTACATAATAGACAAAATACAACTTCTCCAAGTTCTTGGCTTGCATTCCTTGCTTCTTGAACACCGCCTAGACATTTTAAGATGATGGAGGGAAAGGGAGTGAGATTCCTAGAATCTCAATAGTTCACACACCCATTCACACACACATTCAAGGCATACATACATCAAAAACACAAATATGAAAGGCGCTTCAAGCATAAAACACATGAGATCATATATTCATGCCACCATCTCACAGCAAACTCAAGGAAGAGCTCTAGGGACTTTTGGTTTTGCTTCACTCTTGACTTAGAGACTTTTTGTAACACCGTATATTTTTAACTCATTTCATCACATTCCCATGCTTTATATTCATAAATTCCATGAAAGAGCAAGAAAATGGAATTAAAATAATGCATTTCTTTGCGTTAAGTCGTACATGAAAATTTCATTCGGTATCTCATGGACCATGTGAGCTCATACATCACATTCTCATATTTAATTACATGAATAAACTCATTTGTATCATGAAAAGTGGCCTGCAACTCATGAAACTCAAAGGGAAGCTCAAAATACACATATATTTTTTGCCAGATTTTTCCACTTTTCTGTCACCACTTTGGAAAATCATAACTAATTCTAGAAAAATTGAAATCATACATTCTTGGCCATTATGGAAAGCTAAACATGTTTAATTCATGCTACAAATATGTCCAGACCATAACATCTAACACAGAGGACGTTTGACATTCGAAATCGTCTAGAGGTAAGGCTGTCCACTGGTGCTATCATAGAATTTTACAACAAACTTCAAAAATGTCCAATTAATTCCACAAAAATCCAATCTATGCAAATGATATCAATCTAGAAAGTTGTGGATGTTATCTAGAGGAAAAAATAACTTCAGACTAGTTCATGCATGCTTAGACCTTGAAATCCAATCAAATAGTAACTGAGGTCAGGTGGAGTTCCTAATATTGGATAGATTCTTTGAAAATTCATATCTCCTTCTCTAGACATCCAAATTAGGTGCTTCTAGTTGACACAAGTCACTGGGAATATCTAGTTTCTTTATATAAAATTTTATGGCAATTGGACGCCATTTGGGCCCTGTATGACAGATTTCATTTTCGGACCTGTGTGAATAGTGACATGACCAAAACCAGAAAATTTGCCAACTTTGAAATTTTACTAAATATTCTGTAGACCTCTGAAAATTCCATATTTTATATTTCCAAAAAGCTCTCAATAAACTCTAATTGCATGCCAAATCTCAGATTAAGAAGAGCTCATTTGGACAAAAAGTGATATAGGGTTCCATTATGATTAATTTTGGCTCCGTATAGGATACCAAAATGTCCAAATGGCCTTCCTTGGGGCTTGGCACCTCTTGGGTAAGTCTAAAAGCATAATTAGGACTTGTGGGGGCTGCCCAAATGGTCTCAAACCTCATGCATCTTATTTTGGCCATTTCACTCACACATGCACAATTCCATAATGTCATCCAAGAAGCTAATTTGCCAAAATATGTTCAAATCACATTCTAATGGTAAGATAACATATTCTCTCATTCATACATGACATATTATCAGAATTACATATGTTTATAACATCATGATACATATACATTCATTGATTACATCCTTTGCCAATTGTATGGCCTTAAAGTAGCAAAATTCATGTTCTTGGATGTCATACTCTCATCTTCAAGGTGGTTGGCTTCCATTACTTTGTCCACTTGGTCCACCTACCATGTTAGATCATTGAAGAGGAGGGGATGAGATTCAAAGAATCCTAATAGCTCATCTTCCATTCAATCATACATAATGGATGCAAACAAGGCTCATAAATGCATGTATAGTCATGTTGACATGTGCAAACATTCAAGAGGCATTTTCATCATTTAAGAAAGTCATACATAGCTGATAAGCATAATTTATATACATTTTATTCTCCTTATCTTAAGTATTTTAGTATCCAAATATGGCTTTAAGGGTTTAGTTAGATGAAATTTGATTTTAGTAGTCATTTTCTATATTTAAGGAATTAAGTTACAAATTATTGGATTTTAATGCATAAATTTATCTTAAATAATTTTTGTGAATATTCCTATTTGATTTTTTTCACTTCTTTGTGCAGAATTTTACTATGTAATTGGAGTTTTGAATAGAAAATTAAATAGAAAAGAAAGAGAAGAATTGGGCTCCACTTGTAGCAAACATACACTACGTGGAGAAGAGAAACTAAAGAAGCTGCACATGGAAAGAAGCTTGCATGGAGAAAACATGAGGGCTGGACTTCTCTTAACATCACACATTAGTTTTTGTGGAGGCACACACTCATTCGAACTCAGACTTTGGAGTGGGAAGGATTTAAGAGGAATGAGCACTTGAGCAAGGAGTTATTGGTTTTTGAAGAGAGGGAAGCAACATGAAAATAACGTGGAAGATTAGCTGAGAATAGAGTTGGATGGAGGAAAAGTTGCCACGAGCTAGAGTTGGAGAATGATGCATGAATAGCTTGGGTTGATGTGGATGCATGGGCTGAATGAGTTGTGTGAAGAAAAAGAGATGCATGTGAGATAAGAAGCTACGGGTTGAAGGAGCTTTCAAAAAGAAGTTCAGTTGGAAGAGCTATGGGTTCTTAGAGTTGCCAGCTAACACAAGCAAGGAGCTGCAGAACAAGGGCAAACGCTGGAAGAAACATGGCTGGAAAAATGCGAGCAAGAACAACGCCGGACTGGATTTAAGAGAAGAAACAAATGAAGAAACAGCTACGGGTTGGTAAGAGTTAAACGTGGCTGGAACAAACACGATAGAAAAGAAGCTATAGGCTGGAATTTTGGTGAAGAGAAGAAGCGTATATGTAGGCCACATGATACATGAAGAAGTATGAGGAAGCTCAATGTTGAGCTGGGAAGGAAGAGCTGAAGGTGAAGCCATGCTGGACAATGTAATTACAAGCTAAATGAACGAGAAGCTTGGGAGCTAGAAAACACGTGAATATCAACGTGAAAGAAGCTGGGCTGCACGAGCTGAACTTGCATGAGATGGGAGAAGAACGAGCTGAACTGGGCAGAACGTGGTTAATGCGAGATGAAGACGAGCTGCAGAAATAGTAGAAGAACATGTAAAATATAATAAAATAAACAGCGAGACCCACACCTATACACACATGCAGAAACACTTGAGCATATCATGTGGAAAATAAAACGCTAAACTGTAGTTTTAACGTGAAGAGGCTGGAAGTAATGGGAAGCACAGTAGTTAAACGAAGAAAGAATGAAGAAGCCTGAGCTTTGAGATTAGAAAACAACGTGGGCAGCTTGAGTTTAAGAGAAGCAGCTGAGCACGTGGGGTTTAAAGGAAGCAAGAGTTTAGATCCAAGAAAGAGGCTGCATGTGAGCACGTGGAATCATTAAAACAAAACGTGAGGGGAAGCAAGCATCTAGCATATTCACGCATCCTCCATTCACGCCTTTGATTTATTCACATCTCTCTAGCACATCCACGTCTCTATATTTTTGGAAATTCATGCCTATATATATCAAGCCATTCATTCATCCAAGAGGCACCATTCATCAACCATTCACACACCATTCTTCGTCCAGCACATACCCCACGCCATATTCCTCTCCATCCATCCATCCATTCTTCCATTCACTCCACGCCTCCACTCCATCTTCATTCCATCTTCCATCTACATCCCATGAATTTCTAATCTCCATCTTGAGGCTAGCTAGGAGGAAGTTCTTGGAGAAGCTTGAATCCATGGAAGCATAATTCAGAATTTTGGCTAAGACTTTTCTATTTTTCCTACACTTTTTCTCTTTCATTTATTTTCTTGGTTAAGATATATTTGATAAAGAATTTGTGTAATTATAATTAGTGGCTGGTTAGACACTAATTAGGAAGTATTTTTGTTGATTAATTGATCTGATTAATTTCAATATTATCTGAATTCCATGTATGCTTTGAAGGTGTTCGATAAAATACATGAGTGAGCTTAATTGTTTAATTTGAAGATTCCTTAATGTTTAGTTGGTTAATTAAATATTTAGGATGATTCAGAAGCTAATCAATCAGTTAATCAATCAAATTAAGTGTTCATTGATCCTAAAACAAGAATTGACAATTTAATTTGGATGTGAGGTTTCAATTCAACATTAGATCGTTGATTTCTTGATTCTTGCGTGGTTACTCAAGATAAATTGTTATGAACACGATTAGGAACTCTTAGACCAGAATTAATCACAATTAGATTAAGATAAGGATAGTGGATACCAAGGGACAAATCCAAAGCTAGTCACAAGACCATAATTCACCCAATTAGATAGCAATTAGGAATTTTAATACAATTTAGTTTTAGGATAGTTTAATTAAATCAAAACCCCCTTTAGTTTAGAAATTTTAGAGTCTTTTAACATTTAGAACACTCAATTAAACATTGAACGCCAATTCCAAGGGAGATGACCTAGGTTGTGCCATTCGCTACATATTTTATCAACCTAGTATTATTTTGAGGGTTGTACAATGAGCCGCTCAATAGCATACAAAAGCTTGCCAAGCAAGTAGATTGCCCTCACCCATTTACTTGTGGATTTTAGACTTATCTCACCCATTCTTTAATAGATTCTTGGATTCAACCATATTCTTGGGAGTCTATTTTACTTTTAGGGGACTCTTTACTTTGTCTCAACCAATCTTAAGAGTTCTTGCCTTATTCTCACCATGGCTAAGGGTTCTTGGCCTCGCCACACTCAAGCAAACCCAAGCACACATCATAAACATCATATGAAAGCATATTGTAACATCATGGCATCATGGAATCAAAGTCATGTTAGAACACTTTTCATGGCTTAAAAATACACATACACACATTCAAAGATAAGTAAAGCAAGCAATCATGCATGAGAGAATGAGGAATGAGCTACCTTGGATATAATTACACACTTTTTCTCTTGAATCCAAGCTTCCTCTTTCGGCCACACACACAAAAAAGTGTGGGGATAATTTCTCTTGACCTAAACACAATTTATGGAAGCCAATTAGGTTCATAGAATTAATTCTAAGGCTACATAACTTGCTTAGACACTAGGTTGATCTATAATCCTCATTATGGTTCCATAATTGCACCTAATAAAGCAAAACCCCTCAAATAAATTCTAGGCTCTATTATTTTCTTTTAAATATGATTCTTGACTCTTTTTAAGCCTCTTGGAGTTATCACACAATCAAAACCAAGAGCCTAACTACATGTTGCTTCTTTAAGTCATATTATGGAACATAAGGCACCATCTCACTTTCTATGCTTTCTAAATTTTTCCTAAGGCTTCCTCTCATATTTATTTATCCTATATGACTCAAAAATAGCCTTAGAAAAATTTAAAACTCTTCCTAACTACTCAAACCCCTTTAGGCCAAGGCTATAAAGGAATTAAGGCTTCATGGACTTTGCTTTGTTTTCTTGATGGAGGAAGCACATGGGAAGACTTCTAGGGATCTTAGGAGCTCAATTAAACTCTTATTTAGACTTAGGAACCATTGTGCATAAACAAATTTTACAAGGTGCAATTGAAACCCTAGAAATTGCATTTTGAAATCTAATGGCTTTTTGTTAATTCCTTTGCATATTCTTAATCTCTCACACCCATTTTCCTTAGATTCACCCTTGGTTCTACCTAAAAATCAAATCCTCCTAGGGTTCCTTAGATGAGGTGAAATGGAGAAGGAGGGGAAACCAAGATAGCAACCATAGAAAGAGAAATTACCTTGTTTTCTTACTTTTTCTCACTTGAATCTTGCTTTCTCTAGGCTCTTCTCTTCAAATACGAATTTTTCCCTAAGTTTATCCCTTAAAACAAAATTTTAAACTTCATTTTAATCAAAGGAAACAAAGGAGAATGGAGGAGAAGAGGTTTGGAAGGAAGAAAGCATGAAAAACTACTAAATTTCCTTACCTTTTAGCTTGGATTTCTCCTCCTTTTCTTCCTCCTCTTGTGTGCCTCATCCCCTAGGGTTTTCTCTAGTTTTTGGGCAAAGCTTGGTCGATCAAAATGAAGGGGGAAGAAGGGCGCCACTTATATATAAAGGAGGAAGAAGAACTTTTCAAAAATTCCTATTTTGCCCTTCCTTTTTGGCATTTTCGTTTCTAATTTGTTTTAGCTTATTTTTTAGAACTGTCTCTTCAATTATAAAATTTAGGTTCCCAATTTAGTAAAATGATTTTAGAATCACTCAAATTGGAGTTAAAACCTTTCCAAACGAATCCGTCAAAGTTCAAGCAAACCGACATTGGAGAACGTCCACTGGAGGGGCTTTAGCTGTCCTAGGCCTTCCCATGATTTTCAGGACCTCTGAGAACTCTGATGAACTCAAAACTTTCAATTAAGAAGTCGTCCTATGTGAATTCTAAAATTTGCTCAAAATTATGTAAATGTCATTACGTTTCGTAAGTTTTCCGTAAGAAATTGTTTCTTTATTCTAGCTTCGTTTTTCTTTTCGTTTGAGCCTGGGATTCTTATTTTTAGGAGTCTAGAATGCTTCCCAAATTTTTTGAGACCTTAACTACATCATTTCGGAGAACTTCTTTTTGTATCTGGTGAATTTTGTTCATTTACAGAGAAACCGTATGTTACGTTTCTCACATTTTCTCTCATTTTCAGAGAACCAGATGTTACACTTTTGACTTGGCCTCATCCATTCAAGAGATTTTGGCCTAGTCTCACCCTTGCCTTGAGACTTTTGGCATCACCTTACTCTTATGAGTAATCTCTACAAGCAAAGCTATTTAAGAACACATATGGGTACCAATGCAATTTCAAGATATCAAGTGGCATGTTCTCAAGTCATACAAGCATGCACAAGCACTCAATAACATACATACACATAAGAATGCAAGGAGAATGAGGTGGAGAGCTACCTTTAACTTAATGCAAGCTTTACTTGGTTGGTTCCTTCCCTTTTTTAGCCTCACAAGTACACCTCTATGGTTGGATGTTCTCTTAGCCTAAACATCACAAATAACACATAATCATGCACTTGAAGCAAGCCAAGATATTAAACTCACTCTTAAATATACACTTGGTTCTATAAATGGCCTATTGAAGCAACCTTCACAATTCAAGCTCTAGGCTCCCATATCTTTCCATTTCTAGGCCTCTTGGCCTCATTCAAAGTCCTTGAAGCCCACACACAATCATTTACACAAGCTTAGAATTAGGTTGTTTCACAAAGCACCATTATGGATACCATTGTCCCATCTCTCAATCTATGGCTCTTAAATTTTTTTCAATGGTTTCTCTCATCTTCTAACATCATATAAAGTCCCAAATGAAGGTTAGATTAAAACACTCCCTAACCTACTAAACCTAGCTTGGATGAACCTATGAATAAGAATAGGGTTCTTGATTTTTCCTTAACAGGAGAGCCACTTGGGGAGGTTTCTAAGAGTCTTAAGAGCTCAAGGGAACATTTAAATTGCCAAGGAAACACTCACACAAAATCAAGTTCATGATTCCCTCAAAAGCACCACACTTTCTTATCTTAACTTCTGTTAGTTTTCCTTGCAATTTCTCGCCATATTCCTCTTCCTCATGGTCTAAAACCCTAGTTCCTCTCTTGTTTTTGGATAAAAATCCTTTCCTCCCTTGGTTCTATTCTTGGTTGAAATACACACAAAGAGAGAATAAAGAGAAGAAGCAACAACAACAAGTAATTACTTTAGTTTTAAGTGTGCTTTCAAGAGCCTTTCTCCTTGATTTGCTTTTCCTTAAGAATTTTGAATTATCCCCCCTTGTTTTGGACTCAAAATAGAACCAAAACCACTTAATAAAACCATGGAAAGAAAGCTTGAAGGGAGGAGAACAAAATTAGAAGAAGAAGAAGTATAAAATTCTTTGAAATTGGCTACCTTTCCTTGGCTTTCTTCCTCCTTTCTCTCCTTCTCTTGTGCGCCCTAAGAGCTTTTGCTTTTTTCTATATTTTGGTCAGAAAGGGTCGTGCTATATGAGAGGAGAAAGAGCCAAGAAGCTTATGGAACATTCAAGAAACTCACTTTTTCAAAAATTCTAATTTCATCGTTCGTAATGGCAATTTTGTTCCAGCTTCATTTTAGCTCCTTTTTTAGAAAATTATTTTCCATTATAAAATTTAGGTTCCCAATTTAATAAAATACCTTTGGAATCACTCAATTTGGAGTTAAAACCTTTCTGAACGAATCTGTCAAAATTTGGGCTCACTACTATTGGAAAATGTACACCGGAAGGGCTTTACCAGTCTCGGGGCTTCCCATGGTTTTTGGGGCCTCTGAGAACCCTGGATAACTCAAAATTTTTATTTAAAAAGCTCTCTTATGTGTTTTTCTAAAAGTTACACTTATTTATAAAAATTCCATTACATTTTGTCAATTTTTGTTGCAATTTATTTCACTATCCTAGCTTCATTTTTCTTTCTGTTTGAGCCTGGAATTATCATTTTTAGGAGCCTAAGACTCTACCTAAAATTTTTTTGGGGATATTAGCTAGCTCATTTCAGAGGACTTTCTTTTTATACGGCTCATTTCATCATTTTACAAAAATTACGCTCGTTACAAGAGCTACAAGAAGAAGGCATGGAAGATAATGAAACTACCTTGGTTTCCATGCTTTTCAAGAGTCCTTCAATTTTTATCCTCCCTCACTAAACCAGCCATAAATCATCCTCAAATCAATCATCAAAACCATAGAAAAAGGGGGGAGAAAGAGGAGAACAAAATTAGTGAAGGAAGAAACATGAAAACCATAGATTTTTTTACCTTTTTGATTGGTTTTCTCTTCCCTTCTTCCTCTCCCTTGGTATGCCATTTCAAGGAGATTAAGGTTCTATTTTAGTGCTGAGGAAAGTCAGCCAAGGTAGTAGGAAGAAATGGGGCATGCTATATATAGGCTAGGGACCACTTTAAGACATTTTAAAATTCCAATTTTACTCTTCGTTCTTAGCTTTTTCATTTTAGGCTCATTTCATCTCCTTTTTGAGAATTGTCTTTTCCATCATAAAATTTAGATTCTCTAACTTGTAAAATTTCTTTGGAATCACTCAAATTGGATCTAAAACCTTTCCGAACGAAAGGGTCAAAATTCGGGTCCACTGACATTCTAAAACGTACACTATAGGGGTTTTAACTGTTCTAGGGGTTCCTATAGTTTTCAAGGCCTCTAAAAACCCTAAGAGACTCATTTTTCCCATTAAAAAATTCCTCTTATGAGTTTTCCAAAAAGTGCCCGAAATTATAAAAATGCCACTGCATTTTCCTTGAATTTCATCTGATTATTCTGGCTCATTTTTCAGGGCACCTCTAGCCTTATATCCTTATTATTTGAGGTCTATATTATTGCTCTAATTTTATTGGACCTTAAATCATTCTATCTAGGGGACTTCCTTTTGTGTCCGATGAATTATGTACGTTTATAGAAAAATGAGACAATTATGTTTCTCACGTTTACAAAGGAGTAAGATTCACACACTTTTTCCTTTAATTCTTTTTCCCCTTTTTGACTAAGCACTTGCAACTAGGTGACACTTGATTCTCTTGGCCTAGATACATTAAATGAGATATATTTCAATCATTGGAACAAGCTCTAGCTTCACACAAACTCTATGTAAGGCTACTTTGTTCTAAGACACAATTATGGTTCCATACAAGGCATAATGAAGTAACTATTGGAATTCATGATCTTGGCTCTAATTTCTCCTTCTATCTAAGTCTTTTGACTCTATTTAAACTCTTTGGGGTCAACACAAATTCATTTCAAAGAGCCTATATACAAGTTGCTTCTTTATGTTTTAAAATAGAGCCTAGACCTCCATCTCACCAACCATGATTCTAAATTCGTTCTAATGCTTTCTTTGATGTTTACTAATCATGTTTAGTCCTTTTCTAGCTCTAGAATGAATTAAAACTCTCCTTAGGTGCTTGGTTTTGGTTTGGCTGAGACATGCAAAAGCTAATACACCCATTGAGTTTGCCTGCTTTTCTTGAGGAAATTGGCACTTGGGAGGCTTCCTAAATGTCTTGAAAACTTATTCACACTCTTAGACAACCAAAATTATCACTAGAAAGTCTCACACATATCAAGGTGCAACAAAATCCCTTGCTTTGACAATTTAATTTCTAATGCTTCTCTTTTGAATTTCATTGCATATTCTTGTTTCTCATACTCTAAAACCAATGTTTTTTCCTTGCTAAGACCATAAATCATCCCCTTTTGATTGGGCCTAGTGTTGGCCAAAAATACACACAAAGAAAGCAACCAAGGAGATGTAAGAAAGGCTATGGAATTTACCTTGTTTTAATGCTTTTTCAAGGAGCTTTCTTATGCCTTAGCTCTCTCCTTCAATTCCTCTCTTCCACTTACTGGAAT
This sequence comes from Erythrophleum ivorense, assembly GCA_026724425.1. Lineage (NCBI taxonomy): Eukaryota > Viridiplantae > Streptophyta > Magnoliopsida > Fabales > Fabaceae > Erythrophleum > Erythrophleum ivorense. The sequence goes on along the minus strand of JAIUCV010000003.1, from coordinate 48,337,182 downwards.
AGCCATACCATTAAAACCATAAGAGAAGAGAGGAGAAAGAGGGGAAGAGGCTTAGTAAAGGAGAAGACATGGAAAAGTAAGGTTTTCTTACACTTTTTAGGCTTCTTCTTCCTCCCTTGACTCCCCCCTTTTGTATGCCTCTTAGAGTTGGCTCAAAATCTATTTGGACCAAAAGCAAGTTGGTGGTAAGGGCTGAAAAAGAGGGGGACATGATTTAAGAAGCCTAGGTGTCCATTTAACACTTTTTCAAAATGACAATTTAGTCTCTCATTTTGGTTCTTTTCATTTATGTTCATTTCAACTCCTTTTTGAGAATTGTCTTCTCCATCATAAAATTTAGGTCCTCTAATTCATAAAATACCTTTGGTTTCACCCAAATTGGATTTAAAAGCTTCTTGAATGAATTGGTCAAAGTTCGAGTTAACTGATCTTTTAAAACGTAAACCAAAAAAGTTTGAACCATTCTAAAAGTTCCTATGATTTTTAGGGATTGCTTCTAGGAATCTTGGAAAACTCAATTTTTCATTTAAAGACCCCTCTTTTGAGTTTTCTAAAAAGTGCCCAAAATTATAAAAATACCATTGGTTTTCGTCGAATTTTATTTAGCTACTCTGGCTCTGGTTTTTGAGAATCTTAAGCCTTGGATTCTCATTTTTCATTATTTAGAATTTTATCCTAATTTTATTTGGTTTTGAATCTTCCTCTTTCAGGGATTTCCTTTTATAACTAGTCCATTTCTAATGTTTTTGAGAAAAGTGGACATTACACCTTTTGTGGCAAAATTTGTTATTTCTAAATGCCATGGCCCTAAAAGTTTTAGTGGTGAAATTACATATATTTAGGGGCGAGTTTTGTCATTGGACAAAGTCTTTTTATCAACAACACTTTTTTTGCCATTAAATCTCTTTAGCAATGGTTGTTGTTGCGGTAACTTAGTGACGACTAATTTGTTGTTGCTAAATAGTTTTTGTGACGACTTTTGGTGTTTGAGCGATGACTTTTGTTGCCCAAAATCCATATTTTTTTGCTATATTTATATATGATTTTCTTTTTACATAGCAAAGATAAGAAAGCATGTCATGTCTTACTTTCAAGAAAATGTATGATGAGTTATCTATGTTTTATGGCTAGAAAATACATTTGAGATACTAGACTAGCTACTAAGATTTCATATCTTACCTTTATGTTTTACAACCAACCACTTTCTAGGAAAGAAAGCAAAGTTGGAAAAGGAAAAGAAATGTCTAGAGTATGTTAGTTAGACTTGTGTATACAATGAGACAAAGAATTGTAAATGAATAATGTCATAAAATATCTTTTGGTAACTTTGAGTACTCAGTTGTGTGATGATAAAAATGTGATGTATGGATGGATGTAAATGATGTAAGTTAGATGGTTAATATTGGAAAAAATAATGTTAAATGGTTAATTCTCCATTATTTTATTAATTAGATACCTTACTAGTATTAGTAAACTAAAACCCAAAATTCAATGAAATAGAAATAGGTTTTAGTCGACAAAAAATGGAATTAGTTGACTAACTCTTAAAATTCAGTGAAGCAAATTTAGGACTTAGTTTATTAAAACTAGATTTAGTTACCTAAAATCTAAAGGTCAAGATTTAGTTGACTATAATAGTTTTACTTCACTAAGACTTATAAGGCTTACATAAAAGAAACTTAGGGAAATTACAAGGAAGTTCCTTAATAGGTTTTAGTTAACTCTTTCCTATATGTTGAAGAAAGAAAAAAAAATACTTCATTGCAAGTAATCAAACATAGAACCTTTTTACTAATGAAAACCTACTTTGGATAATCTTAAATGAAACTTACGTTTTAGATATGACCCACTTGTAATCAATGACTTTTTTGAATTTAGATCATGCAATTTGTGTAAATGACTTGAAATCCACTATTATGTATATCATATAATGTTTTAAGGGAGTTGTTTTGTTAAAAGTGCCAAATAGACACTTACACTTTCCTCATTTCAGTTGTAGAATATATCCCTTGTTGGGAGGCAATTTTAGGCACTAATTTTTAGGCTATATAATCAAGAAAATTAATTTCTATTATGCTTATTTTTGAATACATATTTTGGGCCTCAATCATTTAGTTGTGATAATGATTTTGTTGTATACTTGTTTTAAAATCATAGGAATTCCAATTGTACTAAAATTTGATATCAAGTTCATATTTGTTAAAGAGAGGATTTGTGAATCTCATACTCAAATTCTACATGTTTTATGGATGATATGCTAGCTAATCTGTCAATCATATGATTACCCATTGAAGTTTTTGGAAAACAATTGTGATTATTGGGTTTATGAAATCTTTGGTAGAGTTATGTTCTTTAGGGACAATTTGATGTGTTTTGACATTTAGTTAAACCAAGTTTTTTATATATATTTATTTTCTATTTAAGTTAATATAATTATGGAATTTTGTTAGCATTTTAATATTGTTTTCCTTATTGAATTCAATGTTCTTAGTTTGTTGTTTCATATTTAAATTTTATGATTACAAAGCTTATTGATTATTTGATATTCTTGGTAAATATTTTGACATGCTTTTTCAAATACATTTGAATAATAACAGAGGTCATTTGAGTTGACATTGGGCAAATGAGCTCAATATGCCCAATCAAATACAATGAAATCGTAACACAGGTAAGGAATAGAGACATATAGCAGACTTGAACTTTAAAATTGCATATCTTGAGTTACACAACTCCAAATTAAGTGTTTTCAGTGACCTCAGAAAAATTAGGATGAGACCTAGTTATTGTAAAAATTTCAAGAGCATCTAAGCTTATTTGGCCCATGAAAGACATTGTATATCAGATACTACTACTACAATGTTTGGGCATAGTTAGACCTTTAATTTCAAAAATTCATAACGCCATCTATACAACTCCTTTTTATACAAACATGGTGATCCTAGAAAGCTTATAATGTCAACTATATGCTTGTAAAAGTTCATGAGTATTAGACTTCATTTGACCCCTGAAAAGCCTAAGACACTAAATCTATTCTGTGTGAACAATACTAGAACCTAAATAAATTTTCTGTCCAAATTTAAAAATTTGAAAAATATTCTATACAACTTCAAAAATTATAATTCTTAACTTGACAAAAAGCTCTATGAAGGGTCTAAATGTATGCTAAATCTTAGGCTCAAACTATATCATTTAGGCCACTATTGATATAAGAGTTGTTTATGAACAATTTAAGACTACTTTTGATACCAATTTAGACCATTTGGTGTCCAATTAGTTTCCTTCCACTTTGAGCACATTTCTTCCATCCTAAATGGTTTTTTTCTAACTATTCCATATCATTCCAAAATAGATGGATCAAAATTTGAGCCTTGGATACTTAAGAGTACATGCATTCATCATATCATCTTATACATCAAACTCTACCATAATACACATACCTTACCATAATTAGTCATATATGCCATTCTTATACTTTTATACATGATTACACCATAAAATATGAAGTAACTCTATCATATGTATCATAGGTGCATCAAGATATATACAATACTAAAGTTTAGTACAAAATGAGGTTTTAATATATAATTTCCTATTATCTATGGCCTTTCTTGGTCTTGACCTTGGCTTGGAGAACCTGAAATGGTTAGTGGAAGCATGGGGGTGAGATTCGAGAGAATCTTAGTAGCTAATCTTAGCCAACTCAATATATATAAGAATGTGAATGTATGCCATGCATGTGGTGTAAGAATGCAATGCTCATGCCTCATGTGAATAAAATGCATTATAAAACATAAGAATTCATTCCTTTCTTAGCCATGTCTTTATCATAAACTTGCTAGGCTAAAATTTTCTTAACCTAGGGCCAAGGAAGAGCTACTGCACTCAAATTCCAAGCCTTAGGGGAGCTAGGAGCTGAAACATATATCATTCTCATTCATATAGCTCAATATGAACTTATGCTTAAACATACATCATGAATGCATCAAGCAATAACACAAGCATTACAACTCATTCAAGTATGCAAGAGAAGGAGATAAAGCTACCTTGTGATTCTAGGAACTTGGATGTACCACAATCCCACTTATAAACTTCCTTTTTCTTTACTTTCTTTAGCTTGACACCCACAAATGAGTGAGTTTAGGTTAGCTTGACCTACATGGAAGAATCATAAGGAAAATTATTCCCATAGAACTCATGTTGGGCTTTATAACTCTTACTTAATCTCATTAGGGCTCAAGATATCAATTATGTCTAGTTTAGGCCTATTATAAAGCAACCTTTGGTTCTTGCTTTTCCAAACCTAAACTCTTACTTTCTACAAGTTTGATAACTCTTAAAAAACTCATTTGAATTATTACATACTTGGTTTGAAGGGTTTAGAACTAACTTGCTTCATTAACCTCATTTAGGCCTTTAAAATTTTAACTTCCATTCTAAGGCTTCTAAATTCAATCCAATGCTTCGATAATTCTTTATTCATCATGCTAAGTCTCTAAATTCCATTGGAACTCTTAGGTATCAATTTTCTCCTTAGCTGAACCATATGTATATAAGAAGCTATATGGAGTTTTGCTACTTTCTCTTGGGAGTTTGATACATATTCTTATTCCTTGGTTTCACTAAAGTCTAGACATAATTAAATATGGCTTGGGTTATCCTTTTAAAGTTAAAAAACTCTCAAGTAAAATTGAAACCCTAACATTTCTAATTTTCTTTCTAATGCTTCTTTCTTGTTTCTAATTGCATTTTTCTAACTCTCCATACTTAAAATGTTTGTTCCTAATTTGTTTTGGTCAAAAATCATCTCCCTTCATCTTCCCCTAGGTTAGGCCAAACATACACATGAAGAACGAACTACAAAGAAGCAAGTTTTAGCCATGAATGCTTACTATTCCTTAAAGCTTAACAAGAAAGGAATTTGATGCTACAAATTATTTCCTTAAATCTTCACCTTTAAGTTTAGCCACAAACTTACTCTTTTTAAGAAGCTAAAACCATTAATAGAAAGAGCTTTAAAAGGAGAAGTTTGGTAAAAAAAATCTCACAAAAAGTGGATAAAATCTTACCTTTCTTGCCCTTTCTTTCTTTTTCTTCCTCCTCTCTTTTGGCACGCCCTTGGTTCTAATTCAAAGTGTCTTAGGTCGGTTTGAGAGGTGGTGGAACATGGCTAGCCTAATTTAAGAAAGAAAGAAGATATTTTAAACATTTTCCTAAATTCTCATTTTAGATTCTTTTTGAAAACTGTCTTTTTCATATGAAAATTTAGGTTTTTTAATTCATAAAATGCCTTTGGTTTCACCCAAATTGGATTTAAAACCTTACCGAACTATCCGGTCAAAATTTTAGTCAACCGATAGCCTAAATCATATATTAGAGGGGTTTTAATCATTCTAAGAGTTCCTATAGTTTTTGGGGCTTCTGAGAACCCTAAAATACTCAATTTTATCATTTCAAACTCCCTCCTTTGGGGTTTGAAAAAGTTTCCTAAAATTATGAAAATACCACTATGTTTTTGGCTTTTCGTTTAGCCACTTTCACTTTAATTTTAGGCCATCATTAGCTTTGTATTCTCATTTTTAAATGTCTAGATTATTATTCTAATCTTGTTTAGCCTTTAATTATTTCATTATATAGTCCTATTTTGTAATCTTGTCGATTTCAGTTCAATTTGAGAGATCAGATATTATAATCAGTAGGGAGTGCTTGATGTGACTATCTTATATAAATATAAGCTAGTTGATGCACTAGTTGTTTAAGTAATAAAGTAGACAAGAGTCCAAATATCGATCATATGAGGTTTAGTTACTTTTAATTTTAGAGATTTTATTTGGTGTTAAGGGTTAGTTCTTATAATACAGGTTAATATGTAGTGTACACCTAGTAGATTGGGTCGTTCTAGTCACTAGGAATTGAAACATGAAAATAAACACACACACACAAAAGGAAAGGACACAAGACAAAGATTTAAATGACTCAAAGACAAACATTGGAATAGACAAACAATTGCTACTCTACCTATACACACTTATGTTCAATACTGACTTTCTACTCAATTATGGTTAGTGAATTCCTAAAGTATAAAAACCTTACTAGATGAATTGGACTATCCTAATCTTAATTTCACTTGAGATATCCTTTGGAATCCACCCAAGTTCTATTATTCCTAAGATGCATTACTACTTTTTACGTAAAAAACCAATAGACAAACTAAAATAATGAATCCTTGGACCCATATTCACCTTACTCTTTATCAATCTCCATTCCTAAAGCATCTTGAAGCGCCTAAGAACCATAGCACAATGGGAATGGTCGTTGTCCTTTGGTTTAAAGTCCTTAGGTCTAAATATATAGCCTTTAAGGTCAAAAAAATAACAAGATTATGATTTAAGGGATGTTAGTATCATAGTTGCAAGGGAAAGGATTGCAGTTGCGATAACCATTTTATGCGAAAATAAAATCTATTTTGGTGCCACAATTTGTTATCCAACATTTAATTTTTAGCTTGACATTTGCATGCTGGACCCTCTGGACTCTGTTCCTTCTCACTTTTAACCTTACAAAACACTAAAAATACATGTAATCATTATTTAAAACCAAATATCAAATATTAAAAAACCTAAAAAATTTAGAAAACCAAAACACAACTTAGCACTAAATTGAAACAAGAATTCACTAAAAACTAGCAAATTACCACTAAAACACACTACAACACAAACTTAACAACAATTTATTAAATTTATATACAAAATCCTAAAACAACCTAAAAATTCACATGATAAGTCCCTTGAAATGATGTGAAAAATTAATAAATCAAGGACATATAAGTACTTTACTATTTACTAAGTTGCTATTGAAGGAAGGTAGTAAACCATGACAATAAGATAAGTTACAAATTCTATGGCAATTGTCAATGCACTAGAGCAAAACTTGGGTGTCACCTTACTAGCCAAAGGAACAAAGGCTCCTAGAAAAAACATCTTGTAAGAAGAAAGGTGTAACACCTGTCATTTTAAAAGTCGTAAACTAAGTGAATTATTAAAGGAAGTCCCTTAAATAGAATGATTAGAGGCCAAATAAAATTAGAGTGATAATCTAGATAATTAAAAATGGGAATATAAGGCTTAAGGTGTTTGGAAACTAGAGCCAAAATAGCTAAACAAAATTAGACGAAAATGGAATGGTATTTTTGTAATTTTGGGCAACTTTTAAAAAACTCAAAGGAGGAATCTTTAAATAAAAATTTTGAGTTTCTCTAGGTTCTTAGAGGCCCTAAAAACTATAGAAACTCCTAAAATGGTTAAAACTCGTCTGATTTATATTTTAGAATATCAGTTGGTTGAAACTTTGACCGATTTATTTGGAAAGGTTTTAAATCCAATTTGGGTGAAACTAAAGACATTTTAATTAGAGGACCCAAATTTTATAATGGAAAATATGGTTCTTGAAAAGGAGTTGAAATGAGCCCAAATGGAAAGAACCAAGAAAAGGGACAAAATGGAAATTTTTAAAAAGTCATATAACTTAGCCTTGCTTCTTATATGTCATGCCCCATCTCTCCCTCATTCTTAATCGACCTTATTTCTAGCCCAAACCATAAGTGTGACTAGCTCAAGGAGGCACACCAAAAGGGATAAGAGAAGGAAGGAAAAACCAAAGAAAAAGATAAGAAAATTTATACTTTTTTATGCTTCCTCCTTCACTAACCTTGTTCTCTTCTTTCTCCCTTCTTTTCTTATAGTTTTGATGATTGATTTGAGGTTGATTCATAGTTGCTTCAGTGAGAGGAAGAGAGACTTTGAAGGAGAGAGTAGAAGCAAGTAAAAGTGCTCTTGGAAAAACTAGAAAACAAGGTAACTTCCATGGCTTGTCTTGCTTCTTCTTTCTTGTTCTCATTAGGTGTATTTTCAGCCATCCCTAGACCATCTAAGAGGGGATGGTTTTTGACCAAACCAAGGAAGAAAGAAGGGTTTTAAAGTATGAGAAACAAGAATATGCAATTATATTTAAAAGAGTAGCTTTAGAATTCAAGTTGTATAACTTAGGGATTTTATTGCACTTAGCCATTCTTGAAGCTCTCTAAGGATAATTTAGCCTATATAAGAGTATGTAAGAGTTCACAAGAGGTCTAGGACGCTTCATAAGTGCCATTTCCCTAAGAAAAATCAAGCAAACTCTATGGGTCTTCACCTAGCTTTATGTCTCAGCCAAGAAGAGATTCAAGTACCTAGAGGGATTTTTCTTTGATTCCAATGATAAAAATAGTCTAGATATGATTAATAAACACAAAAAGAAGTATTGGTGTGAATTTAGAAGTCATGATTTATGAGATGGAAGTTTAGGTTCCTTTTTAAGATATAAAGAAACAACTTAAGTTTAAGCTCCTTGAATTGAATTAATGATGGCTCAATGAGTTTAAAGGGAGTCATGAGACTTATATTGAATGAAAGTTTAGAGCCAAGATTATAAATTTTGGGAGTTGCTTCATTATGCACTTATATGGAGCTATAACTATACCATAAGATAAAGTAAGTTTGCATAGAGTTTATGTGAAGCTAGAACTTGTTTCAATGATAAAATTGTGCCCTATTTGATGTATCTAGGCTAAGCGAATCAAGTTTCTCCTAGTTGTGTGTGTATGGCCAAGAAGGAGAAGGAGAAACTCAAGGGGAAAAGTGTAACGAACGTAATTTTCGTGAAACGACAAAATGAGCCATATAAAAGCAAGTCCTTTGAAATGAGCTAGATAATGTCTTAAAAAATTTAGGTAGAGTCGTAGACTCTTAAAAATAATAATTCTAAGCTCAGACAGAAAGAAAAATGGAGTTAGGATGGTAAAACAATTTGTGACGAAAACTGATGAAATGTAATGATATTTTTGTAAATAAGTGCAACTCTTAGAAAAACATATAGGAGGGCTTTTTAAATAGAAAATTTTAGTTGCTCAAGGTTCTCAAAGGCCCCAAAAACCATGGGAAGCCTTGGGACTGGTAAAGCCCCTCCAATGTAAGTTTTCCAACAACAGTAAGCCTAAACTTTGATGGATTTGTTCGATAAGGTTTTAGCTCCAATTTAAGTGATTCCAAAGGAATTTTATTAAATTGGAAACCTAAATTTTATAATGAAAAAGATGATTCTAAAAAAGGAGGTAAAACGAAGCCGAAATGAAATTGCCATTATGGAAGGACGTAATTGAAATTTTTGAAAAAGTGAGTTTCTTAAAGCTTCCACACACTTCTCCCATTTTTCTCCTCTCATATAGCACGACCCTTTTTGCCCAAAATACAAAAAAATAACAGCTCCTTTAGGTACACCAAGAGAAGGAGAAAAAGAGGAAGAAAATGAAGAAAAAGGTAAGAAAATCTAAGGAATTTCATGCTCGATCTTCTTCCAATTTTGTTCCTCTCCTTTCCTCCTCTCTTTCTATGGTTTTATTTGAGATGAATAGTTCTATTTTTGGTCCAGAACATAGGGGAAGAGTTTGAAATTCTTGAGAGGAGGCAAACTAAGGAGAAAAAGTCTTGAAACCGAGCTAGAATCCAAGGTGATTTCTTATTCTTGTAATTTCTTCTTGTTGCTCTTCTCTTGATGCTTGTTTGGCCTCATATCGAACCATAAGAGGGGGTTTTAGACCATGAGGAAGAGGAATATGGCAAGAAATTGCAAGAAAAACCTATGAAAAACAAGATAGAAAAGTGTAGGCTTCTTTAGGGTTTTATGAAATCTGATTTTTTGTGAGTAATTATTTGGCTATTTAAGTGTTCCCTTGAGCTCTTAAGACTCTTAGAAAGCCTCCCAAGTGGCTCTCCCATAAAAAAAATCAAGAACTCCATAGACCTCCATTATGGTGCATATTTCGGCCAAGCTAGGTTCATTAGGCTAGGGGATATTTTAATTTGTTCTAGCCTTGGTTTGGGACTTTATATGATGTTAGAAGATGGGAGGAACCATTGAAAAAAATTTAGGAGCCATGGAATAGGAGATGGGACAATGGTATCAATAATGGTGCTTTGTGAAGCAACTTGATTCTAAGCTTTTGTGAATGATTGTGTAAGGGCTCCAAGCACTTTGAATGAGGCCAAGAGGCCTAGAAATGGAAAGAGATGGGAGCCTAGAGCTTGAATTGTAAAGGTTGCTTCAATAGGCTATTTATGGAACCATTATGCCACTTATGGAACCAAGTGTGTTTCCAAGAGTGAGTTTAGTATCTTGGCTTGCTTCAAGTGTGTAATTGTGTATTGTTTATGGTGTTTAGCCAAGAAAACACCAACCCACCTAGGTGTACTTGTGAGGCCGAAAAGAGGGAAGGATAAGACAAAGGAAGCTTGCATAAATTCAAGGTAGCTCTCCACCTCATTCTTCTTGCTCTCTTGAGTGCATATGTATGTCATTGTATGCTTGTGTATGTTCTTGTGACTTGATAACATGCCACGTGATGTCTTGACATTACATTGGTACCAATGTGTCTCATTGAATGGCCTTAGTTGTGGAAATGGCTTATAAGGGTGAGGTGATGTTGAAAGTCCCTTAATAATGGTGAGGAGATACCAAAAGTCTCATGGCATGGGTGAGACAAGGCCAAAAGTCCCTTGGAAGGGTGAGGCCAAGTCAAAAGTCCCTAGGCCAAAGGTGAGGCAAATCCAAAAGTCATTAGAGTATGTTCTTGGCTTGAATGTGAATAAGTGGCATGAAAATTGTGACCTTGCATACTTTATGGTTGTTAAACCTTCCATACATATGCTTTGATGTGTATATGCCTTAAATGTGTGTATGAATGGGTGTGTGAGCTATTGAGATTCTATAAATCTCACCCCATTCCCTTCCTCATCTTAAAATGTCTAGGTGGCACACAAGAAGGGAGAAATGCGAGCCAAGGGCCTTGAAAGGCTATATTTGAACTATTATGTAGCTTACTTTGTAATTGAATGGCAAAGTGATTATGTATATGTTATTTTTGAGATGTAAAACCATGAACAATTGTAATATGATGTATAAATCTTGTATGGACCACATGTGGCATGAAATCAATGCAAATGTGGGATTTGGCTTCTTGAATGGCTTATGTATGTAATGTATTCTTAGGTATGGAATGGTCAAATTGAGATGCATGATGCTTGGGACCATTTGGGCAGTTCCTACAAGTCATATTCATGCTTTTAAACTTGCCCAAGAGGTGCCAAACCATTGGAGAAGCCATTTGGGTAAACTTGACATCTTATGGAAGCCAAAATTGGCCATTTTGGTGAGCTTTATCACTTTTTGTCCAAATGAGCTCTTTTTGTTTGAAATTTGGCATGAATCTAGAGTTTGTTAAGAGCTTTTGTGGAAGCTAAATTAGGTATTATTTGGAGGTCTACAAAATATTTGGTGAATTTTTGAAGTTGGCAAATTTTCTGGTTTTAGTTAGTGCACTGTTCATCTAGCCTGAAATTTTTCCTTTATCATTCATGGGGCAAATGATGTCCAACTGCCATGAAATTTTACAAGATGAAACTATACCTTTCTAGTGACTTATGCCAATTAGAAGCCCTTTATTTATATGTCTAGAGAGAGAGATATTAATTTTTAAGTTGTTGTCTAGTACTAAGTGCACAGTAAGACCCGTGGTACTGTTTGATTGAATTTTAGGTCTAAATGCTCTTGGAATGGTCTAGAACCATTTTTATCCTCTAGCTAACATTTGTAGCTTTCCAAATTGGTACATATGCATGAATTGGATTTTTTTGAAATTAATTATAAATTTTCACATTTATATCAATAAGTTATATCAAATTTCTGAACAGCTCGACATTCCTGCCTTTTCTATTGTCAAACATGATCTAGATGGGATTTTAGTAGCTAGGAGTTATTTTTAGTGTGAGGTAACACCCAAAGCTTTCTAACAAGCTATGGTTTGCTTGATTTTGATTTTTCTAGAATTTGTTATGATTTTTCAAAGTTGCCTCAAATTCTGCCATCTTGGAACCCAAGGCAAAACGTGATTATTTTGGATTTGACCCTTGATCCGTGTTTTGTGCTAAGTTTTGAGAATGTTATGATTTGTATAAATGAAAAATAATTATATAATGTTGTTGATGAGTTCATGGGGTCTCGGAGATGCGAAATGAAAAATTTATCTACTACGCAACGCAATTTAATTTATTATTTTAGTACATTTTATTAGGATTCCTTTGGTGAATTGTATAATCCCACTTGCAAGAAGTGGATAAATGTTAGAAATAATATGGTATTACAAAAAGTATGCTTCTTAACTTAAGATAGCTCTCTATTCTTTCTTACATGCATGTTTTAGATGTTTGATTGTCATTGGACGCTTATGTGTATGTTTAAACCATGAGATATTTTTATAGCTATTGATGTAATGATTGGTATCATTATGCTTCTTGAAATATGTTTTGAATGCAAAATGGCTTGAATGGGTAAGGTTATGCCAAAAGTCCTTTAAAATAGGTTAGGAGATGCCAAAAGTTCCTAAGAATAGGTGAGACAAAGCTAAAAGTCTCAAGAAAGAATGATGCTAAGTCAAAAGTCTTTAAAAGTAGGTAAGGCAAATCCAAAAGTCTAAAAGAATTGGGTGAGGTTAAACCAAAAGCCTTTAGAGCCTAAGTTTAACTTGTATGAGCTTAAGTGACATGAAAATATGCATATGTATGTTTACAAGAGATTTTTATGACATGCTTGCATACTTTGACATAAAAATGTGCCATGTATGTAACACCCCAAAATTAATTAAGATGTTAATAATGTATTTAGACTAATTAAGAATAATTATCATGAAATAATTGGGCAAGCTTTATGAATGAAAATTTGTAGAGGAATAAGTTCGTAATATAGGTTTAATATTTTATTTGGGTTAAAGCCTAATTGGGGCCTAGAATTTAATTTGAATAAGTCATGGATAAAAATTTACAAATGCCCAATAATTTTTGGGTGTAAGCCCAACTCCTTATCATGAGGCTTAGGCCAAGAGAAATTGCTTAGCAATGGCCTAATTTGATTTAGTAGAATAAGGGCTTAAGGCCCAATTTATATGAGTTGGCCCAACACACATTATGCAGACCTAAATTAGATTGGCTCTTGAAATTTGGCCTAACCCTACTACAACTTTAAAGCCCAGCTCATGAGATTTAGCCCAACTTATGAGATAAGGCCCAATAAGCATAAAAATCTAAACCTACAAGGAATTGGGCCATCGAGTCAGCATACTTCACTTAAACTTAAAATGTTTTGCAGCCCACCTCACTAAACAAAGGCCCAATAAGCACACATCTGAACCTAAGTGGATTTTGGGCTTTAGGGTTGACCCAAACCCATCTAAAACCCTAACTTACTCAGCCCCTTACCCTCTATTCTGCAGTCCAACTCAATCTTAGGCAAAGGAGAACTCCATTTTCGCATAGGAAGAGAGGAGGCTAGGGTTTTCTGCATTCCTCCACCATTTCTCACTTCTAGAGGATGATTTAGCCAAGGTAAGTTATATATAACTTGACCCTCTCATCCTCCTCTTCATTTTGGTCCGATTAATTTCTGGGTTTGAGCATTTTCATCTTCTTCTCAAATCTGAAATTTGGTATTGGGTGACTTCTTGCAAGATTTTCGAACTTGGAGGATTAGGTAAGCTTTTCCCTTCCATTTTATGTATCACTTTGCTGGAAAATGCTCCTAAGGATGTATTATCATAATGGGTTCTGTTATTGTGTGAAATTACAAGGAGATAATGGTGGAAAACCCAATTTTCTGGGCTTGATGATTGAAATGCGAATTTTGGGGAGTCCATGGTGGATTTTCGGAGGTGAGGCTATGGCTATTGTTAAGTGAGTATCTCCTTCCCATTTTGACGCATTTTTTGTTAGTTTGAGACCCCTATAGTTGACCTATGATATGGGCTTTGGTGTCATGTGAAATTACCCAGAAATTGGAGTGAACTATGGCAATTTCTAGTGTGGGAAAGTTGGAATCCGAAATTAAATCCCTTGGTAATTAGGTGAGTAACCTCTAGTCTGTCATTAGTAGTTCAACTCTTTGGATATTTGATTGTGATTAGAAATGATGATAATTATGCTTGTTATAGCTTGGTGTGCATTTGGATTATTATGGTAGTTAAGAGAAGAGTAATTGGCTTGGCTTCATTGAGGTAACTGGGGTTAATTTCTAATTCCATGTATATGTTCATGTTAATCTGATAATGTTTGCACATATATGATTTTGAAAAGCTAAATGATTGGTTGACTACTTGAATTATTATTGTGATTGGACCTTGTGAGTCCATGGTAGAGCTGTGGTGTGGCTGCCACCCGTGCATGTGCTTTGATCGGGCACAGGGTTGTGATCAGACCCCAGATGCACTGAGCCCTAGTTGTGCTCATTATGGAGTAGGTGCCGTGAACGGACCTCTCTCGGTGTTATTGGCCATTAACATGTTGTGTATGACTGTTGGTATGGGACAGTAGTTATTTGTAGTTCAACTAGTTCATTTGCAAATTGAATTGATGATTTTGGTATCGATGACATGAAATTGCATTGGATTGATTGACTTGTACATATATATAGAATCTGCCCTTTTGTTACTGAGATTATATATCTCACCCCGTTGTGGGCTAATATTTTCAAAGACCGGACCTCTTAGTGGCAAGGAGAAAATTAATGGAAGATCATTAAATGGTTTGGTAGCACATGGGTTTGGGAGCTTTAACAAAATGTATTGTAACTAAATTATTAGTTTTGTATCATTGCTGCATTGCATCATGAGTTGCCAAGTATAGGGATTGTATATGTAATTTGATTATTATGGAATTGAACATTATGATTGTAATTGGCTAATAATAGATAAGTGATTTGATTTTATATGAACATTAAGCATTGACCCCATGCACCTTGTGACCATAATACATTTGCTATCATTAATCTATGAACTCACTAGTTTATGGTAGCTAGAGGGCTAAGGATCCACATTTGAATTTTGAATGGGTAATGATAGATATGTTAGGTAAATTAGGTAAAAGAAAGACACTAAATCTTCACAAACTAAGTTAAAGTAGCCTATAGTATTGCTAGAGGGGGAATTGGAGAGCATGAGATGAAATTTTGGGAGTTGTAGGAACAGAAGGGAATTAGCCGCAGCCAACATTTAATTGGCCTAGGCCAAATGGTAACAGAGAAGAATTGGTCGTGGCCAACATTTAATTGGCCTCGGCCAAATGTGGTGAACCTGTCAGGGAAGAAAACAGAGAGCAATTGGTCGCGGTGAATAGTGATGTTAGCCGCAGCTAAGTCTGAGAGGTAGATTTGGGCGTGTTCCAGAGGGTATTTGGCCGCGGCGAAATGTGAAAAATTTGTGAAGCCGTAAGGAGTTGAACCGAGAGTAATTGGCCACGGCGCAAGGGAATTTAGCCTCGGCGAAAGTGCTCTATTTCTCATATTCACCTAGAAACCTTAGTTTCTTTTAAGGTAATGCTAAGGAATGATCTAGAAACATTTGTAGGAGGATTTTATGAGTTGGAATTGATGGATGAGAGAATCAAAGGCTCCTCATTAATAATTAAATTCACTTACGCATTCGAATAATTGTGGTTGTCTAGCTAATGACCCTAACAATATTAAGGTTTCAAATTTTTTCACTTTTTCCCGATGTAATTAATCTTAATGAATTCAAACCTTAATTTATGATTATTAATCACGTACTTAACCCTAATTATGATAATTAAAAGTTAGGGTTGTTACTCAACCCGATCTCAAACTGTTCACACCTCCAGGGCTCATCATCGTATCTCTGGAGGTAGGAAGAGTACCGAGATAGTTCACATACTAATCAACTGTCATATCATCAGTCTGTCTCAACCCCATGAACTGCATCTCCTTTTGCTTCCTCACTAAGCTGGGAAAATATTTTTCATAAAATTGCACTAGAAAGTTCTCCCAGTTGATTTGCAAATTCTTTGTCTCCATTAGAGACTTCGTGCTACGCCACCATCTATTTGCTTCTTTCTGTAACATGAAGGTGGCTAACTGGGCCTTCTGCTCAGAGGTGCAATCCATAACTGAGAATATCTTCTCAGTCTCCATCACCCAGGCCTCTGCCTTATCAGCATCTAACTCCCCGTCAAACATCGGCGGGTTGTTCTTTCGAAATTGATTCAATTGTTTTTGAATAGATGGTAGAGCCTGAGCTGGTTCCTGAGGAGGTGGGGGTGGAACACTGGAAGGGGAAGGCTAGGGTGCACCGGAGGTGGATGGTTGAGGTGGAGGCGGCGGAGGGGCCTCTCTCCTGGCTTCGTCTTGCTAGCCAAGGTTTCCTGTAGCTGCATAATCATCTCATACTACTGCTGGATCATATAGTGTTGCTGGGCTATGACGTTCTCAAACTGTTCAACCCGCTCCTTTATAGCCCACACTGGATCCTCAGACTCAACCTCGGGTTCTCGAGGTGGTCTGCCTCTGCCTCGGCCTCTCCAAGTCTCAACCATCTTTACTGAAAGAAAAACCATAGCTTTTAGCCCACAACATAATTTTAACACACATACATAGATATTCCACCAAAAAACCACCCGAAAATAAGCCAAATATACCATCCAAGAATCAAATATCGAGCAAAAGTGCCTGAAACTTTGCTCTGATACCATAAAATATAACACCATATATTTCTAGCATACTTCCGATCATTTCTAAGTCTCACATGATCAATTGAACAAAAGGAAATAGAAAATGACATTAAAATAATGCCTTATTTCGCGTTACGTCGCGTATAAAATTTTCATTCGGTGTCACATGGACCATATGAGCTCATACAACACATTATCATATTTAATTACATACATAAAACTCATTTGCATAACCAAAGTTGGCCCATAACTCGTGAAACTCAAAGGGGACCATCAAATTCACACTCTTATTTTCGGCCAGAATTTCAGTTTTTCTGTCACAACTTCGGAACTTCATAACTAAATCCACAAAAATCGAAAGCCAACAAAATTTATCATTCCAGAAAGCTCTGGATGTCTACCCCATGATAAAAATAGTTTTAGCTTATGAATCATTAAGGGGAGAACAGTTGACATCCGAAAAGCCACTGGGGTTATTGTTGTCTGGGCCACTGGTTCAGTTTACTGATAGGAAGTTTCAAAATTTGTAACTACTTCTAGAAAAATTGAAATCATTCATTCTTGGCCATTATGGAAAGCTACATATGTCTATTTTATTCTAAAAATATGCCCAGTCCATGAAAAATAACCATAAAACGTTTGACACGTGAAAAGGGGTTAAGGTTCGGACAGCTACTGGTACTGATGTAAGTGTTTGCTATGAACTTCAAAAATGTCCAATTAATTCCACAAAATTCCAATCCATTCAAATAATACCAATTTGGAAATATATGAACGTTAAATTTATGGTAAAAATAGACTCACATCAGAGAAAGTACGCTTAGCTACCCAAATTCAATGGAACAGTGACTCAAGTCATGTTGAGCTACTGCTACTGTCCCAGAAATTCAAAAATTCATATCTCTCATCTCAGACCTCCAAATGAGGTGCTTCTAGTTGCTGCAAGTCACTGTGAATGCCTAGTTTCTAACTATAAAATTACGTAGGCATTGGACCACATTTGCCCCTCGGATGACATAATTTCAAAACTGACTAAATGAACAGTACCAGTGCAAATCCGAAAATTCTGATACCAACTTTGAAAAATCATAGAAAATTCCATAGACCTCCAAATGACCTGATCTTTGGCTTTCCAAAAATCTCTAGGCAAGATATACTTGCATGCAAAATTCCAAGTCAAGAAGAGGTCATTTGGTCAGATTTTGCTATAGCTCAAGCTTATGGCAATTTTGGTCCCAACAAGAGGCAACTTTGGTTCAAATGAGCCATCCATGGTTCCAAACACATTTGAGCAACTTAGAAAGCATAAATATAGCATAAATAAGTCCCTCATAAGGTCTGAACTCTCATGTAACTTAAATTCACCATGCCACTTCCATAAACATACATACACAAATGGGCTCCCAAATGGTCAAAATACATAATTCTACTCATTAGACTCTATTCTTGACACATACACTAACTTTACATAGTTTTACACTTGTTCAAAGTGTCATGGCTCAAAAATAACATTTACATATCTACTTTTACATTCTAGTCATCATAGTATATCAAAATAGAAAGGTTTGCCAAGAGATGGAGATTTAGGCTCCTTGGCTTCCATCCTTTGGATCTTGAACTCCATCTAGATCATATGAGATGAGAGAAAGGAGGGGGTGAGATTCATTGAATCTCAATAGCTCATACACCTATTCAATCACATTTTCAAGGCATATAACATGTCAAGGGTACAAGTATGCAACTACTCAATCGATGAAGCATTCAATTTCCACATTTTTATGTCACAAACACATGTCAAGAATAAGAATGAGCTCTAGGGACTTTTGGATTGGCCTCACCCCATTTCTAGGACTTTTGGATTGCCTCACTCTTGGTTCTTGGGACTTTTGACTTAGCCTCACCCACCCAAGGGACTTTTGGCCTTGTTTCACCTATGCCATAAGACTTTTGGCATCTCCTCACCCACATTAAGGGACTTTTGGCACTACTTCACCCTTATGAGCCATTTCCATCATTCAAAGACATTCAAGAAAGCATATTGGTACCAAAATAGCAACATAGCATCAAGTGGCATGTCTCAAACATATAAACATACACACAAGCACACAATGACACCATATGCAACAAGAAAATGCAATAAGAAAAGGTAGAGAGCTACCTTGGTGCAAATTCAAGTTTTACTTTGCTTGTTTCTTCTTCTTTTCGGTTCCACAAACACAAGAAGGTGGGGTTAGATTTCTTTGGCCTATTCACAATAAACAACACTAAATTATACTCTTGGAACAAATTATGACATCCAACTCACTCTTAAGACTACACTTTAGTCTATTTGTCACAATATGGTTCCATTAAGGACCTAATGAAGCAACTACCATAATTAAAATTCTTGGTTCCATTCTCTTGCCATATTTAGACCTCTTGACCTCATTTAAGGTCCTTGAAGCCATCACACACTCACTTTCACAAACCTAGGTCCATGTTGCTTCATAAGGTTACATTATGGAAGCCATTGCCTCATCTCCCAACCTAAGGCTCCTAAATTTTTTCCAAGGGTTTCTACTATCTTCTTTTATCATATGAAGTCCCAAATCAGGCTTGGAACCATTTAAAATACTCCCTAGATATCTCTAAGGGTCTTGACCTAGTTATGCTTCCATTAAAAACCCATGCAGTTTGGGATTTTTCCTTAATGGATAGGGCACTTCGGAGGCTCCCTAGGAGTCTTAGAAACTCAAACAAATACTTACATATGATGGAGAAGTCTTGAATCAACCCAGATTTTAATTTATGTTCAAGCACCCTACACTTTTCCAACTTGAGTTTTACTAGTTTTTCATGCATTTATTTGGTATGATCCATCTTCCCATGCCTTAGTTTGATAGATTCTTTTGGATTATAAAATAGAAACTCTTCCCTCTTTATGGTTCTGGTTGAGACATCCTACCATGGAAGAGGAGAAGGAGAAAAAGAAGTAACAAAGGGAGAGAAACTACCTTGTAATCAAGCTTCCTTCAAGCCCTTCCTCTTCCCTCTTTCTCCTCAAATTTTGAATTTCCCTCCTCTGATCTGGACCCAAATCAGCACCAAAAAATACATTAAAACCATGGAAAGATGAAGCAAGAAGGGGAGGATGAAGTTTCAAGAGGAAAGAGTATGAAAACCTTACACTTTCTCACCCTTTCTTTGGCTTTTCTTCCTCCAAAATTTCCTCCCTTTGTGAGCCTAAGACAGCAGCTCCATTTCTGAGTTTTGGGCAGAAGAAAGTCGGTTTAGAGAGGGGGGAGTTGAACGTGGCTTAAAAAGGGAGTTTGGAAGCTTCTTTTGTGCACTTTGTTTCCATTTTTGCCCTTCCATAATGGTATTTCTGGTTTGACTTCGTTTTAGCTCCTTTTTTAGAACCGTCTTTTCCATCATAAAATTAAGATTCCCAATTTAATAAAATGCCTTTGGAATCACTCAAATTGGAGCTAAAACCTTCTCGAACGAACTGGTCAAAGTTTAGGTCAACCGATGTCGGAAAGAATACACCGGAGGGGTTTTAGCAGTCTCGGGGCTTTCCATTGTTTTTGGGGCCTCTGAGAACCCTGGGCAACTCAAAATTTCCATTTAAAAAGCCCTCCTAGGTTTTTTTCTAAAATTGCACTTATTTATGAAAATATCACTGGCCTTTCGACAAATTTTTCGAATCACTCTAACCCTAGTTTTTGGGCAACTCAAGGCTCAAATCCTCGTTTTCTATTATTTAAAATTTTATTCAAATTTTATTTGGCCTTGAATCACTCATCTCAGGGGACTTGCTTTTCAAACCGGCCCGTTCCAACGATTGTACAACGTACCGGGCGTTACAGATGTGGCCTAGTCATTCCATTATGTGTTGACCTTGAATAAGTAAACTCTTCAGTGAAGCTGAAGCCTAAGTCTCACCACCCCTTCACAAGTGACACCATGGCCATTGAGCTTCCAAAGCTTAAGATGCTAGGTACATTGGATAACTATAATAGGATATGATAAGTTTTATTTTGATACAATTTCTAAGAGTTTTTCTTATAACTTATCATAGGTTTTCATTATTTTTAAGCCTAATGACATCTAAATTTTCTTAAATTTGAATTTATTGGTAATTGGATATGATTAAAGCTCAATTTCACTTTTCTCCTAAAATAAGGACTAAATTGCACAATTTTGTGCAATTAATTTTTTACTTATAAATCCCTTAATTTTGTAGCCAATTTTTAAATATAGAAAGCCATATTGTTATGTTGTAATTAATGAGTTGTTTTATGAGTTTAAATTCTATACAATATTTAGATGAATATAAATAATATGGCATGAAATAAAACATCATTTTAAAAGGAATGGATTATGCATGATCATAATTTCTTATAAAGCTAAGAACCAAAGATTGCAGGTTTGCAACTTAGGGAAGATAAAGTTCAATTTCTTATGTAACTAAAGTAGAAAAAGAAACCATTAAGCAATATCATATGTATGGAAGCAAAGAACTTAAGTGCATAACAACAACTAGAAAAAAAAAAAGAAACTAAATTTGCAGCTTCAATTTTCCCTTACAAATTAATGACATTGCCTAAGCTAGTTTTTCAAGCAAATTTGGAGTAAAGGTTAGCAAAAGTAAGGGCTTTCATCAATTAAAAGTACATGAATTTTTATCAATTACTAAAACTAACAACAAACCTATGCAGATGGGAAACTTATAATGAAATTGAAAAAGAAGAAATCTCAAATATAAAGAACTAAATCCTACTATATTTGCAAATGGGAAGATTTTGTCACTTGTAGTGTATATGTGACAACCCTAACTTCTAATCGTAATAATTAAGCTTAAACACACAGTCAAGAATCATAAACCAAGGCAAGGATCATTTATATTATCAAATTAGGAAAAAGTAAATAAATTTGAACCTTAATGTTATTAGAGTCATTAACAAAATGATCACAACAATTTATGCACATAAGAGAATCAAATCCTTAATTTTAAGCCTTGAATTAATTTACCCATTAAATTCCAACTCACAAGAATCTCTTACCAGTGTTTCCAAGTTATCCCTTGATATTGCTATGGGAAAAACCAAAGTTTCTAGGTTAATATAAGAGTTTGAAAACCTTCACCGTAGCCAAATGCTTTCGAGCTATGGCTAATTACTCTTGGATTCACTTCTCACATCTTCACAAGTTTCATCGCGGTGAACTTATGTGGCGCCACGGTGAGAAGACCTCCTGGAACCTACCTCACTCGCCCCTCACTATTGGTCTTGACCAATTCTCCTTTTCACCGCGACTAATTACTCAATGGGTCACTTCCAGTTTAGCCTCTTGACTCTCATCGAGTTGAGTTCCACTTCGTGCTGTGGCAAAATACTCTTTATTACCCTTCCTGGGTAACTTCGCTATTTTTTGTTGTGGCTCTACCCCTTTTGGCTGTGGCGAAATACCTCTTGTACCTAGAACTCTATAATTTCATCTCATGCACTCTAACTCTCCCTTTAGGAACACTCTAGGACCACACTCCCTCAATTTATGAGACTCTAATAGCATTTATCTACTTGATTTTCCTAGCTAATATAATATTACCCATTTCAAGATTTAAGTATTGATTCCTACTTTTCAATATACCCTATATCAGCAAGTACTATGTGATAATTATGAACAACTAGATTCATAAACAACCAATATAGTCATTCAATTAGAAATTCTAATAGGACACAATACATTATTAATCTAAGTCATCATACAAGTTAACATATGATTACAATTTTAGATAGTGAACCATATCATGGGATTAACCCAGTCCTATATCAGCTACTATAAGTTTATACATCATAAACTAGTTTAATGTGAGGCCTCACCCCTCAACTGATACAGATTATATTATTAAAATATAAGCCCCTGCAGTTGGCAATATGATTACATGATGATGCTATATAAAAAAAAATAACAAAATTAGTATATATCCTAAGTTAGGTCAGTCCAAGTGCAGCTTCTCCATACATGGTTTTAGCTCATAAATGCTTATCCATTAGCTTACCCTTATTCTTATCAGATGATCCTTCACCTGAAATAGTTAGCCCATGAAATGGGGTGAGATGCAAATCTTAGTAACCAAAGGTAAGTTCCATCTATATATTCTAATTTAATTAATATATATGCATGAATTAAAATGAATATAAACATTATATCAATCATATAAGCAAATGAAACAATTAGGCTACTATGATTATCATCCACACTAGCAATCACATTTCTACATGTTAAAGGCCAATAACACCGGGAGAGGCCCATTCACGACACCCACTCCCCAATGAGCATAATCAGGGCTTAGTGCATTTGGGGTCTGATCATAAACCGATGCCCGATCGAAGGACATGCACAGGTGACAGTCACACCACAACTCCAACATGGACTCACAAGGTCCAAATACAATACAACAGATACCTAATCAATTCATTTAGCATTTTGAATCTTTCATGTGTAGCAAATATAAAATTAAAATAGATATATGCATGGAATTACATAATCCCTGGTTACCTCACTTGTAGCCAATTTGGGAAGCTAACAGCAGTACCCAAATCCTCCTATAATCACAACTTCATAAAATTACCACTCTAGGTTAGTCTATTACCATCCCTATTCATCAATTATGGCAACAACCCAATAGTCAAAGAATTAATCCATCAACAATTGCCTAAGGGACACTTACCCAACCGCCAAGAGACTCAATTTTTGGATTTTGCCTTTCCTAGACTAGAAACTTCAAAATATACCCTACATTATGGATATTTTCGCATAAAAATGGAGCCCATATCATAAGTCAGCTAATGGGGTCTTTAACTAGCAGAGAAAGCATCAAAATGAGGAGTTTATACTTACCTAACAACACCCCTAACCTTAACCTACGAAATTTCATCATGAAAATACCAAATAACAAGTTTTAGATTTTGGGTGTGGGTGAAATGCTTTAAACGAAATATTAATTAGGTCAAATTAAAGAGAAAGAGGAGAGGATTAAGTTATATAACAATTACCTTGGCTAATTTTGAGCCTAGAAGTAAGAAATGATAGATTTCTTGCTAAGAACCCTAGCCTCCCTTCAAACCTCCAAAATTGCGTTGTGTGTTTTATGTTTCTGTATAAAGGAGGGGAAAGGATGAATATGTTTAGGTTTTGGATGGGTTTAGGCTGACCCAAAGGCCCAAATCCAAGTAGGTTCAGACTTTGGGTTAAGTTGGGCTAAGTTTCATGAATTGGGCTGTAGAATTGTAGTTGGGTTAGGTTAAATTTCAAGAGTTCACTTAGTTTGGGTCTGCATAAGGAATGTTGGGCTAACTATAAGGGTTTGTGTAAATAGGGTTTTAGGCCTCTACCTCACTAAACCCAATTGGGTCAATGCTAAGTGGTCTTTCTTTTGGACTAAGTCTCACAAGAAGAAGTTGGGTCTACACCTATAATCATTGGGCCTCTATTAGTCTCTAGCCATGACCTACTTAATTTAATTTGGGCTTACATGAAGTTTTTAACCCAATTAAATTTTAAACCCATATTAATAATTTATTTCTCTCTAGATTCTTATTCATAGGGTTTGCCTAATTATTCCATAATAATTATTCTTAATTATGTTTAATCCGTGATTAACACCTCAATTAATTTTGGAGTGTTACAATATAGATATTCTATAATTTAAGAACTTATTTATTTGATTAAGGAGACCAAATGAGACATAGTAAGAATATGGTAAATGCATCAAGCATATAGAAATCTCATTGCCACAAACATAAAGTTTTATTGGTTGATCTTGTTCTTGTAATAGTAAAGTTGTTTATAAATTCAATGAATATAAAAAAAGTTCTATTTCTCCATTTTCTTATTATTCATTCATTTATTATTATTATTATTATTTTGCAAATGAACTATGATTGAATTATTAATCTTGTCCATTAACCTATTCACACCCAATTAAATAAACTTGGCATCAAACTATATCTTATATCCTTTTCAAATAACTAATTAAATTTCTTCATAAAAACAATATGAGTAAGTCTAGTAACTCAAGTAAACTTGTCAAAAGAAGAACAAGTGTAGCATACAAAAAATTCTTAGTAACTAGCTTTTACACATGCTACACTAACCTCTTAAAAAGGTAAAGTCCAAAGAGGAAAATGCATTTAGTTTTAGTATCAAGAACTTATGAAACATAGTATAACTAAAAGTGGATAATGAATATGCACCTTGTGTCCTTTAGGATCAGATTGACCTACATTTTCTTCACTAGTTTCTCACACTACAAAGACAAATGAGAAACAAGAGAAAAAGCATAGTGAGAATGACTTAACACTGAGGCAAAATAAAAATTATACAACTATTTTTTCTACAATATTTGATGCCTTTCTGAAACCTATAACAAGTCTGTCCTTAAGATTTATCCTATTAAATGTTATTGTAAGTTTTTTTAAAAAAGAAAAGGTCATATAAATTGAAAGGAACTTCAGATTCACAAGATAAATTTAGCTCCCTGTATTTATATCCAGTTCAACATCACCTTAATAATGAACAAATACTATATGTGTGATCAATTTCATAAGCCAAGAAACTAAAGGTATCAAGAGAGATCCATATTCAATCCACCTCTTCTTTATCTATATTTTATAATTAAAACTTAGCAAGACCCATATAATGGCATGGATACTAGGAGGTGTTGATCCTTGAGATATTGATCTTGTTTTCTCCTCAATAGAGTCATATGACACCAAGTTTAGTATGTGTATATAGCATATCTATATAACATTCAGTGTCATGGGAAGCCATTGAGTAGATATGTCGATTAAAGTTATTCTCCACGTTAGCCTTGCGATAGTCTCCATCACTGTCAAGGCGTTGATTTTTAGGAAGCAATAATAGACATGAAGGAATAGAAGTTTGAAACAAAATTTCAAAATAAAAAACAAAATCTCCTACAAAAAATAAATAAATAAAATTATGCACTAACCTCACATTTGTTAGCTAAATTCATTACTATCTTCAAAGTATTACCACCCCCATCAAAGTGCTTGTTTCAAACATACTTAGCAAGGAGCAAATCAAACCATTTGAAAACCAAAAGCTAATAACAAAAACTCCTTTAAACTCATCTTAATGCTTGTTTGATGTTATATGTGCATTATAAATCACATATACAAGCCAAACCAAAAAGAAAAAAAGGAAAGGAACCTTATATAAATGAAGGCATCTATATAACATTCAATTTAATGGCCTAAAGTATGCAAATTCAGTATTGTAAAAGATAAAACCCAAATCATCTATATAATATTCAATTTAATCATTCTAGACAACAAAATGTAATTACTAGAAAAGCAAATGTCAAATGTTTACAATTATGGCCCAACACAACCATCTTACCTATAATAAGACAAACAACTAAATTGTCTTCTTAGGTCTGCTTAATGATCCATTACCCAGAGCTATGTTTCCTATAACACCATAACTTCCTAGCTTATCTCATGCTATTCTCATGCTTCACATCATGTAACTCATGGAAAAGCAAAGAAAATAGTATAAAATAATGAATATTTTAGCGTTACGTCACATATAAATTTTTCATTCGATATTCTGTGGACCATATAAGCTTATGTATCATAGTTTCATATTTAATTACATGAATACAACTCATTTGCATCATAAAAAGTGGCCTACAACTCATGGAACTAGAAGGGAAGTTTGAAAAATACATACATATTTTCAACCAGACTTCTCCACTTTTCTATTACAACTTTGGAAAATCATAACTAATTCTAGAAAATTGAAATCATATATTCTTGGCCATTCTAAAAAGCTACACATATCTACTTCATGCTAAAAATATTTCCATACCATAACATCCAACACAGAGGACATTTGACATTCGAAATGGTCTAGAGGTCAGGCTGTCCACTGGTGCCATCATAGAATTCTACAGCAAATTTCAAAAATATCCAATTAATTCTAAAAAAATCCAATCCATGCACATGATACCAATATGGAAAGCTGTGAATGTTATAGATAGGAGAAAAATAACTCCAGACCAATTCAAGCACGTTCAGACCTCGAAATCCAATCAAATAGTAACTGAGGTTGGCTGGAATTCCTGATACTAGATAGATTTTTTGAAAATTCATATCTTCCTCCCTAGACATTCAAATGAGGTGCGTCCAGTTGTACAAGTCTTTGGGAATGTCTAGTTTCTCTGTATAAAATTTTGTGGCAATTGGACATCATTTGAGCTCCGTGTGACAGATTTCATTTTCGAACCAGTATGAACAATGACACGACCAAAATCAGAAAATTTCCCAACTTTGAAAATTCTTCAAATATTTTGTAGAACTCCAAAAATTTTGTTCTTTATCTTCCCAAAAATATCTCAACAAGCTCTAATTTCATGCCAAATCTCAGATCAAGAAGAGCTCATTTGGACAAAAAGTGATATAGGGTTCTATTATGGTCAATTTTGGCTCTGTATAGGATGCCAAAATATCCAAATAGTTTTCCTTGGGATTTGGCACCTCTTGGGCAATTCTAAAAGCATAATTAGGACTTGTATGAGCTGCCCAAAGGGTCCCAAACTCCATGCATCTCATTTTGGCTATGCCACTTCCACATATACACTAGTGCATCAAACTTTCAAGAAGCAAAAATGGTCATTTCATACTCATTTTACATTCTAGTATTCACATGCCATAGTCTCTCATTCATACATGATACATTAACATATTTGTACATATTCATAACCTTATAGAACACATACTACCATGGATTACAAAATTTGCCATTCACATGGCTTTAAAGTAGCCAAATCCATGCACTTTAATGTCCCACTCTCTTCTCCCAAGGAGTTGGCTTCCATTACCTTGCTCTCTTGGTCCACTTAGCATGTTAGAACATTGGAGAGGAGGAGATGAGATTCAAAAAATCCCAATAGCTCATCTCCTATTCAATCATACATAATGCATGCAAAACAAGTCTCAGAAATGCATGTATGGCATATGGACATGTGCAATCATTCAAGAAGCATTCTTAGCATTTGAAAAAGTCATACATAGCATACATAGGCTTGCCAAGCAAGTGGGTTGGCCTCACCCATTTACTTATGGATTTTGGACTTGCCTCACTCATTCTTTAAGAGATTCTTGGACTCAACCATGCTCTTGGGAGCCCATCTTGCTTTTAGGAGACTCTTTGCTTTGTCTCAACCAAACTTAAGGGTTCTTGGCTCATCCTCACCATGACTAAGGGTCCTTGGCCTCACCACACTCATGCCAACTCAAACATACATCATAACATCATTTAAACACATAATATGTCATCATGAAACCATGGCATATAAAATCATGCTAGCATACTTTTCATGGCTTGAAAATATATATAAACGCATTCTAAGACAAGCTAAGCATATATCCATGCATGAGAGAAGGTGAAGAGAGCTACCTTGGAAGCAAACATACACTTTTTCTCTTGAAATTTCCTTCCTTGCTTCGGCCACACACATACAAAAGTGTGAGGATGATTTTTTTTGGCCTAAACACAATTTATGGAAGCCAATTAGGTTCATGGAATAAATTTTAGGCCACCCAACTTGCTTGAATTCTGACTTGATCTATAAATCTCATTATGGTTTCATAATTCACCTAATGAAGCAACACCCCTCAAATAAATTCTAAGCTCCATTCTTTCCTTTCAAATATAATTCCTGACTCCTTTTAAGCCTCTTGGAGTCATCGCACAATCAAAACTAAGAGCCTAACTACATGTTGCATCTTTAGGTCATATTATGGAACATAAAGCACCATCTCACTTTCTATGCTTCTTAAATTTTTTCCAAGGCTTCTCATCATATTCATTCATCATATATGACTAAAAAATGGGCTTAGAAAATTTTGAAACTCTCCCTAGGTGTCTCATCCCCTTAGGCCGAGCCTATGTCTCCTTTAGTCCTCCATGGAGTTTGCTTTGTTTTCTACATGGAAGATGCATATGGGGAGACTCCTAGGGATCTTAGAAACTCATTGAAACATTCATTTAGACCTAGGAATAATTATAACAAATTAGATTTTCAAGGGAACCCATGAAACCCTAGGTTTGCTATCTTGAAAATCCATAGCCTTTTCTTGAATTTCTTTGCATATTCTTACTCTCCTCCCTTAAATTCATGGAATTCACCCTTGGTTCCCCTCAAAATTCTAGCCCTCTAGCATCTACATACATGGGGCGAAATATGGAGAAGAAGGAGGGAGGAGTAGCTACCATGGGATGCAAGATTTACATTGTTTTCTTGCTTTTTCTCACTTGAATCTTGTGTCCTTTGAGCTCCTCTCTTCAAATTCGAATTTTTCCCTCAATTTCTCCTTTAAAACAGATCCATATACTTCATTATAATTATAGGAAATAAAGAAGAATGAAGGAGAGGAGGTTTGGAAGAGAAAGAGCATGAAAAACTACTAAATTTTCATACTTTAAGCCTTTAATTTCTCCTCCTCCTTGCCTTCCTCTTGTACGCCACTCTCCCTAGGGTTTTCCTCTGGTTTTGGGCAGAACTTGGTCGTGCAAAATGAAGGGAGAAGAAGAGCACATCATATATATAGGTGGGAGGAAGTTACACTTTTCAAAAATTCCCATTTTGCCCTTCGTTCTTGGCATTTTCGTTTCTCCTTCGTTTTAGCTCCTTTTTTAGAACCATCTTTTTCCATTATGAAATTTAGGTTCCCAATTTAGTAAAATTCCTTTGGAATGACTCAAATTGGAGCTAAAACCTTCTCGAACAAATTTGTTAAAGTTCGAGCACACCGACGTTAGAAAACATCTACCGAAAGGGATTTAACTGTCCCAAGGCTTTCCATAATTTTTAGGGCCTCTGAGAATCCTGGGGAATGCAAACTTTTCATTTAAAAAGCACTCCTGTGTGAATTTTAAAATTTCTCAAAATTACGAAAACACCATTATGTTTCGTAAGCTTTTCGTAAGAAATTGTTTCTTCATTCTAGCTCCATTTTTCTTTCTATCTAAACCTGGGATTCTCATTTTTAGGAGTCTAGAATACTTTCCAAATTTTTTAGGACCTTAACTAATTCATTTCTGGGGACTTCCTTTTATATCTGGTGAATTTGGTTTGTTGACGGAGAAACCGTATGTTACGTTTCTCATATTTTCTCTCATTTTCAAAGAATCGGATGTTACATTTCCTTAAAGACTTTTCATTGTTGAAAAAAGGAAGAGAAGTGTGCGATATACCTATTGGAATGTGGCCATTGAGTTGGCCATTTGCACATAAATTTTGGCTTGCACCTGTTGTGCTATCTGGGCTTGATACTCTTGTAACTTTCATTCTAATTCTTCCTCATCTTTTACGCTAGTTGAGAATAATCCTCCACTTATTTCAATTCCATCTCTTCTTAAACTTGATTTATCATAGAATACACGTGGGTCTCCATATCAACTTGGTTAATGGTTCTCTTTTTCAAGGGTATCTTCCCATGCCCTTTGTCATGCACAAACCCTAATCGTTCACCTAATATAAAAGATAGAATCTCATCTCTAGTCATGCAGGTTTCAACATTTGATGATTATTGCTAAAGAACAAGATTGTAAAGGCACCCTTGTAGTTAATTAACATAATATATTAAAACCATTAATAATAAAACTATAATTCAATAAACTTTAAAAGTTAAAAGATGTCTAAAAGTTACGTGAATCTCTTATAACTTTAGGTCTACCTATACTACCTTCCCTATCTTTGTCCAATAGGTATGTTATACCTTTCACACCATATTGGGTTTTGCCTTCTTTATAGCAACAAGATTTCTCCAAAAAATTTTATGTGCATTATTAGCTCTTTTCCCTGTAACCTAGGAAAAAGAAGAAGACATGGTCACCAATGACTCCTTTACCTCTACAAATGACCATGCCCCATATGTATGCTTCATTAGCTTCTTTCCCCTATTTATTGTATTTCTTTTACTTGCTTTCTATAGTTAAGTAAAAAGCATTGTTAGTGAACAAATCAGCTAAGTAAAACTTTGTGTAAGTAACTATAGTCATACTAAAGTATTGTAAGACCATAATATGTTAAAATCCTTAAACTCCTAATGCTATAGTAGCCACTCCCAATATTCAATGCTCACTTCTTTCAACCAAGCTAGATGCTTCTCCTTTTTAGTATCTAACTTCTTGACTACAGTGTGCAATTTACTTTTCTAATTCCTAAAGAGTCATTGCATAACATCAACATAAATACCCTTCATCAACAACTCCAATCAACCATCACAAACCTGAAATTTATTTTACGAGTTGCAAACATAAATAGTTAGTATTGTCAATGGAAAGAATTTGTTTGCAATGCAAATGTAACTTATTAGCTTCACTTTCAACAACATGATTTCTTTATATATTGTAAAAATATTAGGCCAAGTGTCATCTCTAAATAAGATAGTGATCTTAAGCCTTTTTGCCAATAGCCTTCTCAATCTTTTTAAGCACATCGATCATGATATTCAAACTATATTTTATCTTAACATTGATTGATATAATTTGTACTTCCCCTACGCTTCTTAATAATGCTACAAGAAGTTAAGACATGTGAAAATAAGAAAATAGTTAAACGTTAATACATACATAAATACATACATACATATATATATATATCTTACAAAGAGTCAAACTATAAGTATACTAGATACATTAAACTATACCTACACTATTCTAAAAGAGAGACAATTGCATGTGTGGGGAAGTGTCATGTTCTTCTTGTCTCATTGACAATGTTATCTGTGGAATAGATTGATGCATAAGTACATCTACTATCAATGGTCCCTGCAAATGTAAAAGTGATGTCATTACACCCAGGTCATTGTGCCTCCCCCATCTACTACCACATATGTTGACTCTTTTGCCTTATCATCTTCCCCATTTGTGTCTAACAATTGACATTCCTTGCAATAATGAGAATATAGTGTGAGATATAATAGTTCATATACAAAATTAAGTAGTTGACAAAGTGTAAAGTTATTCCAAAGTAAATATAGTGAGTCACAAACTACCACAAGCTTTTATTTAATCATGGTTAGTTTCAGTTTCATCCATTTCATCCTCATTAAGTAAGTCTTTTACATCTCCTTCATTAGTGGACACATCCTTGTCATTGTCATTAATGAAGTCATACATTGCATTAATTGCATCCAGCCCACTTGTTCATAGATGTTCACTTAAATGACTTATTGTTTTTGGTTGAATGTAACACCATATTCTTCTAGCCTATCTCATATCATTCCAAGCATATTTCCTTTGTCAAGAACACTTTCTCAAGAAAAATGCAATTAAATAATAGATTATTTTGTGTTTCGTCATGGATAAAATTTTCATTTCATGTCCCGTGAACCATATGGACTCATCCATCTCATTTTCCTATTTAAATACACACATACAACTCAAAACCATCTCAAGGTATGGCCAAAAACTCGAGCTCATGAACCATATACATAAAAATCACATGTTCAGCCTCAGATTCATGGGCCAAATTTCTGTCATCAACTTTAGAAAATCATAACTAATTCTAAAAAAATTAAAATCAAGCACACTATACTATTCTAGAAAGCTACAGATGTCTACTTTATGGTAAAAATAAGTCTAGACCAAAATAAGAATGTATAGATACTAGAAATCTATGGAACCATACCCAAACTCACCTAGCGCTACTAATACTACCACAAAGCTTCAAAAATTCATATCTCCTTGCTCAGACATCCAATTGGGTGATCTCAGTGGCCATAGATAGCTTATCATATTTAGTTTATGCCAGTAAAATTTCATGAGCATTGGACACCATTTGGCCCTTAAATGACACAGGAGAAGAAATTGATCATATGAGTAGTAACTATATCAGAATAGCTAAAATTTGGCAACTTTAAAAATTCATAATTAATTCTATAGAGCTCCAAATAATCTGGTCTTTAGCTTTCCAAAAAGTTCTAGATGAGATCTGTAACACCCCATAATTAATTAAGGTATTAATCATGGATTAGATTAATTAAGCGTAATTAATATGGGTTTAAGATTTAATTGGGATAGAAATTCTATCTAGGCTTAAATTAATGGATCATGAGAAAAGGCTAATGGGGGCCCAATTGGTTAGGTGCAGACCCAACCCAATTTAGTGTGATGGAGGCCCAAAATCCACCTTGTATAGACTCCTCTATGTGGGCCAATAACCCTTGTGCAGACCCACATTCTTGAGCTTCTCAAACTTGGCCCAAACTTAATTAAACTTCAGCAACCTAATGGACAAGAACTGGCCCAACAAATTCTGCAGCACAACACTTTAAAACTGGCCCAATAAGCTAAAATCTGTAGCTCAAATGAAGTTAGACCTTGGAGCAACCCATGACCCATCTTTGACCCAACTTAAACCCACCTAAAACCCTAATGCATCAGCCCCTTCCTCCCACTTGCTGAAACATAAAACTCAAGAAGCAAAATTCGGAGGTTGAGAAGGAGGCTAGGGTTTGAGGCAAAGATTTGGCATTTTCTCATATTTAGAGCAAGATTTAGCCAAGGTAATAGTTATACAACTTAATCCCCTCATCTTCCTCTTTAATTTGGCTAGATTAGTTTTTCATTTGGAGCATTTTCATCCTACTCAAAATTTGAAATGAGGGTGTTTGGGGATTTTCTTGGTGAAATTCGTAGGTCGAGGTTAGGGCTGACCTTGGGTGAGTTTAAACCCTCCATTTTAGTGCTTCATTTGTTAATTTGAGACCCCCATAGCTAATTTGTAAAATGGGTATTAATTATGTACGAATTTACTTAGGATTTTGGGTGGAACATTGAGTTTTCTGGTGGAAGACAATTTAATCCAAAGTTGGGACTTATAGTGGCTGGGTAAGTGATTCTTAGGTAGTCATTAGCATCTTAAATTCTTTGGTTATTGATTGTAACTGTTAATAATGAATTAGAGTAGTAATTATATGATGCTATGGTTATAGGAGGATTTCTGCACCATTGGTGACTGTTGCAAGTGTCTACAAGTAAGGTAACCAGGTTTATATCAATTCCATGTATATATTTGATTTAATTTCATATGTTGCTATATATGAATGATTTGAAATGTTGAATGAATTGATTGGCTATCTGTTGAATTGTGATTGGACCTTGTGAGTCCATGGTGGAGCTGTGGTGCGGCTCCCACCCGTGCATGTGCTTTGATCGAGCACCGGGTTATGATCAAACCCAGATGCACTAAGGCCCGGTTGTGCTCAATAGGGAGTGGGTGCCGTGGACGGGCCTCTCCCGGTGTTAATGGCCTTTAACATGTGATAATATGATTACTAGTATGGGATAGTAATCATGATAACCTAATTGTTTCATTTGCTGTTATGATGGATATAATTCTGATGTTGATTTTGATTCACGCTTATATGCTAATTAAATTGGATATATGATGGAATTGTTTTGGTTACTGAGATTTATTTCTCACCTCGTTTTATGGGATTAATATTTCAGGTGAAAGTTCCTCGGGTAAGGATAAGGGTAAGCAAGTGGATGAACATCCATGAGCTGAGGCAGGGTGTGGGGAGCTACACTTGGTCTGAGTAGAATAGGGTAGATGCAATTTTGTTATTAGTTTACATAGCATCATCATGTAATCATGTTGCCAAGTGTAAGCATTCATATTTTGTTTGATTGAAATGTAACCGTTAAGGATTCAAGTCTCATTATAGTGAATATTAATGTATGAACTTATAACATTAAATATATGTAGTTTTGCTGAAATTGTGATATGGATTACTATATGGAAATTGTAGTCATATGGTGCCTTGGAGGTAAGCTATTATTGAATGAAAATCACTATGGAAATTGTACGGAATGTAAGTTACTGTTAATGCCTGTGTTCTTGCTATTATATATTCATGAATTTGCTGATATGAGCTAGTTGGATAAGTAGGAAGTAGCATTTAAGTTTTACAATGGTAATGAATGGATTGATGAGTAAATAGGGTAGATAAACACCATTAGGATCACATAAAACAAGGGAAGGTGGACCTAGAGAGTTCCTAAGATGAGATTGGGAGTGTAAGGGGGGAAATTTGGGTAATGTGGTCACAGGAAGGAGTCCCGCAACGGCTAAGAAGGCTTCGCCGCAGCTAAATGAGAGACAGAGCCGAAAGGCGCCGCGGCACAACAAATCTCGCCGCGGTGCAAGGGAAATAAATTGGCCTAGGGAGTGACAGTGGCGAGGCGCGCCGCTGCTTGAGAAATCTCGCCGCGGCGCCGAGCGAAAAAAAATCACCCAGGAGGGTAACAAAACCAAAACTAGCTGCGGTGCAGTATGTCCTGCCGTGGCGCGAGTCGAGAAAATAAAATAAGGGTTGGACAGAAGCAAAACTCGCCGCGGCGCAAATACATTGCGCCGAGGCGAGAATCTTGGGAATTAAGCAGTAGTTCCAGGAGGCATTTCCGCCGCGGTGCCACATAGGTTGGACGGCTGAATCATGAACCCCTTATGGGAGTAGGATTTCGTTTATGCAAATTTTGTTTTGTTGTGGTGGTATGGTGATGACCCTAACATCAAGATTCAAATTTCCTCATATTTTCGTAGTGTGGGAAAATATAACGACTTCAAACCTTAATCATTAATTAATAATCATACATTTAACTATAATTACAATGATTAGAAGGTAGGGTTGTCACAAGATCTATATGTATACTAAATTTTATGAGAGAATTCGTTCATTTGTTTAGAATGTGCTAAGGTTTGCAAAATGGCTCTTTTATGCTTCTTAAAGGGTCACCAAAGGGTCAAATTTGCTTCCAAGGCTTTCATGGCCACTTGAGTACTTGGAAAAGTACCAAAATGGTCTATTAAACATGTCTCAAAGATGCACAAATCCAGATTTCATAAACTCATACTCTCAACCCAAGGTATACATAAGAATACATAAGCTTTTCCATGGCATTCCATTTCAAAATTTCACTATATCATTCAAGTGACATCAATTCTCACATATACATCAAGTATTTATATATTTACATATGATCAAGTGGTTATGCAATATATTCATCATTGAATTACATTACATGCCATCAAAATGATTATAGAGTAAGCAAAATAGTACACTTTCTCGTCAATCTCTCTTCTTCAAGCTTGGTGGCTCCCATTCCTTGGTTCACTTAGTCTACCTGGACATGTTAGGCAATGGGGAGGAAGGAATGAGATTCTAGGAATCCCAATAACTTTTCTCCCTTTCAACGCACATAAATGATGCAAATTCAAATCTAAAAATGTATGCATAGATATCATGGAGTGTATAATCATATATAAAACATTTCTTATACTTAAGAAGTCATATAAAGTATACATAGGTTTGCCAAGAAGATGGTTTAGCCACATCCACTTCTCTTGGGGGATTTTAGACTTGCCTCGCCTATTTTCTTAAAGGATTTTTTGACTAAGCCTCACTCTTTAGAGACTTTTGGCTTTGTCACACCCATTCTTGGGGACTTTTGGCTCATTGTCACCTTAGGTAAAGGACTTTTGGCTTCATCATACTCAAGCAAACCAAAACATATTCATAAAGCATCATTTAAGTGCATAGTATAAAATCACGGTACCATGGCATATAGATACATGCTAAAACATTTTTCATGGTGTAAAACATACATACACACATTCAAAGACAAGATTAACATCCACTCACGCATGAGAGAAAGAAGAGAGAGCTACCTTGGTGCACAACAACACACTTTTCTCCTTGATTTTGTTTCCTCTCCCTCGACCACACATTCACAAGGGTGTGAGACTTGGTCCCTTTGGCCTAGACACATAATATGAAAGCCAATTACACTCTTGGAACAATTTCTAAAGCCACAGATTCATTTTAAAAGCTAGATTGTTCCTTTAGCTCATTTATGGTTCCATAATTTACCTAATGAAGCAACACCCATAATCCATGATCTTGGCTCCATTCTTTCCTTACATCTATGGTTCTTAACTCCATTTGAACCTCTTAGAGCCATCACATAATCCATTTGAAGAGCCTAACTACTTGTTGCTTCTTTAAGTCATAATATGGAACCTATAGCTATATCTCACTATCTATAACTTCTAAAATTTTTTCAAGGCTTTCTCTCATCCTCTCCTATCATATATGATACAAAACCAAGCTTGGAATAAATTAAAATCACTCCTTGATGCTTCTTCTAGCTTAGGCCGAGGCTATGTGTAACAACCAGAAAAAAAGAAAGAAGAAGAAAAAAAAAAGAAAGAAAAAAGAAGAAAAGCTAAACATTTTTGAAGGGTTAAAAATTTTCTAAGTCTGCTAGCTACAGCCTAGCTATAGCGAATGTACTTGTTCGCTATAGCGAGAAATGGTCTAGCTATAGCGAGAATACCTTCTCGCTATAGCGAAAATGCTTCTAGCTATAGCGAGTGCGAGCACCCCATACAAAAACCAGGGCGTTGCTTGCCATAGCACACGCTGTAGCAAAAGCAGGGGTTTAGGATTGATACGAGCTCGCTGTAGCAAGGGTTATGGCTCGCTATAGCGAGGGTTAGTCTGAAAAAGCGTGAAAAAAAAGGATTTGAGTTATTAAAGCACCCCAACCCCTCCTTTCACTTTGTAACCGATTTAAGCTCCCTCTAAGACAGAGAAAAGGGCGAAGGAGAGAGAGAGAAACCTAGAGGAGGAAGGAAGAACAAGAAAATGTAAGATTTGCATGGCTTTTCTCTTAGCATATTGTTCTTCTCCCCTTAACCTCTCTTCCTATGGTTTTAATTTTTGAAGTAGTTAAGTTTGGAGCTTGGTTCAGAAGAGGGAGAGTGGAAAACCCCTCTTGAAGAAGACCAAAACCCACATACCTTTACTTCTTCTCCTTGCTTTCCTTCCTTGAGAGCTTGAGAGAGGAAGGATAGTAAGTGAATTTCTAGTGAGAGAAAGAACCCCTAGCTCTATAAGCTTAGTAGGGTTTACTAGAAAGAAATCCCTAGCTTATGAATAAAGTGTTAAGAGAGTAATCCCATGCTTCTTGTGTGTTTAGGCTCAAGAGAAGTACTCCCATCTAGAGGTGATTGTGAAACCAACAAGGGAGGAGACAAATTGAAAGGGAAAGTTGGTGAATAGCCAGTAAGGTAGCTCTCTCCACCTTCTCTCATGCATAGATGTGTGCTTATGTTGTCTTGCATGTGTGTATGTATGTTTTTAAGCCATGAAAAGTATGCTAGCATGATGATGCCTCATGTATTTCAATGATGTTTTATGTGATTTCTTGAGTTTGCTTGAGTATGGAAAAGCCAACAACCCTTTAGCCATGGTGAGGATGAGCCAAGAACCCTAAAGTTAGTTGAGACAAAGCAAAGAGTCTCCCAAAAGTGAGGTTGATTCCCAAGAGTAAGGGTTGAGTCTAAGGACCTCTTGAAAAATGGGTGAGGCAAGTCCAAAATTCACAAGTGAATGGGTGAGGCTAATCCATTTACTTGGCAAGCTTTTGTATGTTATGTATGGCCTACTCAAATGTTGAAAATGTTTTGCTTATGTTTTCACATGCTAATATGCCCATGCATACATTGTGAGACTTGTTTGCATACTTTATGTATGTTTGAATGAGAGATGAGCTATTAAGATTCTTTGAATCTCACTCCTCCTCTCCACCATCCAAACATGCTAGGTGGATCAAGTGAGATAAGAGATGGGAGCTATCAAGCTTGAAGCCAGAGAAAACGGAAAGAAATAGTAAAAGAGTCATGCGGTCACCATTTTACAGTTATGTTAAAGGATGTAAATTAATGATGTACATGATGTAATGCTTGTAAATGGATGTACTTAAGGTATATATATGAGAATTGAACTTATAGTGCATGATGTAGCAAGTTTTGTTATGAATAGCAAAATCTTGGCATTGCCCACATGGGTGTATATGTTGGTGTGGGAGAGTGAGTTTTACAAATCTGGGTTATTAGACACTTGAGCCATGTTTGATAACCTATATTAATGCTTTCTCATGTGCTCATAGAGCCTTAGAGGTAGGAGAAGCAAGATTGGACCCATTAGCCCTCTTTTAACACAAGAAATGGGTCACTTTGCTCATGATATTCAAATCTGACCAAATGACCTCTTCTTGCCTTGAAATTTGGCATGTGACTAGATCTTGTCTAGAGATTTTTGAGAAGCTAAAGATCAAGTCATTTAGAGGTCTTTATAATTTTCTATGATTTTTCAAAGTTGGTATCAGAAATTCGGATTTACATAGGCACTGTTCATTTGGTCAGATGTGAAATTGTGTCATCCGAGGGTAAAACGTGATCCAATGGTTACAAAATTTTATAGGAAGAAACTAGACAGTCACAGTGACTTGTAGCAACTAGAAGTACCTCATTTAGAGGTCTAAAGAGGAAGATATACAATTTCGAAAGTTCTGCCCAGTATCAGTCATCTTGCCTGACCCGAGGTACTGTTCCATCGATTTCTGGGAGTTTGGCTTAATGAACTGATCTGATGATATTTTTTCTCTGTATTTAACATCCACATCTTTCCATAGTGGTATCATTTTCATGCAGAGGATTTTTTTTGAATTAGTGAGACATTTTTGAAGTTCATATCAGTAAACTGTGATAGTATCAGAACCCCCTCCGACCTTCAGATGATTTTGGATGTCAAACGCTTTGTGTGTTGGATTTTAAGACTTCCACATATTTTTAGTATAAGTAGACATCCTAAGCTTCCCAGAATGATTGCGATCAGCTGTTTTTGATTTTTCTAGATTTAATTGTGATTTTTCAAAATTTGCCCAGAAATGAGGCCAAGTATGGCCGAAAATGAACATGCATGTTTCATATCCCTTTTGGGTTTCCATGGGCTTAAAGCATGTTTTTGGATTGAAATGAGTTGTAATGGTGTAATTAAATATGAGGATGCATAGAATGAGCTCACACGGTCCATGTGACACTAAAGTGAATTTCTAACCATGCATGATGCCATGTGAGAAACAATATGAACCCAAGGAGGATGATCTCTCCTTATTCTTCCCATGTCTCATATGAGCATGTAAGGCATGATGGATATGAGCTAGAAATGATGGTGTTACACTATGGACATTAAGGAGAAGCAAGGAGTTTGTCTTGTTTTTTTGATGGGAGATGCATGTGAGAAGCTTTCTAGGGATCTCTAGAGCTCATATAAACACTCACTTTATCCTAAGAACTCTTGAATCAAAATAGAATTTTGGTTAAGTTCTTAGAACCCTGACTTTGCCATCTTAGAATTTAATAGTTGTTTTATTGTTTCCTTTGCATATTCTTATTCTTCTCCCTCATTTTCCTAACATTCACTCTTGGTTTGGTTAGAAATCCAACTCCTCTTGGTTATCCCTAGGTGGGTTGAACTACACAAGAAAAGGAACAAGAAGGAGCAAGCATCAAAGTAGTAAAATACCTTAGTTTTCTAGGTTTCTTCAAGAGCTCTTCTCTTTGCTTGGATTCTTCTCTCTAAATTCAAAATTTCCCCCCTTGATCTGATCTCAAAATAGCCCTAAATACATCAATAAATCCTTAGGAAAGAAGAGAAGAAGGAGGAGAAGGAATTTGCTAAAGAGAAACTATGAAAATCCATACCTTTCACTTGCTTTTTCTTCTCCTTTTTCCTCCTCCCTTGCGCACCTCACTCTCTAAGTCTTTTCTTTGGTTTAGGGTAGAAATGAAATCAACCAAATAAGGAGAAGAGTGGGGCATGGGGTATATATAAGTAGTGTTTAGAAATTGTTTCCAAAAAAATTCCATTTTTGTCCCTTAAACTTGGCAATTTCGTTTCCATTTTGTTTTAGCTTCTTTTTAGAATTGTCTTTTCCATCATAAAATTTAGGTCCTCAATCTCATAAAATGCCTTTGGAATCACTCAATTTGGAGCTAAAACCTTTTTTACTGAAAGGGTCAAAGTTTGGGTTAACTGACGTTAAAAAATGTACACCAGAGGGGTTTCAACTGTCTTGGGGCTTCCCATCATTTTTAGGGCCTCTGAGAACCCTAGAGAGCTCAATTTTTTCATTTAAAAAGCCCTCCTGTGAGCATTTCAAAATTTTCTTGAAATTACGAAAATGCCATTACGTTACATAATTATTTTGTTAAATTCTATCTGATTATTTTAGCCTCTGTTTCAAGGCATCTCTGGCCTCTTAATTTCATTACATAATGTCTAGATCATTATTCTAATTTTTCTAGACCTTAATCAATTCATTTTGGTGGACTTACTGTTAAAACGCATAAGTTTCTGTCATTTTTACGAAAATTGGACATTACATTGAACATCATCCCTATGCAGAGGAACTATAAGGTTAATGCCCATGTGATCATTAGTGACCTCATTCATTTCAACTACATCTTGTAGATAAGCCTTGCCACTAGTTTTTTATTATCCCTACCTTCGCCATCATCAATTACCTTGAGTATATTAAAGAGGTTATAAGGATTTGTCTTCATAATGACAAGCCAATCTAGGTCAACAATGTCCTTCAGATAGGACACTTGTTCTACTTGTAATGCCACAACAAATGGCTCATTTGAGTTCATTATGTATCAAGTGTTCGTACTAGTGCCTGTATATTTGTCAACCTTGTATCCTCTTTTTAAATGACCCAAATCTTATCAATGACACTTGAATAGATATATTTTCTTATTCTCGACATATGACAACTTATATATGTCCTCTAAGACACCATAATACTCTTTCGTCTCATCTAAATTGTTATCCCTTTCTCTTACCTAGAGCATGATCTATGCTATGGAATCTAAATTCATTCACCATAAATGTGAAATCGCAACATACCACTTTGAATGGGCTTGTTACTAAACACATGAGGTCATTACTTGCATTGCCACATGCATATAACTAAAAAAACCTCATTTGAGTTCATTATACATCAAGTGTTCGCACTAGTGCTTGTATATTTGTCAACCTTGTATCCTCTTTTTAAATGACCCAAATCCTATTAATGATACTTGAATAGATATATTTTCTTATTCTCGACATATGACAACTTATATATGTCTTCCAAGATACCATAATACTCTTTCATCTCATCTAAATTGTTATCCCTTTCTCTTACCTGAAGCATGATCTCTGCTATGGAATCTAAATTCATTCACCATAAATGTGAAATTGCAACATACCACTTTGAACGGGCTTGTTACTAAACACATGAGGTTATTACTTGCATTGCCACATGCATATAACTAAGAAAACCTACAAATGTAAACAAGTATTTGTTATTATCAATGGATTGTATCATGTATTAACATATATTGTGTTTTATATGTTAAGATAGTAACTTATAAACCTACAAATGCATAAAACCATTTTGGAAACTCCTTAACCAATATAGCTTGTGTTTTGATCTTTGTCTAATGCTCCTTACATTGTATGACATAGTTGAGATAGGATAATAGTGACAGATTCTTTCTGAGAAAGTGGTGGCCAAGTCTTGTGAACTTACTCCATGAATGGCTAGATGTCTTCACAATTTTGAATCACATAGATTCAAGCTTGATTAAACTTCACATCGGATAGAAATATCGATTCATACTGTCCCCTTTACCTATTTGCTTCTATTATAGATGGACCTCTTATCATTTCTTGCAAGTCCATCATTGTTTCTAAGAGGTCTATTAAACTTGGAAAGGATAATCTTTAAGTAATGGGAGCAATAGGTAAGGCATTTGTTTGCCAAATAAACTTTTACAATTGAACATTCTGGATGAGTCTTTTTGTGAACATATATTTTAAGTGTTGAGAAATTCTTACATATATAAGTTAATCTAAGAAAAAGGAAACTAGCATGCAAGATTAATGACAGTAATTTAAAGGTCTACATAGTTATCCTTTAATGGGGTACATCCATTGATATTGTATAGGTTCACCAAGTTTCACTATTCTTACTAAGTGAATAGGCAAGTGGACTATGACATGAAAGAAGATTGGTGGAAACATAATTTCTAATTTGCATAACATGATTACAATTTAGGTTTCTTGGCTATCAAGATTTTCAGTTCTCAAACACTTTGAGCATAAATTTTTAGAAAAATTCCCCAAGTCTATTATAGGTTCTGACACTTCCTTGGGTAACAAGCCATATAATGCAATGGGGAATATGTCTTGCAACAATACAAAGAGGTTGTGACACTTTAATTTGGAGATTTTTTGCTTATAGACATTGATTCACCTTAAAATGTTTGAGGAAAAGGCATTAAGCACCTTCAAATTAGCTAAAAATTTATGAACTTTAAACATCTTTTATAAGGGCAATGCATAGCATGCTGCTAGAATTACAACTTTGTTCTCGTCTTATATTGGACACAATTGTTTCTTGATTTCTAAATTAACCAAGTCATATCAACTCTAGTGGAGACAATGTATCATTTTTCTTTTCGAAC
Source organism: Erythrophleum ivorense (assembly GCA_026724425.1). Taxonomy (NCBI): domain Eukaryota; kingdom Viridiplantae; phylum Streptophyta; class Magnoliopsida; order Fabales; family Fabaceae; genus Erythrophleum; species Erythrophleum ivorense. The sequence continues at coordinate 48,294,141 of JAIUCV010000003.1, read as the reverse complement.
ACACCTATCGCTATTGATACTATGTTATTGGACACATTTCTTTTTATATGCATAATGTTAAGGAATTCCAGTAGGACAATTGAAAAAAAATACTCTTCCTCCTCCAATTAGAAGCATTATTGGTGTAGTTATAACATCCAATTTTCTGAAAATCTAAGAAAATGTAAGGAAATGAGAGAAATGTAACATATGGTTTCTTCGTCAACATACGAAAATCACCGAATACAAAAGGAAGTCCCCTAAATAGAGTAAATTGAGGTCCAACAAAATTAGAATAATATTCTGGACCACAAATAATGGTGAGTCAAGGGCAGAGGTGCCTTAAAATTGGGGCCAAAATAGAAAAAAAAATGGGATCGAAAAAAGGTCCTGAAGAGTCTTCAAAGTCAAGTATGAAAGAGCTAAGGACTAAAATGCAAAGAAAAGTTAGATGCCGGGAAAAATGTATAAATTACTTGAAAGTTCAGGAAATCCTAGTTTCACCCTCTATTCGTGGCTTTAGGAACAAATATCAAAAAATCGGGTAAAAAATCCCATAAATTCGTGACCCACGGTTAAACTCAGTTCGATGAGACAAGTCCAATTATGCCATGTTGTCTGGATGGCTGGGCGAGATTCGGTTTGAGATCTGGTTATCCCGATCAGTAGTTATGAGCAAAATAGAAAAAGGAAGTTGTAACAACTATAGAAATAGGAATAGCTAAAGGGCTAAGAAACCTTGAAGGAGTTTCAAGGACTAAATTACAGTAAATGAAAATTTTATAGCACAATCATAATACAGAATGGTGAAAATTACACCTATAGACCCAGGTGTCCGATTGACACCAAAATTTATTAGGATTGAGGTTGAGGGCCCTTGATCCATATTTGAGGCTTCGTATGGCTAGAAAGCAAAGGAAACAATATTTATAAATTGTAAAAAGTCTAAAAATATATATTGTACCGTAAAACCTTAATCGGGTCCGGACATCGATTTTTAGACTATTGTAAGGCCCAATAGCCGATTCTAAAGGCCCAATAAGAGAAAAGAAGATATAATTAGGGTTTTAGAGAAGATGAAACCCAAATATAAATATAAAATGAAAGGGAAAGGAGAAGAAGATTTTAGTTATTTTAAAGAATTTACCATGGTTAAGTTAAAAACTAACTATGGTTGAGTTAAAAGTTGACCATGATTGAGTTAAGGAAATTAACCATGGTTACTATCCATAACTTAAGGGCTAAGAAAAGGTGTCCAAGTGTGTGGCCAAGAATTTTTGGAAGAAGATATTTAGTTATGAAATTAGAAAATCAAAAGAAAAAGGAATGGAAGGTTAAGATTTGATCTTGAAAAGGTTGATCCAAGGGTCTAAATTTAGTATGACCATTTAACTTCACCTAAATTCATCTCCTTCACCTTCATTCCACCATTTTCACACCACACACAAGGGAGAAAGAAAGAAAAACGTGAAGAGAGAGAGAGAGGGAGAAAAAGTGGAAGAAGTTAAACCAAGCAAAATTACTACCATTCTTCACCAATTTTCTTTATCTTCTCCATCCTCCAACCATTTTCTCCAAAGGGCAGCTGCATATTCATCTTTTCTTCAAGGTGGAATGTTGCTCTAAGTGGGAAGAGAAATGATTTTAGAGTGAAAAAAGCAAAGGAAGCAAGGATTAAGCTTAAAGAGTAAGTTTTCTCCATCTTATACTTGAAAATCACATGCTTTGAGTTTGTTTTGTTAAACCCTAGCTATGAGTCACTTTTGGACAGCATATGGATTATTAAAAATAAAGTTTATATGTTGAATATGAAGGTCTTGAAATGAAGTATATATGTTGAACATGAAGGCCATATGAGCTTAGTTATATTTGTTATGTGCTGAGATTTTGAAAAACACAAAGATTATAATTTTTGGCAAAATGAAAATGTTAGGGAGATGCTGTCTGAATTTTCCCAAAATTTTTATGGTGTTTTCTTAATGTCTTAAAGTCATGTATACCAAATTTCAAGTCCTAAAACATAAAGGAAGAGGTTATGGAATTTTTAGAACCAAAGAAACTCACTTTTGAGCCTAAAACGGAGCTAGATTATGTTATGACCAAAACGTGATGTTGGGGCTAGAATTTCATAATTTTATCCATTCCAATGGATTCAAAAGGGTGTTTTTAGCTATGAATACCTATGGCAAAACCCTCAAAACTCATGGAATAAAACTTCTAAATTTTGGCCAAGAAATGCATACTATTTGGCTATAGTGAATGGGAAGAGAAGGAGTTGTATTTTTTCAATTCCAATGGTCCTATTAAGTTTAAAAAGGTCATACTATGTTAGAAGTTAAGGTTGATATGTTAATTATAATGAATTATCATTATGATTATAGGCTTTAATATTTGTTCTGGGAACTCCAAAAGCAAGTAAACCGAGTTCCAAGGATTGAGGAGCAAAGTTTGCTAAGGTAGTAGTTTTCCTCTCTCTTTCTTTAAGCTTGTATGTTTGTGTAATGATGAGTGTTATGCTATATCAAGTTGTTATTTATACTATAAGATGAGAAATGTATGTTTAGACCGTGCTTGGCCTTGTATGAAATTCCTTGTATTCCTATATGGTATGTGGCACCTTGATTGGCATTATGTTATGTACTTACATGCTAGCTTATGAATGAGATTGGTTTACTACTACTGAGATTTCATAATCTCACCCCAAATATAACCCATGCTAGGTTCGAGTTCAAGCAAAGAAATGACAAAGAGTGTGGAGGCATAAATTGAGGATCTTACCTTTATGCATTGCATTTTGTCATGTAATTAAATATTTTAGATTACTGCGTGTACAAGTTATGTTATGATACTGTAAGGTACTCAGGTATGGAATGGAAAGTCATGAATATAATCAACCTTTGAGTAAATAAAATATGACTGGTGAGCCTAAAATGTAAAAATGCATCTGCTTATCTAAAGGCAAAATAATAATAATATGTCAAGTGAAGGGTACAATTGTCTAGTTTTTGTAGGGACACTTTAATATGAATTTATATGCATTCCGTTGAGGAAGTATTTTTCTCTTGTAAAGGGCTTAGAAAGCTTGAAGTAGAGCCATGAATTAACCTCATATGATTTTTCTATAATTAAGTATGCATTTTCAAAGTTAGATAAGAATTTAGAAATGACCAAATGAATAGTGACATTGTATGAGGAAGTTTTAAAATGAAAATTTTTTATCAGTTCAGGTTTTCATTAACTCTTTTAAGTTTTATATGAAGTAATTGTAGTAGGAAAAGTGTTATAAAATAAGGTATGACAGTAGTCATGCTTTTGCTTCTAACCAATCCCCAAAGTCACATTGCCTAATGTCTATAATTACATAAGTACTTCATCACTGGTTAAAGGAGTAGGTGCAACTATAAGTTCAACTTTATCATCAAATGTCCTAACATTTCAGTGCCATAGATTATTGGTTAGTAGAAATTGATGATGGCCTATGTAGCATAGCTTATTGCATAAAGAAATTGAATGTGTCTTTGTAGCAACAAGGGAATCTCAGCTTCCTTTGGGTTAATTAGCCTAAGAGGTTCCCAAACATTAAGAATTCATTGTTTGTCCACATGATAGCTGCAAGCATCCTGAAATTAGACTATGAGTAAACATCATACATCTCAATCCCTTTAAATCATAATTCTTATAGCTTTTCAATCCGTGGTTACAAGTAAACATCTATGTTATCATTAGGAAACATAGGCCTCGGAATCAAAAGTGTTGTTACAACCTACTATATCTGACAGGTTGTGTCATGCAACCCTCAAAATAAAACTAGGTTGAAAAATATATAGCTAGTGGTGCAACCTAGGTAATCTCCCTTGGAAATGGAGTTCAATGTTTAATTGGATTTTCTATGTGTTAAAAGACTCTAAAAATTTCTAAACTAAGGGGGTTTTAAATCTAATTAGACTAAGTAAATTGAAATTGAAATAAAGTTCCTAAATTCTACCTAATTGGATGAATTATGAGGTGAATGATGGGCTTGTGACTAGCTTTAGATTCGTTCTTTAGTATCCACTACTTTTATCCTAATCCAATTGTGATTAATTCTAGCCTAGGAGTCCCTAATTATGTCTATTGGCAAATGATATTGAATTACCACTCAAGATTCAAGAACCTAACAATTTGATGTTAATTGAGACCTCAACTACCATTAAATTACAAATTCTTGTGATTAAGATTTATGAACATTTGAATTGAATGGTTAGTTGACCAATTACCCTATGAATTAACACCATAAGAGATTCAATTAACTAATTGAACTCCAATGAATCCTCAAATTAGACAATTAAGTACACCAATTTTAACAAGCATTTCATCAAACACCTTGATTGCACACTTAGAAAATAGTAGGAAAATTGAAAATCTAGCACTAAAATTAATCAATTAAAACATCAATTGCTCTCATAATTAGTATCTAACTAGCTACTAATCATAAACTAAATTAATCCAGTCAATTACAAGCTTAACCAAGAAAAAAAAATAACAAAAATCAATGTAGAAAGAGATATGAATCTTAGCCAAATTTTTGAGTTCTTCTCCATGGATTCAAGCTTCTCTAAGGACTTCTTCCAAGCTAATCACAAGGTGGAGATTAAAGCTTCATTGGAAGTGGAATGGAAATGGAGAATGGATAAGACTACGGCGTGGTGTGAGTGGACGAAAGGGCATGAATGACGATGGAATATGACGATGGGTTTTGGATGTGGTGTTGAATGAATGACGTGATTTTTTATTCGATGAATGGTGTAAATCCCTCGATGGTGTGTCCAATGTGTTTTAATAAGTCATGTGCCCCTCTCATGCTCACTTTCACGTACAACCCTTGTGCCAATTGCCCATAGCAATCCACGTATTTAGATGAAGCATGGATGGATGGATTAATGCTTTATTCACGTGCTGAAGAATGAGATGATGTCTGAGTGTATTCTCTTCTTCTCTGCACACATGCTTTCCTCATGAGAACTATTTAATTATTCTAACGTATTGCTTTTTGCCCAGCTCAACCCACGTCAACTCATAGCTTTCCTTTACGTCAATTCATTACATTCTGCTCCTTACTTCTCTTTCTTTAAATGCAACCCATAGCTTTTCTTGCAAGCTTCGTCTCTTCTCCTGTAGCTATCCATATAAAGATTATGCATGTTACAGTTGCTTCTCCTTCTTAATCTAGCTCTCAAACAGAGGCTGCTTCCTTCACTCATGCTGCCAGCTGCTCTTCCCCACGTTAACTTCTTCATAGCTTATGTTGCTTCTTGAACCTATTGCTTCTAACGTGTTTTCTCCTCCAGCCAGCTTCTTTAATCATCCTCGCGTTATTCTTTTGCATTTTCCATGTTGGTTCCCCTCATGCTTCTACTCTTTATCTCACTATACTCTGGTGTCTTCTTTACTTCCTGAAGCTTTCTTTCTTGTGAACCTGTAGGTTTGTGTTGGTGTTAGTGTGTGAAACTTCAAGTGCTTGTAGTTGTTAAGTGAATTTTGTAACAACTAGAAAAAAAAAGAAAATAAAAGAAAAAGAGAAACTGAAAATTTTTGAAGTCTTGAAATTTTTCAAGTCTGCTAGCTATAGCGAGAGTAGCGAGAAATGGCCTAGCTATAGTGAATGTATCTATTCGCTATAGTGAGAAAGGGTATAGCTATAGCGAGAGTGTCTTTTCGCTATAGCAAAAATGCTTCTAGCTATAGCGAGTGCGGCCATCACATACAAAAACTAGAAGGTTTCTCGCAATAGTGCGCCGTAGTGAAAATAGGGGTCTGGGACTGATACGTGCTCACCGTAGCAAGGGTTATTCTTCACTATAGCGAGGGTTAGTCTGGAAAAGTGTAAAAAAAGAGAATTTGACTTCTTAAAGCGTCTAAATTTATTCTTTCTCTTTTAACTAACCTAAGCTTCGACCAAAAGAGAGAAAAGGGCTGTAGAAAGAGAGAGAGACCAAGAGAAGGAAGGAAGAACAAGGAAAAGTAAGCTTAAGATTTCCATAGCTTTTCTTCTTAGAATCTTGTTCTTCTCTCTTTGCCCTCTCTTTCTATGATTTTGGTTGTTGAATTAGTTGGGTTTTAGGCTTAGTTCAGAAGAGAGAAAGTGGAAAACTATTCTTGAAGAGGGCTAGAATTCATGTATCTTTACTTCTTCTTCTTTGCTTTCCATGAGAATATTGGTTCTACTAACTTGAGAGCTTGAGAGAGAAGAAGAGTTAGTAAAATTCTAGAGAGAGAGAATCCCTAGTTTCTTATATGCTTTGTAGGGTTTGCTATAAAGAACCCCCTAGCTTTGTGAATGATTGTTGAGTTATGAGAGAGTAATTTTATGCTCTTTGTTGTGTCTAAGCTTAAGAGAAGCACCTCCATCTAGTTGTGATTGTGAAACTAAGAAGGGAGAAGAGAAAATGAAAGGGAAGGCTTGAGTTGGCTGATAAGGTAGCTTTCTACTCTTTCTTATTGCATTCTTGGATGTATATAGTTATTGTATGCTTATGTAAGTGCTTGTTGTGTGAGACATACCATATGTTATTGCCTTGATGCATTGGTACCAATATGCTTATGTTTTGTGTTGTGAAAATTGCTCGGGTGAGGTAGTGCCAAAAGTCCTTTGAGAAGGGTGAGGTGGAGTCAAAAGTCCCTAAACCAAGGGTGAGGCCAATCCAAAAGTCCCAAAAACTAGGGTGAGGCTAGACCAAAAGTCCTTAGAGCTTATTCTTAGCATTGATATGATATTTATGGCATAAAAAGCATATATTGTGTAATTATGAGTGGTTTGCATGCTTTGACTTGTTTATATGCCTTGATTGCTTCCTTGAATGAGTGTATGAGCTATTGAGATCCCATGAATCTCACCCCCTTCCTTCTCCCATCTTAACATGTTAAGTGGAGCTCAAGGAGATCAAAGTACAAATCAAGGAGCCTAATTGAGCATGCTTAGGGAGTTGTATAGCTATTTTAGTTCTTTTGATGTAAAGAGATGCCACATTGAATATGCACCTATTATTATTGAGATGTAGATATTTGAGTAAGTGTAAAAAAGTGTAGAAATCTGTATAAATGATGTATGAACTATGTAGAGAGCCAAAGCAATGAAAATGTGGGATTTGGCCTTTATGTGAATTGTATGCAATAGTGCATTTTGGCCTGTAGCATAGTGAGTTTGAAATGTATGATGACATGGACCACTTGGGCATTTCATATATCTTATGTTTATGCTTTAAAACTTGCCCAAGAGGTATTAAAACATGTGGGAGGCCATTTGGACCCATTTTGAACTATTTTGGGTGCCAAAACTGCGAAATTTGTGAGCTCTATCAAAATATGACCAAATGAGCTCTTCTTGATATGAAATTTGGCATGCCTCTAGAGCTTCTTGGGAAGCTAAAGTGGGTAATATTTGGAGGTCTAGGGAATATTTGGTGAATTGTTGAAGTTGGAGAAATTTTCTAGTTTTGGTTATTGTACTGTGCAACCAGGTCTGAAAATGAATCTGTGTCATTTATGGACCAAAAGATGTCCGATTGTCATGAAATTTTATGGGCATAACCTATACCAACTGAAAGCACCTCAATTGGAGGTCTGTAGAGGGAGAAAGAACTTTCTGAAGTTCTGTGTCAGTTTTAGGGAAGCCATCTGACCTTCATTACTGTTCTATCAGTTTTTGAGATCTAATAGCTACTGAACTGATCTAAACTTATTTTTTTCTTCTATTTAACATCTGTATCTTTCCAAATTGGTATAATTTGTCCAGATTGGATTTTTTTGGAATTAGTTATGAATTTTCGAAGTTCATGATAGCAAGTTGCATTAGTACTAGGGACAGGCGGACCTCTGTCTCTTTTTTGATGTCAAACATGGTCCAAACGTTGAGATTGTGGTTTGGAATTATTTTTATTGTAAATGTAACATCTAGAGATTTACAGAAAGCTATGGTTTGCTTGATTCCCATTTTTTTATAATTATTTATGATTTTTCAAAGTTAGAGCCAAAAATTTGACTTTTTGGCCCATTTGAGACATTGCATTTTCTTGGTTTTTGGCTTCATATCTGTGGTTTATGGGTTGTTTGAGGCTATGTATGAGTTGTATAAATGGAGTTTGAGTAAAGAATGTGAATGACGGGTTTACGGGACCCACAGGGCAAAATATGAGCATTTAAACCCTGATTTAAAGTAGTAAAATACCACGATTTTGGTCCTTTTCATTGGAAATCATATGGAATCAAGCCTAAAAGGAGATTAGTTAGAGTTAAGTCATTATGGTGTTACAAATGTCTATGCACGCTTCATGCAAGAATGTAGGTGTCCAGCTTCATCTCATGCATATATATATTTTCTTTTCAATATTCAGATTTTATTTGCCCATAATCTGCACAAAATAATAAACCAAATTAAGTGGGAAAGATTTTACAAATTTATGCATTAAAATTATAAAATCTTGTAAATAAGTGCACAAATGGCTACTAACATCAAATTTTACCTAATTAAACTCCTCAAGCTATATTTGCTCATTAAAATGCTTAAGTTAGGAGAATTAAAACATATAAAAATTATGCTTATCAATATCTCATCTACTTTGTAAAATCTAATGGCCATTTATGCGAAAGTATGCATGACAAATGTGACAACCCAAACTTCCAATTATAGTGATTAAGGTTAAGTACATGATTAATGATCATATATCAAGGTTTAAAGTCATTAAAATTAATTACATCGGGAACAAGTGAGGAAATTTTAAACCTTAATGTTACTAGGGTCATTAGCTAGACAACCACAATTATTCAAATGTGTGAGTGAATTTAATTATTAATGAGGAGCCTTTGATTCTCCCATCCATCAATTCCAACTCATAAAATCCTCCTACAAGTGTTTATAAATCATTCCTTAGCATTACCTTAAGAGAAACTAAGGTTTCTAGGTGAATATGAGAAATAGAGCACTTTCGCTGTGGCTAAATTCACTTGCGCCGCAGCCAATTACTCTCGGTTCAACTCCTTACGCCTTCACAAATTTTTCACATTTCGCCACAGCCAAATACCCCTTTCGTCATGGCCAAATACCTTCTGGAACACCCCCAAATTTGCCTCTCAGACTTAGTCGCGGCCAATGTCACTGTTCGCCATGGCCAATTGCTCTCTGTTTTCTTCCCTGGTAGGTTCGCCACATTTGGCTGAGGCCAATTAAATGCTGGTCACGGCCAATTCTTCTTTGTTATCATTTAGCCTAGGCCAATTAAATGTTGGTCACTACCAATTCTCTTCTGTTCCTACAACTCCCAAAATTTCATCTCATGCTCTCCAATTCCCCCTCTAGTAACACTATAGGCTACTTTAACTTAGTTTATGAAGATTTAGTGTCTTTCTTTTACCTAATCTACCTAACATATCTATCATTACCCATTCAAAATTTAAATGTGGATCCTTAACCCTCTAGCTACCATGAACTAGTGAATTCATAGATTAATGACAGTAAATATATTATTCTAGTGACAAGGCGCATGAGGTCAATGCTTAATGTTCATATAAAATAAATTGCTTATCCATTATTAGCCAATTACAATCATAATGTTCAATTCCATGATAATCAAATTACATATACAATTCCTATACTTGGCAACTCATGATGCAATGCAATAATGATACAAAACTAGCAATTTAGTTACAATACATTTTGTCAAAGCTCCCAAACCTATGTGCTACCAAACCATTTAATGATCTTTCATTAATTTTCTCCTTGCCACTAAGAGGTCCAGTCCCGAAAAATGTTAGCCCATAATGGGGTGAGACATATAATCTCAGTAACAAAAGGGCAGATTCCTTATATATGTACAAGTCAATCAATCTAATACAATTTCATGTCATCAATACCAGAATCATCAATTCAATTCACAAATGAACTAGTTGAACTACAAATGACTACTGTCCCATACTAGCAATCATACACAACATGTTAATGCCCAATAACACCAGGAGAGGTCCGTCCACAGCACCTGTCCCCTAATGAGCACAATTAGGGCACAGTGCATCTAGGGTCTGATCACAACCCGGTGCCCGATCAAAGTACATGTACGGGTGGCAGCCGCACCACAGCTCCACCATAGACTCACAAGGTCTAATCACAATAACAATTCAAATAGTCAACCAATCATTTAACATTTCAAAATCATATATGTACAAACAATATCAAATCAACATATACATATACATGGAAGTGGAGAATAACCGCAGTTACCTCAATGAAGCCAATTACTCCTCCCCTAACTACCATAATAATCCAAATGCACACCAAGCCTATAACAAGTATAATTATCATTATTTCTAATCACAATCAAATATCCAAAGAGTTGAACTACTAATGACAGACTAGAGGTTACTCACCTAATTACCAAGGGATTTAATTTCGGATTCCAACTTTCCCACACTAGAAATTGCCATAGCTCACTCCAATTTCTGGGTAATTTCACATGAAACTAAAGCCCATATCATAGGTCAACTATAGGGGTCTCAAACTAACAGAAAATGCATCAAGATGGGAAGGATATACTCACTTAACAACAACCATAGCCTCACCTTTGAAAATCCACCATGGACTCACCAAAATTCGAATTTCAATCATCAAGCCCAGAAAATTAGGTTTTCCACCATTATCTCCTTGTAATTTCACACAATAACAGAACCCATTATGATAATACATCCTTAGAGGCATTTTCTAGCAATGTGATACAAAAAATGGAAGGGAAAAGCTTACCTAATCCTCCCTCTAACCTCCAAGTCCGAAAATCTTGCAAGGAATTACCTAACACCAAATTTCAAATTTGAGAAGAAGATGAAAATGCTCAAACCTAGAAATTAATCAGACCAAAATGAAGAGGAGGATGAGAGGGTCAAGTTATATATAACTCACCTTGGCTAAATCATCCTCTAGGAGTCAAAAATGGAGCTTCCATGTTGGTAGAACCCTAGCCTCCCTTGAACCTCCGAATTTCCTCTTTTGAGTTTCAGCAAAATGAGGAAGAGGCTGAAGAGTTAAGGTTTTAGATGGGTTTGGGTCAACCCTAAAGCCCAAAATCCACTTAGGTTCAGATGTGTGCTTATTGGGCCTTTGTTTAGTGAGGTGGGCTGCAGAACATTTTAAGTTTTTGTGAAGCATGCTGACCCAATGGCCCAATTCCTTGTAGGTTTAGATTTTTATGCTTACTGGGCCTTATCTCATAAGTTGGGCTGAATCTCATAAGTTGGGCTGAATCTCATGAGTTGGGCTTCAGAGTTGTAGTTGGGTTAGGCCAAATTTCAAGAGCCAATCTAATTTAAGTCTGTATAATGTGTGTTGGGCTAACTCACATAAATTGGGTCTTAAGCCCCTATTCTACTAAATCAAATTAGGCCATTGCTAGGCAAATTCTCTTGGCCCAAGCTTCATGATAAGGAGTTGGGTACACCCAAAAATTATTGGGCCTCTATAAATCTTTATCCATGACTTATTCAAATTAAATTCTGGGCCCTAATTGGGCTTTAACCCAAATAAAATCTTAAACCTATATTACGAACTTATTCCTCTCCAAATTTTCATTCATAAAGCTTGCCCAATTATTTCATGATAATGATTCTTAATTAGTCCAAATACATTATTGACACCTTAATTAATTCTTGGGGTGTTACATTCTTCCCTCCTTTCAGAAATTTGTCCTCAAAGTTAGTCACACCTTACTCAATTGATGTTGGACAATTCCTCCTCATAACCTCCTCCTTGATAACTCAGATAGTCTGAACAGAGCCTAGTCCCCTCTTACTACTTTCCTGGGGAGGACGTTCTTGTCATGCTACCACTTTACTTGATAAGCACCACTCTATTTCCTCTAGTTAACCTACGTCACATGACATGCCAACCCGAATATTCCATATTCTTTCTTTGTCCATAACTAAAGAGATCCTGACCAAGCCACACTTGATCATCTTATAGCAAGCTCTTGATACTTAACTCAAATACATCCCAATTTTCTCTCCCTTCATAGCTTTTTGTTTAGTTCTATTTTATATTTTCCTCCCCTCTTTTTTCTTCTTTCTCTCCTCTCTCATTTTTTTTGTTGTCGTTCTAATAGCCGATCATTACATGTTCATGTTAATTTCCTTTCCCGCTTAACTCTCAATCCGTTTAAAAGATAACTCCTAGATACTTTAACTTAACTCTCCCTATTAGTTGATACCAAGAACTACAAGGAATTCCACTTATTCAGTTGTTTTAGTATTTATTCCACTAATGGCAACCTAAGTAAGCAACCTTATTTCACAATGAAATTTCATTCGCCCTTCACTTAGACTACCCCTACATTTCTTTAGTCCAACCTTCTTAACTGAAATGGGTTTTGCCTTTTACAGGTTCATCTAGTTTAAGTTTTCAAATCTTACATTCAACTATCTCATAAATTATTGCACACATTACCCTTATTCATTGTCCATTAGTAGAAGGTTCATTATTTTCATTGGACGTATAGAATTCCCCCTTTTTTTTTTTGCTCAATTAGTGCCCAAGATTGCTCCTTCTCATTTGTCGAGATTCCCAAGGGTTAAAACTAATATGAAGTCTAATCTCACCACTAATCTCTTGAAGGCATCCAAACACTTTAGGTTCACCTTCTACATAGTCAAAATCAAACATAATCTGTAAGGTGAAAACAAACATGATATTCTAGGTTTAGATTATATTCTCTAATAAGACCTGATCTCAAGAGTGAGAATGTCTTGTCTAGAATATCGAAGTAGTTCTTTATGACTTAGGAATGAGTTTTCTTTAAATCTTACAAGTCATAGTTCAAGTGGGTGTTTTATTAGATGACATAACTTTAACAACTTGCCTATAACATTAAAATTTCCAATTCATAATGGTGGTTCATCATAGGTAATTTCATTATCATCCGTAGGTGTAACCCACATTGGACAACCCTTAGTAGCCTCTTTCTCTCTCTTTTTTTTTATACTTGCGAGGACAGCACCATAACCACATACAGATGGTCCCTAGGACCACCCTAGTCAATAGATCTAAGTGTTTCATCTTAGTTCTTAGTTGCAACAAGGATTAGTAGTTAACTTAATGGCATCTATACTCATTTGATGTCAACTGAACATCTCTCTAGGTTTTATGTCATTATATAGTCCCAAAGGGTTGCGCTTTCGTATCTTTTACCCCAACTAAGATATTTTCATACAAGTATAGTCATTCTTCAACTAACATACTTCTTGCCCCTTTTTTTTTTTCCTTTTAGTTTGGAAATTCATAATAATTCCCTAAGGAGTAATGGAATAATATCTTGTCAACAAGGTTTAAGATCCTACCAACAAGATCTTGTATTCATTAATGTAAAATTCGAGACCTTGTCAATAAGGTTCTTTGACAACAAGTACAAGGTCTTTTGACCATACATTGTAGCATGATATGAGATGGTATGATAGTTTTCATCCCTACACAATGGCCTACGCCAACCACAACTAACTTTTTCACTCCCCTAAAAGTTTTTAGGCCTCAATTACGCCTGGCCATTAGGAGTGAAATTGTCATAATAAGGAGACTTAGTGAGTCTTTTCATTATTAAACATTCCCTAATTATCAACAGATCAAGTAGGGATTTCCAGTGAGAGAACTCAAGTACCATTTACCACTAGTGTTTCACCCTTCCTCGTCAATCATTATACTAAGGTTTTATTGTAATAACATAAGTTAATTGTGTTACTTCCACCTCTCATTCCTTCCTCCTAGGTTATTATTCTAGATCAAGGAGTCCTCTTTCAAAATTAGGGAGTTTTATTACTGCATCAATTATCAGTCCATTTCAACTTCCCAATGTTGTCTCTAGTCCCCTAATCACGCCACACGTGATACATAACAATAAGATTATTGATGGTAGAATCAGGCTTTGCCTTCACTATTAGCAGGTAATGCTTTTCTGTGGCCATACGCATGCTCATCACCCCGTGATGACTATATCTCAACCACTTGTACTCACACAGGTACAATTTTATTCTCTTTTCAAGTAGGTCCTTACGATAAACATCTCCTCTTTACCTTTTAGGGAGAAAGTCTACTTAGTCTAGTTTAATGCTAATTTGGCGGTCAAAATTCATCAAATCATATGATAAGTGACATGCCCCTCATACCCTTAGCACCGAAGTGCCAATAAATGAGCACACCCCACGTGCCTCTAGCACTAGAGTGCTATAGAATCTTACCTTACACTCCTCGAGTGTATTATGGACATAAAGTGCCCTTAACCACCACCCAAATGCACGTCAACATATAGCATAAGTAAACTAAATTATACAAGAGACAACATGCACAAGCACCCCGTGCCGGTGCACCTCACCCTTATCACACAAAAGGGTTGTCTTTCCTCTTATCATAATTTCTCTCTTTTCCTATAGTATACTAAGGGAGGAGCCTTAAAGCTCTCAAGATTCCTTCTAGAACATCATCCCCCTTAATCTCTTGCTTTAAAGTCACTATACACATTTAGAAATGGATTCGACAATCTTGAGGGTTTCTTGCCCTCTTTTCTTATCATCGTTAACTAAAGATGACTTGCTCACTTCAATAGTTTGGATAAAACAAATCTGAAATGTTCTTTAGCTCTTATTACCCTTATTCATTAGGCCTAAATTGTGGTAGCTAGGATCGAGTAATTGTATTCTTTGTTAATCGAGATCAAGCAAATGGTTTAGGACCTCTTTACCTATAAAGCCTCAACCTTGGGGACCTTTCGAAGTCTACATAGTTCTAACTCAGTATAGATTGTACATCACTTTATATATTCAATCAATCACATTCATTTATTACACACTAGTTCCATTATCATTTTCTTGATTACAAGTAAGGCTTACATCTTACCCTTCTGTAAGGTTCTTATAGCTAGTTAAGTATTTTACTTTGTACCATTTCCTTTTAAGTTCTTAACATCACTCTAAATGGCCCTTGAAAAGCTTATAATTTCACTTAGGTAAAGAATTGCTACTCTTGTTGTGATCAGTTGACTACTTTGATAGGCCAGTCAATTGGTCGGCCGTACCCAGTTGGCTTGCTTAGTAAATGGCATTCAACTGGTCACAAATACTATTAGTAGCTTTGTTCATCATCCTCATCAGTTATCTGGTCTCATTCATTCAGCCAACTGGTGCCTCACAATGAGTGACTAGTGCATCTATTGTGTAGCTAGTTGGCAACAAGCCTCAATTAGTTATCTATCTAGACTGAGACCAATAACCCAATCTCCAAAGGAAAGAAGGGAAAAATTCTAATCTTTTCATTGGCATTAATAATCTCAAGTCTCAAAATTAGCAATACTAAAGTGTCATGAAGTAAAATCTAACTATACTCTATCATTCTCCAAGGTATACTTATTATGATAGGTGATATTCTAAATAAAATTCAAGAAATAGTCATTTTAATCAAGTATTACAAGCCTCATATCATCATTCCTCTATACTCCCTTCTAGCACATAAAGCACATCAATTATATGTTTGCCTAATTAGCTGTTCTCATGAGCTAATACCATACCAAATATGCATCATGCTTGCCAAGCTTCTAATCATAAGATTTAAATTAGGACAGTTTTCTTAAACCATTGCTCTAATACCAAATGTGACGACCCAAACTTCCAATTATAGTGATTAAGGTTAAGTACATGATTAATAATCATATATCAAGGTTTGAAGTCATTAAAATTAATTACATCGGGAACAAGTGAGGAAATTTGAAACCTTAATGTTGCTAAGGTCATTAGTTAGACAACCATAATTATTCAAATGCGTGAGTGAATTTAATTATTAATGAGGAGCCTTTGATTCTCCCATCCATCAATTCCAACTCATAAAATCCTTCTACAAGTGTTTCTAAATCATTCTTTAGCATTACCTTAAGAGAAACTAAGGTTTCTAGGTGAATATGAGAAATAGAGCACTTTTGCCCTGGCTAAATTCACTTGCGTTGCGGCCAATTACTCTCGGTTCAACTCCTTATGCCTTCACAAATTTTTCACATTTCGCCGCGACCAAATACCCCTTTCGCCACAGCCAAATACCCTCTGGAACACCCCCAAATTTGTCTCTCAGACTTAGCTGCAGCCAACATCACTATTCACCGTGGCCAATTGCTCTCTATTTTCTTCCCTGGCAGGTTCGCCACATTTGGCCGAGGCCAATTAAATGTTGACCACAGCCAATTCTCTTCTGTTCCTACAACTCCCAAAATTTCATCTCATGTTCTCCAATTCCCCCTCTAGTAACACTATAGGCTACTTTAACTTAGTTTGTGAAGATTTAGTATCTTTCTTTTACCTAATCTACCTAACATATCTATCATTACCCATTCAAAATTCAAATGTGGACCCTTCACCCTTTAGCTACCAAGAACTAGTGAGTTCATAGATTAATGACAGCAAATATATTATTTTGGTCACAAGGCGCATGGGGTCAATGCTTAATGTTCATATAAAACAAATCACTTATCCATTATTAGCCAATTACAATCATAATGTTCAATTCCATGATAATCAAATTACATATACAATCCCTATACTTGGCAACTCATGATGCAATGCAGTAATGATACAAAACTAGCAATTTAGTTACAATACATTTTGTCAAAGCTCCTAAACCTATATGCTACCAAACCATTTAATGATCTTCCATTAATTTTTTCCTTACCACTAAGAGGTCCGGTCCCTGAAAATGTTAGCCCATAATGGGGTGAGATATATAATCTCAGTAACAAAAGGGCAGATTCCATATATATGTACAAGTCAATCAATCTAATACAATTTCATGTCATTAATACCAGAATCATCAATTCAATTTGCAAATGAACTAGTTGAACTACAAATGACTACTGTCTCATACCAACAATCATACACAACATGTTAATGGCCAATAACACCAGGAGAGATCCGTCCACAGCACCTATCCCATAATGAGCACAACCAGGGCTCAGTGTATCTAGGGTCTGATCACAACCCGGTGCCTTATCAAAGCACATGCACGGGTGGCAACCTCACCACAGCTCCACCATAGACTCACAAGGTCTAATCATAATAACAATTCAAGTAGTCAACCAATCATTTAACATTTCAAAATCATATATGTATAAACAATATCAGATCAACATGCACATATACATGGAAGTAGAGAATAACCGCAGTTACCTCAATGAAGCCAATTACTCTTCCCCTAGCTACCATAATAATCCAAATGCACACCAAGCCTATAACAAGCATAATTATCATCATTTCTAATCATAATCAAATATCCAAAGAGTTGAACTACTAATGATAGACTAGAAGTTACTCACCTAATTACCAAGGGATTTGATTTCGGATTCCACCTTTCCCACGCCAGAAATTGCCATAGTTCACTCTAATTTCTAGGTAATTTCACATGAAACTAAAGCCCATATCATAGGTCAACTATAGGGGTCTCAAACTAACAGAAAATGCATCAAGATGGGAAGGATATACTCACTTAACAACAGCCATAGCCTCACCTCTGAAAATCCACCATGGACTCACCAAAATTCGCATTTCAATCATCAAGCCCAGAAAATTGGGTTTTCCACCATTATCTCCTTGTAATTTCACACAATAACAGAACCCATTATAATAATACATCCTTAGGGGCATTTTCCAGTAATGTGATACACAAAATGGAAGGGAAAAGCTTACCTAATCCTCCCTCTAACCTCCAAGTCCGAAAATCTTGCAAGGAATTACCTAACACCAAATTTCAAATTTGAGAAGAAGATGAAAATGCTCAAACCCAGAAATTAATCAGACCAAAATGAAGAGGAGGATGAGAGGGTCAAGTTATATATAACTCACCTTGGCTAAATCATCCTCTAAGAGTCAAAAATGGAGCTTCCATGTCAGTAGAACCCTAGCCTCCCTTAAACCTCCGAATTTCCTCTCTTGAGTATTAGCAAAATGAGGAAGAGGCTGAAGAGTTAAGGTTTTAGATGGGTTTGGGTCAACCCTAAAGCCCAAAATCCACTTAGGTTCAGATGTGTGCTTATTGGGCCTTTGTTTAGTGAGGTGGGCTGTAGAACATTTTATGTTTTTGTGAAGCATGCTGACCCAATGGCCCAATTCCTTGTAGGTTTAGATTTTTATGCTTATTGGGCCTTATCTCATAAGTTGGGCTAAATCTCATGTGTTGGACTTCAGAGTTGTAGTTAGGTTAGGCCAAATTTCAAGAGCCAATTTAATTTAGGTCTGCATATTGTGTGTTGGGCCAACTCACATAAATTGGGTCTTAAACCCCTATTCTACTGAATCAAATTAGGCCATTGCTAGGCAATTTTTCTTGGCCCAAGCCTCATGATAAGGAGTTGGGCTTATACCTAAAAATTATTGGGCCTCTATAAATCTTTATCCATGACTTATTCAAATTAAATTCTGGGCCCCAATTGGGCTTTAGCCCAAATAAAATCTTAAACCTATATTACGAACTTATTCCTTTACAAATTTTCATTCATAAAGCTTGCCCAATTATTTCATGGTAATTATTCTTAATTAGTCCAAATATATTATTGACACCTTAACTAATTCTTGGGGTGTTACAACAAACTCTTTAGTGCAGAAATTTAGTTGCTAAATATCTCATATGGATCTTTAATGCCAAAATTGGCATTTTTCATAATTTTAACTCACACTTACTTTCTAGTATCTAATTCATCCAATTAAACATGTGTATAATTTTCATATACATAAAGGAAGCATGTTGCTTACTTTGGCCATAGTCACATAATATAGCATAAATTTTAAAAATTAATATTTTGAGTTACACAACTCTAATTGAGCAAATTAGGTGTCATCTTAAAGGTCATGACATGAACTTCTCACTATAAAAATTTTAGGTCAAAATAAATCCATTTGGTCTTTTTAAGGAACACAAAAATCAGAGCTGGTATAGTATGAATAATAATAAGACCATGACAGCTTTTTGGAGCCAACTTTGGAAATTTTCCAACTATTCTATAAAGCTCCAAAAAAAAATAATACAAACTTTAGCTTTATGGAAATCTTCAGATGTCCTCTAAATGTTCACCAAATTTCAACCCCAAATTCATTCATTTAGGTAGTTAAGGACAAAGAGACAGTTTATAGTTCAATTAGTCAAGTTTTTGGTTTCAAAATGCCCCAATTAAGTTCTAATATGCTACTTCTTGCCATGAGCAATTTTTAACTCATATATGCAATATTTATGAATGTCCATCATGTAAAATATGCCTTACAACTAAAAATCACCATTCCATTTAAAGGTATGCACATAGGATCAATGGAATTCCATACATCAAATCATGTTCCCATGCCATATACATATATTAAATGGTCATACACTTATGCCTTAATACTTTTGCACAAGTTGCTATCACACTTCATCAAAATATACTTTTATGTATACACAAATACATCATTAAATTCCTAGACTATACTCTTGATAACTTGATCTCTCTAGGTCTTTGCTTCATCATTTCCCTTCTTTTACTCTTTACTTTACCATAGTTAGTATCATACAAGGGGTGAGATTCTGGGGAGAATCTCAATAGCAATACTTAACCATTCAAGTGCATACAATAGATAATTCAAGAATGAAATGCAAGTATATATAGTCGTGTACATATAAAACACATAAAACATTGAATTGGCATGAAACATTTGAACTCATCTAGCCATAGCATAAAACATTCTAACTAGGCTTATCTCTGGGTAAGGGAATGTAATATCTGGTCCTCCGAAAACGTGAGAAAACGCGAAAATTGTAACATTAGATTTCTCTGTAAGCGTACAAAACTCACCAGATACAAAAGGAAGTCCCTCAAAGAGAAGGATTGGAGACCCAATAAAATTAGAATAATATTCTAAACCTTAAATAATAATGATCCAAGGCCATAGGTGCCCTCAAACTAGAGTCAGAATAACCAAACGAAATTTAACAAGAATGTAATGAAACGTAATGGTATTTTTGTAATTTTGTACACTTTTTGAAAAACTCATAGGAGGGCTTTTTAAATGGAAAATCTGAGATCTTCAGGGTTCTTGGAGGCCCTAAAAACCATGGGAAGACCCGAGACAATTAAAACCCCTTCAGTGGATGTTTTCTAATAATAGTTGACCTAAACTTTAACTGGTTCATTCGGGTAGGTTTTAGCTCCGAATTAAGTGATTCCAAAGGCATTTTATAAGTTAGAAAACCTAAATTTTATGATGGAAAAAATGATTATAAAAAAGGAGCTAAAACGAATATAAAACAAAAATGCCAAGAAAGCAGGACATAAATGGAATTTTTAAGCAACAAAGTTAAGAAACCAAGTGATATATGTCGTGCTCCTTCTCCTCCCTCACTTAGACTGACTTATTTCTTGCCCAAACCAAAGAGGAAGACTAGCAAGGAGGATGCACAAGAGGGAGGCCATGGAAGAAGGAAAAGCTTGCAAAAAGGTATGGAAATCTTTGGTTTTTCAAGCATCTTCCTTCACCAAACTTGTTCCTCTCTTCCTCCTTTTCATTCCTATGGTTTTTATGTTGCATATGGGACTGTTTTGTGGCTGGTCTAGAGGGGAGAGCTTAGAATTTCAAAGAAGAGCATGAAGCAATGGAAAAAGCCTTTGAAATTGTCTTGAAACAAGGTGAGTTCCCTTACTCTTCTTGCAATTTTTCATTGTTCTTCTTTGTGTGAGTTTTGCCCCACTTAGAGCCCATCTAAGGGAGACAAAATTCTGACCTAACCAAGGAAGAATTATAAGTTTTGGAGTGTGAGAAGTAAGTAGGTGCAAAAAAAATGGAAGAAAACCTAGTAAAATTTAAGATAGCAAAGTTAGGGATTCATTGAGACATTGTGAAATTTGATTTGATTCAAGAATTTCCTAGCTTGTGTCAGTGTTTGTATAAGTTCCTAAGACCCTTAGGAAGCTTTCGAAGTGGCTTCGCCTTCAAGAAAAAAATTTGAAACTCCATGGACTCCATTTATGGTGCTTGGCTCAGCCTAAAGAGGTTCTTCTACCTAGGGAGTATTTTAAATTTTTCTAAGCCTAGAATTGCATCATATATGATGAGAGAGTATGAAAGAAAGTTTTGGAAAAAATTTAGAAAGCCTAGAAAGTGTGATGGAGATATAAGTTTCATATTGTAGCACAATGAAGCAACACATAGCTAGGCTCCTTGAAATGAATGTGTGATGGCTCTGAGAATTTTAAATAGAGCCAAGAGTCATAGATTAAGGGAGCGAATAGAGCCAAGATCATGAATTCCCAAAGTTGCTTCATTAGGTGCCTTATGGAACCATAATTGAACCATATGAGTGCCTAAGTCATTCCAATGTGTATGTAGCTTTAGTGGATGTTCCAAGAATGTAATTGGATCCCATTTCATGTGTTTAGAAAAAAGGAATCAAGCTCCACCTCTTTGTAAGTGTTTGGCCAAGGGGGAGGAAGGAATTTCAAGAGGTTAAAATGTGTTCTTATATGCAAGGTAGCTCTCTCTCCTTTCTCTTATGCATCTTTAGATGTTTTCTTGTCTTTGAATGTGTGTGAGTATGTTTAAGCCATGAAAGATATTTCTAGTATGTATTTATATGTCATGGTACCATGATGCTTTGCTTATGCACTTGAATGATATTTTTATAAACATGAATGGCTTGCTTGAGTGTGGTGAAGCTAAAAGTCCCTTAACTAAGATGAAGATAAGGCAAAAGTCCCTAAGAATGGGTGAGACAAAGCCAAAAGTCTCTAAAAGAGTGAGGCTTAGTCAAAAATCCCTTAGGAAAATAGGTGAGGCAAGTCCAAAAGTCCCAATGAGAATGGGTGAGGCTAAACCCTTGTCTTGGCAAGCCTATGTATGATTTATGTGGCTTCTTGAATGCAATAATTTTGCTTTATGCATGTTTATGAATTTTAAGATAGCCATGCATGCATTTTTAGACTTGAATTTGCATCCATCATATGTACTTGAAAGAGAGAAGAGTTATTGGGGTTCTTAGAATCTCACTCTTCCCTCCCCATTTTCTAACATATCTAGGTGGATCAAGAGAGCAAAGAAATGGGAGCCACCATACTTGAAGACATGAAGATTGGCAATGAAGTTGTAAAATGTTTGTATTATAGCTATGTAGTTGTCAAATGATGTATCTCCATGATACATATGATGTATAAGTCCTTGAACATGTGTAACTACATGAATATGTGAGGTATATATGAGAATTGGAAGCAAATGTATGGTATTGCATGGTTTTGACATTGTATGGCAAGAATAAGCATGTGTATTCCATGTGTGTATCATCAAGTAAGAGAGTGAGTTTGTAAAATCTTGGTTGTTGGACCCTTAAGACATGTTTTGTAGACTATTTTCATGCTTTCCCACGTGCTTAAGTGGCCCTATAAAAGTTAGAAGCAAAAATGGACCATTTGGTACCCTTTTAGAAGCCAAAATGTGGCATCTTGCAACCCTATGTCAAGATCAGACCAAATGAACAAAATTCCTCATGAAATGTGGCACGCATATAGATCTTGTCTAAAGCTTTTTGGGAAGCTAAAGTGCATAATATTTAGAGCTCTAGAGAATATTTGGTGAATTTTTAAAGTTGGCAAATTTCCATAGATTTGGTTTTGTCATTGTGCAGTTGGTCAGAAACTTCATCTCTGTCATTCGTGAGGAAAATGGTGTCCAATGGCTATAAAATTTCAAGGCATAGACTAGACATTTCCAGTTACTTCTAGCAACTAGAAGCACCTCATTTAGAGGTTTGACCAGAGACTTATGAATTTTTGAAGTTTTATGTCAGTACTAGTAGCACTAGTTGAGTTTATGTACTATTTCATCAGTTTTCAGTAGCTAAACATGTCTAGCTTGGCTCATAAGTATTTTTCATAAAATTAATATCAGTAGATTTCCAAATTAGTATATTTTGCTTGAATTGGATTTTTGTGGAATTAGTTATGTATTTTTGACGTTTATATTAATAAGTTGCATTAGAAACGCTAGACAGTCTGACCTATGTCACTTTTCTATTGTCAAGGGTGGTCCAAATGATGTTTCATGACTTGAAATTATTTTTAGTATAAATCAATTATCCAGAGCTTTCCAGAAATCTATAGTTTGTTTGATATTGATTTTTCTAAATTTAGTTATGATTTTTCAAATTCGCACCAGAAATCTTTCAAATTGGACCCGAGACTAACTTGCATTATTTTGTGTATATATGCTAGAAGCTTGAGTTTTTGGCAACATTTTGATATGGTTTTGAGTTGTGTGAATGTATTTTAATTGGAGGATAACAAGAGTAAGTTCTTATGGCCCACGGAAAGTGAAATGAAAATTTTAAGTATAGCGTAACGCAACATAATGCAATATTTTAATTGAATTTTTCTACCAATCTTACTATGCCAAGGAAAAGTGACTAGGAATGAGATCGAGAAAGACTAGATAAATATGGTGTTACAAGAAAGAACTATTGTACTTAATTCCCTGCTACTCTTTCTAAGAGCCAAAAACATAATTAATACATGTTTAAAACTCATACTAGTATAGCTAATTCAAGCATGAACTTAAGTAACTCATAAAATAACTAATACACACAACACATCTCAACTCAAACATATCTAAATGCATGCAAGGAAGGAATAGTAAGTTACCTAATTAAGCTAGGAATCTTGATCAAGTACTAGCTTACTTGCTCTTTTGCTTTCTTTTTGTTTTTCTTGGTTCCACACACACACAAGGGTGTGGTTAGGCTAGCTTGGCCTAAATACATAAATTAAGATAAAAAATAACTAATTTGGAATCATTTCATCTCATGCTATCATTGTATATATATATTAGAACTTGGAGTATAAATTTAAGTGACTTTAAGTATCTTCCATTACCTCTTTCCATTTGCTACACTTCATGTAGTAACTCCATCATTTAACTATCTCATTTTTTTCTTTGGTTCTCATAGCTAAAACAAGTCTAACAGCCCATTTGGTATTGTGTGGGAAAAGGAAAATGAAAGGGAATCAATTGGTTTATGCATTTGGTATGAAGAAAAATGATAGAAATGGAAAGAAGGTAGGAATGACAAATTCCAGTGCTATAGCTCAGGAGAGGAAAAAAGTTTTTGAGCCAAATTTTGCGAAAAGTCCTTAATACCCCCCTTTGGTACAAGTTGAATAAAACCATTCATCCTATCCTTGGCATAATTGTGCACATGCTGTGGTTGTCATCATCTTTGTTGTACTTAATCTCTATTGTGGAAGGCTTCTTGATCGCCGACTTAGCCATCGCTGGCCACTGTCAACTCTCTAGATCTTTGACAATCTCTATCTTGCTTTATCTTGGTTTCTAGGTTAGTGTCTTTGCACATTCTTAATACTCACTCTTCTAAACCCTTGATTTTATCAAGTTTTCATTGAACACATGTAGGCTTCCTTCTCTCTTTCTCTTAGCTAAACCATAAAAGTAGAATTCCAAGGAATAGAAATTTTTCATAGCAAAATCATATCTTATCTTGAAGCTCTCTTGATGGAGATTCCTTTGATCAAATTGGTTTCCTTAAATTAGCACTTTTACTTAAGGTGATAGCCACTAACTTCACCATTTATAGAAACCAAACCCACTATAAGAAAGAGCATGAAGAGTAGCAGTTTCATAATTGAATTATAGCAAAATTTTGCATAAATCCTTAACTATTATGCCTTACTTTTCCTTCTCTCTCCTCCTTTCTTCATGCCACCCTGTAGTTGAAATTGGAGCTACACAAAGTTAGTTGAAAGTGAGGAAGAAGATGAGGCATGCCACTTATATCAAGAAGTTAAGATTTTTTGTCTTTTTAGAAACCAACTACTCCATACCAAAATTTAAACTCTTTTCTTTATTAAAAATATCTGTTTAAAGGTTATAGGGATTTAAAATAGTTTAGAAAAGTCTAGTAAAAAATATTACTACTGATGATCTTCACTTCTACACCATCAAGGATTTAACTAAACTAATCTTATTTGGTTAATTTACTAGTCTTATTTTATTATATTATGATGAGGGATACATGTTTCTTATGTTAATTCTTATGTAAATTCTTAATTTTTTTTCGCTTTGTGATTAAATTGACTTTTACCCCTATAGTCATTTCTATTTGTTCAACCTCTTTAATAATATTTTTCTAGATCCCTCTACCTTATACATCATTTAACTTTTTCTTGTACTCAAAAAGTAACAATTCAAGGTCTATAGTGGCTCAAAATAGCTTAAAATGGCACCATCACATTGATTTTCTCTTTTTATGTGCCATCACTATTCTAACAAATTTGATTCATTCAAGTCATTTTGGTTAACTCATTTAATCTTATTATAATGAGAAATGCCTTTCTCTCACTTGTAATATTGAGAGTTATAACATTCATTATATTTCTACTTTTATGGTATAGAACCTTTTATGGTTGTCCCTATTTAAGTTTTAACTTAACTTTTACTTCTTTTTCTCTTCTTAATTAGTTTTCTACTCCTTTTATGCTTCCTTTTACATTATTTAAGGAGTCTAGACTAATTTAGAAATATAGGATATTATACTATCACTTTCCCTATATTTCTTTTGTTACACTGCAAAACCCTTTGTAGTTACCTCTTTTGGACCTTAAGTTAATTCTTAACCTTATTTTCATATCTTAATTAGGCTTTTAACCACATATTACCCTTTCTCTTACTCTTATGTAGTAGCTTGGCCTAGTATGAAATACCAGACATTACAGGTGTCTTTATAAAGTATAAGTGCTTCATACAATCTCATGGTGGCAAATTATATAGAACTAGCACAATCGACCATAAACTATGGTTGGTACTTATATTTCCTTATAGTTGGAACTCGTCTTTTGCTAGATCTAATCGAACATTTCTAAAATCACCAAAGAAGTCAATATGTTATTCAGTGAATGATTTCCATCTAATAAGGTCAAACGAATACCTTAACTCATTATTGTTAATGTGTTCCTCCTTGTACCACCCCATCTTCTTAGCTATATAGTGAGCCATGTATAGCTTTTGTAACTTAGGCTTTATCAAACAATGTTGCATAATTTATATGGTACTTTGTTTCCTCGATGACCATTTGATTTCCATATAAAAAGCTTGCACTTAGGACATAATTATGCATTGGCGTGCATCCACTAATATAAGATGTAGTCATTCTCACATGCATTGATTTTGGTGTAATCCAATTCAAGTTCCCTAACAACCTTCTTCACTTTGTAGTAGGAGTTAGGTACCAACGTGCCCTTCAAAAGAACATCCTAGAATAAATTTAGCAACTTATCCATAGATTTATTGCTCAAATGGTTAAGGCACTTTAATTGAAGAAGCTTGTTTGTAAAAGACAGCTTCAACCCCTTGTTACAACTTAAATAAGGGTAAGCATCTTCCAATTACTGAAAGAATTAGCTAGTCTACACATTAGGGGGCTTATTGTGTTTTGATCCACAATTCCCCTTATATGAATCTATGTGGCTATACATATCATGTAACATGTCAATGATGTCATCCCCCTCAACATTATCCTCTTCCACTTTGTCATTTTCCTTATGAAAGGGATTATGGGTACCAAGTTGAACATCTCCATGTAAGTCCCACACTTTATGACTTTTACTGAAACCCTTCTTGAAAGGATCTACCTTCGCTTCTTAACTTTTATGCCATATTCCTGTATCCCTAGCATAGGCACCAAATCATATCAGTCACCACTAGTTGACTAAATGCTCACTGGAGAAACTCATCAACTCCTTGTTTATGTGTTAGATCATCTCTATTCATGATCTTTATTCCATTAACATCATTACAAGTCAAGTGATTGGTCAGAGTTAAGGTATAGATGAAGTAATGCCTAGCTTTTTCCTTTTATCTTTAAAGATTAACCAATAAATATGATTAAAATTCTTATTGTGGATAGCTTAAGTGTAATATTCGGTTATCGTTAAACAATGGAAATGAGTGCATTTTCAAAGCAAGTCCCTAGAAATTAATTAGTTAAAGTCCAAAAAAATTTAAGTAGCATTCTAAACTCCTAAAAATGAGAATCTCAGGCTCAGACGAAAAGAAAAATGGAGCTAGAATGAAGAAACAAAATTGAACAAAAAACTTACGAAACATAATGGTATTTTTGTAATTTTTAGCAAATTTTGGAATTCATATAGGTGGGTTTTTTAAATGAAAGTTTTGAGTTCTCCAAGGTTCTCAAAGGCCTTAAAAATCATGGGAAGTCCCAGGACAGTTAAAACCCCTCCGATGGACGTTTTCCAAAGACGGTGAACCTAAACTTTGATAGGTTTGTTTGAGAAGGTTTTAGCTTCGATTTGAGTGCTTCCAAAGGTATTTTACTAAATTGGGAACCTAAATTTCATAATGGAAAAGACGATTCTCGAAAAGGAGCTAAAACGAACTAGAAATGAAAATGCCAAAACAAAAAAGGCAAAATTGGGATTTTTGAAAAGTCTTTCTTAGACTCCACCTATATATATATGGCGCCCCACCTCCTTACTCACTTAGCCATATATGTTTCTGCCCTAAACTAGAGGAGGAACCCTAAGAGTGAGGCACACAAGAGGGAGAGGAAGAGAAGGAGAAAGACAAGGCAAAAGGTATGGATTCTTGGTTATTTTTCATGATTTTTCTTTAGCAAACCTCTTATCCTCCATTTCTCCTTCTTTCCTATGGTTTTATTGAAGTTTATGGATCTGTTTTGAGGGAAGAACAGAGGAAAAAATTCGGATTTGAAGAGAGGAGGCCAAAGAAAGGAAGAATCAAGCAAGAAAATAAGGAAAAACAAGGTAAATATTCCTTCCATGGTAGCCACCTCTTGCTTCCTTCTTCTCCTTGGTTCGTCCCACTCATGAGACTTCAAGAAGGCTTAGATTTTGGGCAGAACCAAGGGTGAATATTAGGAAAAGGAGTGTGAAGAATAAGAATATGTAAAGGGAATTAACAAATAACCATGGAAATTCAAGATAGCAAATCTAGGGTTTCAAGTGTTCCTTGTAACATCTGATTTGATACCTTAATTCCTAGGCCTAAATGAATGTTTTAATGAGCTCCTAAGGTCCCTAGAAGACTCCCCATATGTTTCTTCCATTAAAAAAACAAAGTAAAGTCCATTGGTGCCCTTACACTTCATAGTCTCGGCCTAAAGGGGATGAGGCACCTAGGGAGAGTTTTAATTTGTTTCAAGCCCATTTTTGAGTCATATATGATGAATGAAGATGAGGGGAAGCCTTGAAAAAAATTTAAAAACCATAGAAAGTGAGGATGGCCTTATATGTTCCATAATATGACCTAAGGAAGCAACATGTAGTTAGGCTCTTTGTTTTAACTGTGTAATGACTCCAAGAGACTTAAAAGGAGTCAAGAATCATAAATGAAAGGAAAGAATGAAGCCTAGAACTCATTTGATGGGTGTTGC
The DNA here is from genome assembly GCA_026724425.1 of Erythrophleum ivorense. Lineage (NCBI taxonomy): Eukaryota > Viridiplantae > Streptophyta > Magnoliopsida > Fabales > Fabaceae > Erythrophleum > Erythrophleum ivorense. The sequence continues at coordinate 48,265,697 of JAIUCV010000003.1, read as the reverse complement.
TTCATTAGGTGCGTTCTTGGAACCATAAAAAGGCTTATTAAACTAAGTTGGTGTTTAAGGAAGATGTATAGCTTTAGAAATGATTCCATGAATCTAATTGGATTCCATAAATTGTGTTTAGGCTAAGAGAAACCAATTCCACACCCTTATGTGTGTGAGAGGAAGGGAGCATTGTTTCAAGAAGAAAAGTTTGTGGTTGCACCAAGGGTAGCTCACTCATCCTTCTTTTGTAATATCTGGTTCTTTAAAAACGAGAGAAAACACGAGAAGCGTAACTTATGATTTCTCCGTAAATGTATGAAACCCACCAGCTATAACGAGAAGTCTCCCAGAGTGAATGATTTGAGGCCAAATAAAATTAGGATAAGATTCTAGATAATGAAAAATAAGGATTTGAGCCTTAAGTTGCCCAAAAACCAGGGCTGGAGTGATTCAAAAAAATTACCGAAAGGCCGATGGCATTTTCGTAAATATAGGTACTTTTTGAAAAACTCATAGGGGCTTTTTAAATGGGAAATTTGAGCTTTCCGGGGTTCTCAAAGGCCCTGAAAATTATGGAAAGTCCCGGGACAATTAAAGCCCCTTCGGCATACGTTTTCTAATGACAATGAGCTCGAACTTTGATTAGATCATTTGGGAAAGTTTTAGGTCCAAATTGAGTGATTCCAAAGGCATTTTATAAGTTAGAGAACCTAAATTTTATAATGGAAGAGACAGTTCTCAAAAAGGATCTAAAATGAGTTCAAATGGCTTGGTCAAAGTGCAATGGCAAAAACGTAAATAAAGTGAAAAGTTACAAAAATCCCTTTTCTTCTTTTTAAAAGTGGCACGCCCCTTCTTCCTTATTCTACCACCGACTTCTAGCAACTCTCACAAGTCTAGTATCGCATCCAAAGAGGGAGGAGAGAGAAGGGAAAAGAAGGAAGAAAAGGTATGGAAATTCACCAAATTTCTTGGTCTTGTTTTTACCAATATTCTTCCTCTCCTCAAGACCTTTCCATTGGTGGTTTTAGTTTCAAAAAAGGGGCAAATTCATGGCTGGTTTCTTAAAAGAAGGGAGGATTATGAGGAAACTTTTGATAGCATAATTTTCTCTATGGAATAAGGAATCCAACAAGGTAAGTTACCACTTGAAATATATGCTCTTTCTTTGTTTTTCTTCTCCCTATTTATTTGGCCATTCTAGGGAATTATTGAAGGAGAGGTAATTAGGACTAAAACATGAGTAAACTAAAGGTTTAGATGGGAGAGGAACAAGAATAGGCAAGTGAAATTATTTGAAATGCATTAGAATGTAAGATATGGATATTAGGAAGTGTGTTGCATTATGATTTATATGAAGCTTCTTAGTAGCATTTTCAATTGTCTAATAACTTATATGAGTTCTTAGGGTCCCTAAGAAGCTTCTTATATACATCTTCCATCAAGAAAATGAAGCAAACCCACTTAGTACTCATATGGAGCATGGTTTCAGGTTAGGCTAGAAAGAGTACCAAGGGAAAGTTTTAATTTGTTCCAAGCTTATTTTTGAGTCATGCATGATGGAAGAGTGTGAGAGGAAGCCTTGGAAAAATTTTAGAAATCATAGAAAGTGAGATGGCCTTGTATGTTCCATATTATGGCTTAAAAAAGCAACACCTAGCTAGGCTCCTTAAATTGATTGTGTGATGACTCCAAGAGGTTTAAATGGAGTCAAGAATCATGAATAGATGAAGAGAATGAAGCCAAGATAATATTTTCCTAAGGTTGCTTCATTAAGTGCATTATGGAACCATAAAAGAGCCTTAGGAGTCTCCTAACTTTTCTAGTAAATGTATGGCCTTAGAATTTGATTCAAGAGTGTAATTATCTTCCATATGATGTGTCTAAACCAAGAGAAATGATCTCCACCTTCTTGGGTGTGTGAGGTCAAGGGAAAGGACTCAAGGCTTAAGAAAAAAGTGTGTAAATGCAAGCAAGGTAGCTCACTTCTCTTTCTCTCATGCATGAATATATGCTTGACTTGTCTTTGAATGTATGTATATGTATTTTAAGCAATGAAAAGTATTCTAACATGAGCTTTTACTCTATTGTGCCATGATGTTACATTATACTTTCATATGATGCTTATTATGTGTGTTTGGGTTTGCTTGAGTGTGGTGAAGCCAAGAACCCTTGGCCATAGTGAGGATGAGTTAAAAATCTTTAAAATTGGTTGAGACAAAGTAAAGAGTCTCCCAAGAGTGAGGTTGACTCTCAAGAGTAAGGTTGAGTCAAAAACCTCTTAAAGAAATGGGTGAGGCAAACCCACTTACTTGGCAAGCTTATGTATGCTATGTATGACTTACTCACATGCCAAGATTGCTTCTTGAATGTTCATGTTATTCAATATGCCCATACATGCAATTGTAAGACATAGTTTGTATGCTTTTATGTATGGTTGAAATGAGAGATGAGCTATTGAGATTCTTTGAATCTCATCCCCTCCTCTCCAATGTTCTAACATGCTAGGTGGACAAGATAATGGGAGCCTACAACTTGGAAAATGAGATTATGGCAACAAAGTGCATGAATTTTTCTTCTTTATGGCCATATGGATGGCAAAGTGGCTTTGTATATATTATTTTTGAGATGTAGGCTCATGTATAAATGTAAAATGATATATGACTCTTGTATAGACTATACGTGGTATGAAATCAATAGAAATGGAAAGTTTAGTTTCTTGATGGTTTGATGTATTAATGTAATAATGGAAGTGGAATGGCCAAGTTGAGATGCATGAGGCTTGGAACTACTTGGGCAGTTCATACAAGTCATATACATGATTTTAAACTTGCCCAAGAGATGCCAAACATTAAAGGAGGCCATTTGGACATATTTGGTATCTCATATGGAGCAAAATTAACCATATTGGTAACCTATACCACTTTTTGTCCAAATGAGCTCTTCTTGGTCTGAAATTTGGCATACATCTAGAGCTTTTGAGAGCTTTTTGGGAAGCTAAAGTGCATAATTTTTGGAGGTCTATAGAATATTTGATGAATTTTCAAAGTTAAGAATTTTTTTGGTTTTAGTTCAATATACTGTTCATTCTGGTCCGAAATGAAACTCTATCACTCATAGGACAAATGATGTCCAATTGCACAAAATTTTGTAGGGAGAAACTAGACTCTCCCAATGACTTGTGCCAATTGGAAGCACCTCATTTAGATGTCTAGAGAGGGAGATATAAATTTTTGAAGTTTTCGTCCAGTATCAGGTGTCTAATCAGACCTATGTTATTGTTTGATTGGTTTTTGAGGCCTAAACATGCCTAGACTTCCCCTCTAGCTAACATCCGTAGTTTTCCAAATTGGTATCATTTGCATGGATTGGATTTTTGTGAAATTAATTGGACATTTTTGAAATTTATAGTAGAAATCTGTATCAATACAAGCATCCAGTTGGACCTTTGTACCTTTTTTGATGTCAAACATGGTCCAAATGCTATGTTCATGACTTGAAATTATTTTTAGTGCAAAGTTAACACTCAGAGCTTTCTACGAAGTTATAGCATGTGTGATTTCAATTTTTCTAAAATTAGTTATGATTTTTCAAAGTTTATAGCAGAAAAAGAAAAATTTTGGCCGAGGTTACAACTATAAATTTTATGTATTCCCTTCCCTTACACGAGTTCTAGGCCACTTTTGATGATGGAATTGAGTTGTATCTATGTAATTAAATATGAGAATATGATACATGAGCTCACATGGTCCACAAGACATCAAATGAAATTTTTATCCCCTACGCAATGTAAAAATATTCACTTTTTATATGCTATTTTCTTGTGTTGTTTAGAAATACATGACATGAGACTTAGAAATAGCATGAGGCAAAGCTAAAAAATTATAGTGTTACATCTCTCATGCATGAATGAACGCTTGACTTATCTTTGAATATGTGTATGTGTGTTTTAAGCGATGAAAGTATTCTAGCAGGAGCTCTTATTCCATGGTACCATGATGATGCATTATGTCTTCAAATGATTTTTATTATATTTACTTGGGTTTTCTTGAGTGTGGAAAAGCTAAAAACTTTTAGCCATAGTGAGGATAAGCCAAGAACCCTTAAAACTGGTTGAGACAAAGCAAAGTGTCTCCCAATAGTGAGGTTGAGCCGAAACCTCCTTGACAATAGTGAGGTTGAGCCGAAACCTCCTTGAGAAAATGGGTGAGACAAGTCCAAAATCTATAAATGAATGAGTGAGGCTAATCCACTTATTTGGCAAGCCTATGGATGCTTTGTATGACTTACTCATATGCCAAGAATGCTTCTTGAATGTTCATGTTAACCATGATGCTCATGCATGCATTTTCAAGACTTGTTTTGCATTCTTTATGTATGATTGAATGGGAGATGAGCTATTGGGATTCTTTGAATTTCATTTTCTCCTCTCCAATGTTCTAACATGCTAAGTGGACTAAGTGGACAAGGTAATGGGAGCTAACAACTTGGAAGATAAGAGATTGACAACAATTTGCATAGATTTGCTTCTTTATGGGCATATGAGTGGAAAATGTTGTAATATATTGTTGTATATGTCCTATGACATTATGACCATATATAATTATGCTAATGTATTATGTATAAATGAGATTTAATGTTATATGTATGGTCTAGTACATTTTGAGTATGGAATGGCAAGACTAACATTATGTAAACTTGTGTATAGCATGGGGTGAGAGTATGAGTTTCCAAATTCTGGATTTGTGCACTTTTGAGACAAGTTTAAAATTTCATTTTGGTGCAATCCCATGTGCTCAAGTGGCCACCCAAGTTTGGGAAGCAAAATTGGACACTTTGATGCTAGTAGAGACCATAAAAATGACCAAACCGAAATCCTATGGCACAAACTAACAAAATGGATGAATCTTCCCATGAAATTTGACAAACATGTAGAACTCATTGAGAGATTTTTGGAAAGCTAAAGTATAGAAAAATCAGAGCTCTACAAAATTAATTATGAATTTTTAAAATTGGGATTTTTCTACTATTCTGGTGTATGTACTGTTCATATGGTCAGTTTTGTGTTTTGTGTCATTTGAGCATCAAATGGTGTCAATTGCTTATAAATATTTACAAGAATAAAGTAGAGGTTATAAGATTTCTGTGGCCACTAAGATCACCCCATTTAGAGGTATGATCAGAAAGTTATGAATTTTTAAAATTTAATGTCAATACCAGTAGTGTCACTTGACCTCCTATACTGTTCTATCATAATTCAGTTCCTAAGTGGTCTTGGTGTGGTCTGGAAATATTTTTCCCTTAGAGTTAACATCTGTAGCTTCTCAAAAACTGAATTTGCATGATTTAGATTTTTCTAGAGTTAATTATGAATTTCCAAAATTTATAACAGTAACCTGTGATAGTAGCTTAGACATCTGAGACCTTAGGTGCTTTTCAAATATCAAACGTCTTCTACTTGATATTCCATGACCTGAAATTATTTTTATCATAAAGTAGACATCGATAGCTTTCGATAATGGTAAAGAATGTATGATTTCAATTTTTCTAGAATTAGTTATGATTTTTCAACTTTTGTGACAAAAAACATGAAATTTTGGGTGAGGCTACACTATGGTATTTTGTGTGTTCCATCCACTTGCACGAGTTCTATGCCACTTTCTTGGATGGTTTTGAGTTTTATTAGGGTAATTAAATATTTGAATGAGTTTAATGAATTCATATGGTCCATGGGACATTGAATAAAAAATTTATACGCTACGCAACTCTAAAATACTCATTATTTTAATGCCAATTTCCTTGCTTTCTCTTGAAATACATGGTATGAGTCATGGAGGTAGCATGAGATAAGCTATAAAGCTATAGTGTTACATTAAGCAAAATAACACATGAATTGTTTCACACTTTTAAGGTCACATATCTTCCCATATAAAAGATTAGTATTTGCTTGTACAAGTTCAAGGATCCGTAATTGAGATTTGAAAAAAGAATTGAAGCCAAGACTTATTGCAAATCATGCACACATCAACAATCTTAGATTTTAGTAACTTCCACTAGGATTTAATGCAGAGAAATTGCAATATTTCATTCATTAAAAATAGAAGAGCATAATGTATGATTGAGAAACACTTTTTTTTTCATTGATCTTCAAAATCAAACAAATAGCAAAGAAAATGAAATTAATCTTTTTATATTGATTAACTAGACATTACAACTACAATGCATGGGAGGAGAGTAGATTAGAGAACTACCATGTTATCTATCATGTTCTACTAAAAAATTAAATGAACAAGAGAAAAAGGTTTTCTATTTGAAGAAAATTAAAAGCTTCAAATAATAACATCCAGAATAGATTTAAATTATATTGCATTAGCTTTGTTACACATAACTAAATATATTAATATAGTAGCAAGAATATCAATAAATATGAAGGGATCAAACAAAAGGAACTTTAGAGAATGATTATAAAGCCTCAACAAAAAAGAGATCAAAAGAAATTGCTCCTAGGCAAACAAAAAATCCTAGCCACTCTCAACTCGCCTAAAGCTTCTTCTTCGTTGGCCTTTTAAATTTCTTGCCTAAAAGTAGGTCAAATATAGACTTCGTCAAGTCCAAATCACTATTTATTAAGAAAAAACCCCAATTCTTAATTTCTACTTAAAGATGAAGAGAGAGAGAGGGAGAGAGAGGATCCATTTTCTAATTGTGCATGCTTATGTAGATATGAAAGTTGGGACTATAAGTAGGGGATTTTTTAAGTTTTTTTTAAATTAATTTATTTACTATCTTTGTTTACTACCTAAATGAAGCTCTAGCTAGTAATTAGCAATTCACACCCATATTAACCTATCAATTAATTAATAAGAGCATGTAAAAATACTTGGAATCTCCCCCTGTGAATATACATTCTTGTATAAACCCTCCTGATTAAACAATAGAATCATCTTCTTGGAATCTACCCTTTTCACTAAAAATAATGTCCCTCAGATAATACCTCTCTCCCCCACCCCGAAGAATGAAAGTAAATAACTAGAAAAAGGCAAGCTTGATTTGCGAAATAAACACAAATGCCAGAAATAAGAAAGCCCCACATTCTGATATTAAGCTAATAGAAAAAAAAATAAAGCAATATATCTAAATCTGAAAGACAAAGCAGGGAGAAAATATCAAAGCTCATTGAATAGCAAGCCACACATTCATAATAGTGAAAAAGGGATATGAGAAACTTACTAGGTTAAGGTATGACATTTCATCATAGGGTTTTCATTGAGCCACACAAACAAACTTCCTCTTTCCTTTGTCTCTTTCTCTATAAAAAAGTTGATCTAGTCATAGCTAGTATGGGGTTAAGGAATTCAAATGTTGCTACTTAGAAGCGGGTATTGGATTCATGATGAGGAGAAGTGTTAGATAGAGGAAGATGAGTATTGGCTTCGTGCATGCGATTGATCATAAAAAGGGCAAGAGTTTTGAACTTGGAAGGGATTAAGGGAAGGCATGGGACTTGTTACATCTTCATTTCTAGCTCATACCCATCATGCCTTGCATGCTCATATACATATGGGAAGCATAAAAGGGAGATCATTTTCTTTAGGTTCATATTCTTTCTCTATGGCATCATGCATGGGTAGACATTCACTTTAGTGTCACATGGATCGGGTGAGCTCTTTCTATGCATCCTCATGTTTAATATCACTATTAAGACTCATTTCAATCCCAAAAATATGCTTTAAACCCAGGGAAAGCAAAAAGGGATATGAGACATGCAATTTCGTTTTCGACAGATTTGGCCTCATTTCTGGGCAAAGTTTGGAAATTCATAACTAAATACAGAAAAATAGAAAACATGCTCTCCTGGTCACTATGGAAAGATTAAGGGGTCTAATTCATGCTAAAATATGTGCAAGTCATAACATCCCACACACAGGACGTTTGACATGTACAATCATCTGAAGGTCGGAGGGGGCTCTGCTATTGTCACAATTTACTGATATGGATTTCAAAAATGTCTAACTAATTCCACAAAAATACAATGCATGAAAATGATATCACTATGGAACTATGTGGATGTTAAATAGAGAGGAAAAATGTCTCCAGATCAATTCATCAAATCAAACTCCCGGAAACCAATGAAACAGTACCTCGGGTCTGGTAGGATGACTGATGCTGGGCTGTAGCTTCGAAAATGTATATCTTCCTCTCTAGACCTCTAAATGAGGTGCTTCTAGTTCCTATAAGTCCCTGTGACTATCTAGTTTCTGTCTATAAAATGTCGGAGCCATTGGACTACGTTTGCCTCTCGGATAACACAATTCTCCAACTGACAAAATGAACAGTGTTTCTGGAAATCCGAATTTCTGATACCAATTTTGAAAAATCATAAAAAATTCTACAGACTTCCAAATGACTTGATATTTAGCTTCCCAAAAATCTCTAGACAATATCTAGTCATATGCCAAATTTCAAGGCAGGGAGAGGTCATTTGGTCAGGTTTGGCCATCATGTGCAAAATGACCATTTTCATGTGTTAGATGAGGGCTATTGGGACCCAACTTGGCTTCTCTTACCTCTAAGGCTCTATGAGCACATGGAAAAGCATTAATATATGCTATCAAACATGGCTCAAGTGTCTAATAACCCATATTTTTGAAACTCACCATCCCACACCTACACATACATCCATGTGGCCAATACTAACATCCTGCTTTTCATAACAAAACTTGCTTCCTCATTCAAAACACTTCTAATTCTCATACATACATGATAATTACATTGATTTATAAGCATTCATAGGTGCTACATCATGTACATCATTAATTTACATTCCTTGACCTAGCTACAAAATGAATACAAGAGGCTCTTTTACAATCCCTTCATTAAGTTCCCTAGCTTCAAGCTCGGTGGCTCCTATTTCTTGCCTCACTTGGTCCACCTAGCATGTTTGGATGGTGGAGAGGGGGAGTGAGATTCAAAGAATCTCAATAGCTCATCTCTCATTCAATCATACACACAAAGCATGCAAACAAGTCTTACCATGTATGCATGGGCATATGAACATGTGAAAGCATAAGAAACCATTTTAACATATGAGGAGGCCATACATAAGAGAAACATTTTCAACATGTGAGTAGGCCATACATAACATATTAAAGCTTGCCAAGTAAATGGATTAGCCTCACCCACTCACTTGTGGATTTTGGACTTGCCTCACCCATTCTCTAAGCGGTTCTTAGACTCAACCCTTACTCTTTGGGAGTCAACCTCACTTTTGGGAGACTCTTTACTTTGTCTCAACCAACTTGAGGGTTTTTGGCTCATCCTCACCATGGCTAAAGGGATTTTGGCTTTCCATACTCAAGCAAACCCAAACAATCACATAAAACATCATTGAAAAACATGAGACATCATCATGCTAGCATACTTTTCATGGTTCAAAACATACATACACACAAGCAAGACAATGTAAGCATAAAATTATGCATGAGAGAAGGGGGAGAGAGCTACCTTATTGGCTATTCACAACTTTTCCCTTCAACTTGTCTCCTCCCTTGTGGGTTTCACCATCAACTTTAGATGGGAGTGCTTCTCTTAAGCCTAGCCATACAAGAAGCATAGAATTATTCTCTGAACACTTATTCATGAGTTAGGGATTTCTTTCTAGCAACCCTACTAAGCATGTAAGAGCTAGGGGTTCTTTCTCTCACTAGAAACTCATTAACTCTCCTTCCTCTCTTAAGCTCTCAAGAAGGAAGGAAGGGAGAAGTAAAGATATGTGAGTCTTGGTCTTCTTCAAGAGGGGTTTTCTACTCTCCTTCCTCTGAACCAAGCTCAAAACATGGCTACTTTAACTACTAAAACTATGGGAAGAGAGGATAAGGGGAGAAGAACAACATGCTAAGAGAAAAGCCATAGAAATCCTTACCTTTCTTGTTCTTCCTTCTTCCTCTAGGCTTCTCTCTCTCTCCTTCACTCTTTTCTCCATCTTAGAGTGAGCTTAAGTCAGTTACAGAGTAAAAGAAGGAGTTGGGACACTTTAATAACTCAAATCCTCTTTTTTCACGCTTTTCCAGACTAACCTTCGCTATAGCGAGCCATAAACCTCGCTACGGCGAGCTCGAATCAGTCCCAGACCCCTGCCTTCGCTACAACGTGCGCTACGGCGAGCAACTCCCTGGTTTTTGTATGGGGTGCCCGAACTCGTTATAGCTAGAAGGATTCTTGCTATAGCTAGAAGGCACTCTCGCTATAGCTAAGCTATAGCGAATCTAAGCTATAGCGAACAGGTACATTCGCTATAGCTAGCAGACTTAGAAAATTTTCAGCTTTTCTTTTCTCTTCTCTTTTTTTTTTCTTTTTCTTTTCTTTTCTTCTTCTGGTTGTTACGGGACTTGGATGACATCATTTTAGGTTTAGACATGTAGGCAACTGGGAATGGGCCAAGTCTTTAGGTTGAGTCTCAGGTCCTTTTTAAACAGAAAAAAAGCTTGGTGTCGCAACTGTAAGCCTTGGAAGTCACAGTGCTTATGGCTACTATCATAGGATATGGAAAAAAAAATTTCACAACTTTTGTGGTGACCTAAAGTCACTATAAAAATTTTTTAATGGCAACTCTTATAGGTTGTTACAAAAGCTACTTTTATATTTGCCACAAAAAACACATTTTAACAGTGACTTCTACCAATTGCCACAAAGCAAATTTTGTTGGCAACCCATGTGTCACAAAAAAGAAAAAGTTTTAGTAGAGACTTTCACCAATCAATACATAAGCAACCTTTTGTGGCAATCAATGCATTAACATAAAAACCATTTTAGTGGTGACTATCATCAATCACCATGGAAGCCACTTTTTATGGCCACATATAGGTCGCCACAATATTTTACATAGTGGCAACATTTCTATGCCACTATTAAAGTCTCTTTTTGTAGTGATAACAATCACTGCAACAAGTGGATTTAGTGGTGACTTGTTAGATTCACTACTAAAGGTTTTGCCATCTTTTCCTTTTTTAGCAAATAAATTTAAAGACATTTGTGGTGACTCATGAAAAGTCACCACGAAAGGATTTAGAGGCAGTTGTCACTAAAAGTTTTGGCAAAAGAATATGAGAGTTTTAATGATAACTTTTTGTGGCAACTTTTGTTTGTCACCACTAAATGTGTACTTTTAGTGACAAATTTTTTTAGTCATCACTAAAAGATAATTTTTTTTTTTTTGGCTAGTGAACATTGGAGTTTAGAGAGTTTTTTATGGAGATTTGAAGGAAGATTAGCTTGAGAAAGTGGAAATCTTTAAAGGTTTTGCTTTCTCAAGTTCTTTTTGTAGAATTTGGTTTCATTTTTATATATTGTGATTCTACCTCAATCTTCTTATTGAATCTCTAATCTTTTTGTTTGTATTATATGATTTCTTGTTTAAGTTTTAGATTAAATGTGATCAAATGTTGCTATTTCCAATGTAGTAATGATTTCTTGGATTTTGTTGATTGTGGTATAGTTGTATGAGCTTCATGCTCTTGATCAATTTTTCTAAGTGTTTAATATGATTATGAATGCATAAACATCTTGTGGACAGACTCTATGCATGGAATAGTTAGATTAGGTGCTGAAAAATTGGTTAAGTGGAGTTAAGGAGTACAAATATCTTGAGGATAGAATCTACATTTCTCTAATTTTATATATGATGTGCAATTATCGGTTGTTGAGCATTCTAAATATTCGACAAACTATGGAAATGACCAATTAACATTGGACATATCAATTTTGAGCTATCCTTTGTAGATTAGGCTAAATAACTCATTGTCCTTAATGTGCATAATTCTTATAGACTCTTAAACCAACCAATTGATGTCTTAGGATATGTTAAAAATGTATAAGTTGTCATATCATAGATGAGTTAGTCAACCACAATGACACATTAATCACAATTAATCCTATTTTAAGTCTTAGACCAAATTGAAAGTTTTAAGTCTCATGCATATTAGTTTAACTTGCATAAAGGAGTAGTTATAAATCTATCTTTTAATAGTCCCTAGTGATTAGAATTCCTAGAACACTAGTGTACATATGTGTTAGTTTAGGCTAACTTTGTAACATCTCTTCTAAATACCCATTTTTAGTGGTTTTTTTATGAGGAACTCCTTATTTGAGTTTAATTATTATTTTTTCTATCCTAATTATTCCTTCATAATAAAATCTAATTAATGGCATAGCGGAATACAAAAATAATGGAAATAGAATATAATTCATACAAACTAGTTTAAGAGTTCTGTCATAAAGGAGTGGGGTTATACAGATTACATCACATCAAGGAGATCTATCCTATAACTATCCAAAAAAAAAACCCCAGATAACAAAAAGGATCAACAAAGTCAGTCCCCTATGTTCACAAAAATGTCAGTGTCAGCGACTGGGCCACTATTCATGCAAATGGAGGAGCAAGAGGGTCAAATCCACCCATAGGGAATGAGTGGGATTCAAGCTCTCCTGGGCCGTAAAGTATACTAGTATAGCATGAATAACATCATCACATGATATGATTCGCATGTTGTACATGAGAAAGACCCATCCCCGGAGTGGGAACTGGATCCATTCTGCTTTGAGTTCTAGGGTAATTCGATAAATCAGCATCTAAGAAAAATTTAAACTATAACAAAGTGAGAAATAATTTTCTTAGTAACATAGATAGAATTAATAGCACATAATATCTATGAAGAAGAGTCAAGTAATAATTTTAACAGATAGTAAGTAATATGAACAGAAGGCTTACAAAGGCAGTTAATTTACAAAATAATATAAATAGAGAGATATACTAGTTAGTAATATTTAACGTGAATATGAAATAGCAAAGTGAATAGATATATTACATATAAAAATAGGACATAAATAAAATACAAGAATTATCTCAACATAATTAATATTCACCAATTGCAAGATATTAACGAAATTTCCATATGCATAGAATACAAATTATATAACAAATAATATTTATTTTCTCTTGACTATTAGGCCTTGGAGACTACTAGGCCTAACACCCAATAACAAACAATATATTTCTTTTATTTTGTGAAAAAAAGTCTCAGAGAGAGGGGAAAAAGTGTAAATGAACAATATATTAATGTGATGTGTGAACAGTAAAAATCAACAGGAAAAGCCATAGGTTTTTATATATAAAAAATGATTACATTATTGGATAATTTTTTAAATAGCTTAACCTCAGGCCTATCCTCGCTTGCATGGCACAAGTGGACAAAATTTTATTTTAAGACCACGAGGCTGTATTTTCTATATACAATTACAAAAGCGTTTGAGGCAAGGAAAGCGTGGAGAATGCCCAAACCATCTTTGGACATGGCCCACTTTGTTTTCTCTTACTTAGTGTATTAGATATTGATAATAGTCTCATATTCAAATATTCTCGCCTATTACCATTCTTATTATATATATATATATATATATTATACATTTATTGTGTATAACACAACTAAACAAGGGACCGAAAGTGTTTTTAAGAATAAAACAAAAATATACTGAAAATGGAACATAACAATAGGAAAAAAAATTATATGTATAACTTTGTATATCTTTATTATTAAGTTATTTAATTAAAATATTATAAATATTAATTTTTTTAATAATATCATGATAAATATGTAATTTTTACAAATAATTATATTATTTTCTAATTAAATTATATATTTGTTATAATATTATTAAAAAAATTATATTAAATTTTAATTAAAAAATATAATAACAATATAATAAATTACACTTAAATCTAATTCTAATGAAAATGGTTACCACTTGTGGTATTGCCTACGTGGCAAAGTTGTATCCATTAGACTTACAATTATATTAATGTAATAAGACTAAGACCATGTGACGCCGAGTAATTACCATACTTTCTCAGCGTGTGGCTCCTATAAATGTAGATAATTGATGCTTCTTTATAACAGTCTTCCCAAAAAACACACAAAATCTGCCGTTGACCGCTGGGAGAGCGACAGAGGAATTTTTCTATGGCTTTGCATAAATCATGCCTTCCCACCTCCTTCAAACCTCAAATTTCTGCTCCAAAAGCACAGCTTTCTGAAACTTCCAGTTCTTTCAAATGGAAGATTGTTGAACGATACCAATCCACGCTATGGACAAACCATGTATCTCAAAGCTTTTACTATATTTTCTACCATAAACTTAACATATCATGAACTGTGTTTTTCCTTTTTTTTTTTTCTTCGCAGGATGGTGATCTCTGCATTAATCATAAAGAGAAATTGAAGGAGCTTAAGCATGCTCTGAGGAATGCAAGTGAAAACTCATTGAAAGGTGTCCATATGATCGATGCTTTGCAGCGTCTAAACATAGATTACCACTTCCAAGAGGAGATTGACACATTCCTATGGAGGCAATATGTGATTTCCAGCAGTAATGAGGGCTTCTATGGTCATGATCTTTATGAGACTTCTCTTCGGTTTAGGCTACTGAGACAGCAAGGTCACTATGTGCCTGCAAGTGGGTATTTTCATCTTTCATGCCAAGGTTTGAAATTTTGGCCTGCATCACCTGATGCGGCTGCCATATTGCCCTTGCAATGGTAGTCACAACTGCATCATGCCCAGTATTGAGAATGGGCAGAAGCCTCCCCTCTAATTTTTTTTTTAAAACTTATATATAGTATTGAGTTTGAGTAAAATCTCTTTGATCTTTCTATTAAAATGTTGCTAACACTAACAATCATAGTATCTGCAATTGCAATTTAAAACAATGTTTCATACCAAAAGTTTAAGAATAAATGCTTTTTATATGTGTCCATCACATGTATCAAACACTAACACTTCAAATTAATTGCATCTAGATAATTTAACTTTTTAGTTCAATAACTTTTGTGTCATATTATATCCAATATATGTCATTAGAGTTGCACAAACCCTAAGTCAGACGAGACATTGAGAGGCTTCAAATTTTAAGCCCAGTATTTGGGTTGAACCGAGCTATTTTATTTTTTTAATTTTTGATATATAAAATGATCTCCAAAAAAAATTCCACATTGGTCTTTAAAAATTACATTTTTTCTCTAAAAAAATAAAATTTTCATGTAAATTCTAATAATTTTTTTAATTAGTAAAACTAGACTAAGTTAAACTTGTTAATATAACTAACTTAGTATTCAATTCTACCCAACCCAGTAAATAATTTTTTTGGCTAGACCCAACTTGGCCCAATATGGTCGAACCAAGTCTTGATCACCTCTGTGTCATCAGTGAGAGTGCTCCTTAGATTGTTAATGCTTAACCAGTTTCACGTTTTAGATACTAAAAGGTTGGTTGATTTGGAACATGCAGAAGAGGTGTTTGGTAAGTTCACAGGAAAGGAGGGAAAGTTTAACAAAGAGCTAAGTGAAGATAGCAAGGGCTTGATGGATTTGTATGAAGCTTCACATCTAAGCATAGCAGGGGAAGATATACTTGAAGAAGCAGGGCTATTTAGTGGGGATGTCCTAAAGGAAAAAGTGGCTCACCTTGATTTGCGTGAAGCTAAGTCTTTGAGGCGTACCTTAGAGTACCCTTTTCACAAAAGCTTGCCAATGTTCACTGCTAGAAGCTTTCTTGAAGATCACTATGGCATGAATGGATGGTTAGGATCTTTACAAGATGTGGCAAAATCGGATTTCAAATTGCTGCAATCCTTATACCAGCAGGAGATTCTTCAAATTTCAAAGTAATTAAGTCTGTCAATTTTACTTTTTTTTGTTACTCAGGAGGCTACTCTTGAACCTTGAATATTTAATTTAATTTTTTTTTTTTAAATTTTTTGTAGATGGTGGACAGCGCTTGGTTTAGCTAATGAATTAAGGTTTGCAAGAAACCAACCATTGAAATGGTACATTTGGTCCTTGGCATGCCTCGATGATCCGTCTTTATCAGAGGAAAGGATTGAGCTCACAAAAGTGATCTCTTTCATATACCTATTGGATGACGTTTTTGATGTTAGTGGGACACTTGATGAGTTAACTCTTTTCACAGAAGCTGTTACTAGGTAAATTAATTAACAATATACCAACACACCCATTAATTAACAGATAGGTAGAACTAAGAGATTCTGACAAGCAAAAAGATAAAGCTTGAACAATTATTGTTGAATGCAGATGGGATGTTACAGCTACCGAGCAGCTACCAGATTACATGAAGTTTTGTTTCAAGGCCGTCTATGATCTTACAAATAAAATCAGCTGCAAGGTTTATCAAAAGCATGGCTGGAACCCCATAGACTCACTTCAAAATACGGTATGAGAAATTTCTAAGTAGATGCAGTTTATAGGAGATAGGCAAATCAATTTAATTATTACAAATAGATATCTTTAACATATCAAAGGTAATTTTTACTAAAAAGTGTACCCGGCATTTTTACAAGTTACAATTGTTTAGAGTGTTTTTAAAAGTGTATTAGGATTAACCTTTTTTGAAAAGCTAAAGCACAGAAAAAAAAAACACATATTTTAATACAACTTTAGTAGTTCATTATTTGACTCAAAATCCTTTACAATACGGCACACTCTCTAGTTACTAAGAAAAAGAAATAAGTAATAGGTTCTATTTGTATAAATCCCACAACCTTATTTCTTTCTCTTAGTGACTCCACAATGTACTGTAATTGCAGAGAATCCAAATTACATTATCTGGGCTTCTATCAAAAAGTTCCTTTTGAACATCAAAAACCCAAAAGAATTTGGGATTCACATAAAACATCTATTACAAAAAGCTTTAATATACTTTTTACTTTATATATCGGTATACTTAAGAATATTTTTAAAAACAGCATAAAGAACTTGTGTTACCCCTATGATATATTTTGATTTGTCTTGGAAAGTGACAGAAAATCTGTTCATATCTTTTTGCAGTGGAAGAGTTTGTGCAAAGCCTTCCTAATTGAAGCAGAATGGTTTGCATGTGGAAAGTTGCCAAATGCTGAAGAGTACTTGGAAAATGGGATCGTTAGCTCAGGAGTGCACATTGTGATAGTTCACATATTCTTCCTTTTGGGTCAGGGGATAACACAGGAGAAAGTCCACTTCATAGACACAAACCCAGGCATTATTTCTTCCTCAGCGACAATTCTTAGGCTCTGGGATGACTTGGGAAGTGCAGAGGTAAACAGATTTCACATCATATGTTAATTGTACTGCATGCTTAAAAAGAAAAAATTATGCAGATTTTCTCTAAATTTTATCAAAACTATGTAAACTTCTTTTTTATTTTTAAAGTATATACAGATTTCTTCTTAAAAAACGTTACTTTATATTTTAGTTTAATTTTAATTTTTTAATCAAAATATCTTTATTTATATATTTAAGTTAATGAAAATTATTTTAATTAAAAATTTTAAAATTAGACTAAATATATAAGGTAACTTTTTATTTTAAAGAAGACTTGTATATATTTTAAAAATAAACAAAAAATATGTGTAATTTTAATAAAATTTTAAAAAAATCTATATAATTTACTCAAAAAAATATTTTTGAATAATGATAGAATTACATTCTAATTTCACTCATCTTTCTTTTTTTTCTTTTTTTAATTTCTCGCGTGAATTGCATGTCTGATAAGCATTTTGTCAATTCCCAAATTCCAAACTGCCTAATTTAAGACCACGTGAGGTACAATATTTTGACTCTTGTAGCAGAGGATTGACAAAGACTGCTTTAAGTATACTAATTTTCATTTGTTTATTAAATAAATTATACAGATTTTTTTAATAAATTTTATTAAAATTGTATAGATTTTCTTATTCTATTTTTAAAATATGCACAAGCTTTTCCCTAAAATAAAAAGATACCTTATACTTTAATCCAATTTTAAAATTTTTGACCAAAATACCCTCCATTTAGAATTTTTTAATTTAAAATTAAAAATATATATTTAAGTTAATAAAAAATATTTTAGTAAACAAATTAAGAATATACTAAAATATAAAGTAACTTTTTATTTTAAAGAAATCTATGTATATTTTGAAAATAAAAAAAAAGATATCTGTCTAATTTCGACAAAATTTAAGAGAAATATGTATATTTTATTTTTATTTATTTGATCAATTATTGTAGGGAAATACACTTTTCTTTTTCCATAGAAATTCTTACTAAAGTGTGTATATTAAATAATTTTATCTATAAATAGATTCCACTTGTCCCTTGTTAATTTACACAGCGCTCAAGCATTAGCTTAGTATATAAAATAAACTATGGTGTCAAATAAGTAATTTTTGGCAATATATATATACATATTTAACTTCAAGTAATTGGATTTAATTTTTAGTTAATAAATTTTTTACATTTTATACAAAAGGGACTATTAATTGTTTTACATGTCCAAAGTTCAAATGTGTTAAACTGTCAAAATTAAAACTATAGGGAGTTATATGCCTGAAAGATCGAAATTGGTCTTTTCGCAATTTAATAATTCAAGAATAATTAATCATTTGGAATAACAACTCTTGAAAATTTTCTAAAACAAAATATATGTACAAGTGATTGCAGGATGAGAATCAAGAAGGGAATGATGGATCCTATGTGCATTGCTTTATGATGGAGCACAAAGGATCATCCGTGAAAGGGGCAAGGGAGCAAGTCATGAGAAAGATCTGTGATGCATGGAAGAGGCTGAACCAAGAGTGCCTCTTTCAGAGTTCATTTCCTAAAGCATTAACAAAGGCCTCTCTCAACCTTGCAAGGATGGTGCCTTTGATGTACGGTTATGACCATAACCACTGCCTTCCAAGGCTAGAGGAGCAAGTCAAGTCTTTCTTTTATGATGATCATGTTCCGTTCTAGTATAAATGGGATCCTGGTTTAAGCAATATCGGTGGACAAGTATACAATACTATCACCACAATATGGCCATGAAGCAAATAAAGATATGGAAAATGGTTGGTGGCTGGACATGGCAGTGGTCACAAGCTGCTAGGAAAGCGGTAAAATGGCAAGGAAGGCGCCGAAAAAGAAAAAAGGACACGCAAAAACTTTAGAAAGAAGTTGAATTACAATTATCTTCATCACCTTGATTTATATACTTTGCTTATAGCTTTCTGCACTTTATTGACAGCTTTTATTTCTATTACAAAGTTGTAATCAAGTTGTCAGGGCTGTGTCTAAAAATTTTGAGGCTTTAAGCAAAATTATTAAAGAGACCTAATGTAACTTATCAATTTTTATATTACTCTTCTTACTTTTTGAGTTGTAAAATCATTTATCAAAGTTTTATAATCAAGTAATTCTAACATTTCATTTTCAATTGATAATAAGGCTAATCCATTCAATCTATCTTGTAATATAGTTAATCTTAAATAGGATTTAAGAAATTTTAATTTTGAAAATTTTCTTTCAGCAATAGCAACCGTTATAGGTATTGTTAATAATATTCTTTAAGCGATATATATATTTGGAAAAGAATCTAATCTTTTGATTTAGTTTAACACTTCTATTAGAGTATTAATTTCTTCTGTCAATATTTCTCTCAATACTTTCATTTCTGAAAATAAATCAAAACCATCAATATTGGAATGTTCACTAAAACTTAGAAATTTTTCAAGATTAATTCAATATTTTTTCAATTCATCCTCTTCCAAAATTTTCAATTTTTTGGATTCATATAAAAAACCAAAAATAGTTTCATATTCTAAAAATTGTTCAAATCGACTCTCAATAGAAGAAATAGATTGATCTACTATGTATAAAAAACATTAAATACAAAAAGAATCTTAAGCTAAATGTGTGATCTCATCATCAAAATATTTTTTTTTCTATGGATTATTCGTTTTTCACGAAATTTAGTATCTATATCCATTTCAATAGCCATTTTTTTTGTAGAGTCCAAAACAAATGCAAAACCATTTTCCCTATAATTTTTCAAATAAGTAATAAGGCCCCTTAAATTATCTATAGTAACATTTATATGCATATCTTTAGATTGTAGAGTTTTACTAACAGAATTAACAGCAAACAATATATCATACCAAATATTCATTCCTAATAAAAACTCAAAATTCTCAATCTCATAAGTTGCTAAACACATGGCTTCACTTTTTATTTTAGGATCTTCACTACATTTTGATAATTTAATCAAAGCATCTCTTATATTTGGTACTTGAAACTTTATTGCTTTGATACTTTCAATTATACTTTCCCATTGAGTTTGAGATAGTGATTTAATAGAAAATTTAGGTACACTTTCTTGCAAGATTTTCCATCTTTTGGTGGAAGAAGAAAATAAAGAATAAATGCATTGTAGAACTCCAAAAAAAGAAATAGCTCTAGGAGATGAATTGGCAATATCACATAAAACTAAATTCAAATTATGACATCCACATGGTATATAAAATGCTCTAAGATTTATATCCAACAATCTTTTTTGTACTTCTTGATTTTTACCTTTCATGTTCTATCCATTATCATAACCTTGTCCCCTTATATCATTAATATCAAGCCTATATTTATTCAATACATTAATAAGTTCATTAAAAAGATCTTTTCCAAATATATCATCAACCTTTAAAAATTCTACAAAGTATTCTTCTATTTTTATTGGAGAACTCAAAATATCAACATATCTCAAAATAAGAGTCATTTGTTCTTGATAACTTGCATCAGGAATAATAGAAAAATATTTTACTTCTTTAACTTTTTTTATTATTATATTTTTTATATGAAAAGCTAACAAATTTATAAGTTCATTTTGTATAGTATTACTTAAGTAATGTGCACGAAGTTCATTATTTTTTATGCATCGAACATGCTCTTGCATAATTGGATCAAATTTTGCAAGCATCTCAATCAAACTCAAAAAGTTCCCATTATTTTTTTCATATATTATCTCATTTGTCCCACGAAAGGCAAGATTATTTTTAGAAAGATGTTTGATTATAGCTATAATTCTAAGTAAGACCTTTTCCCAATATTCCTTTTCTTTGTTAATTTGTTCTTGTATAGTTTTATCAATTATCTTTTTTGTCCTCAATCTTGTTTCTATTTCAATCCATTTAGCCATATTAGCAATATGTTCATGACTTATTTCATGACTTTTAAGTTTAGAACCAAGGTTTCTCCAATCTTTAATCCCCTCATTTAGTAGTTGATTAACACTACTTTTTGAACAAAACAACTTGCAACAAAAATAATAAACTCTATCTAAATCTCTTGAATAAACTAGCCATCTTCTATCATATATTTCTCCATTTGGCAATATTTGTTGGTAAAAAAATGAAGAAAAACATCTATTATTTTCATCTTTTGGAAATTGTAAATTATCATATTTGATTAGACCATTTTCTAGCATTAAATAAACTTTTCATCAATGTTTTTCCAATGTCCATGATCATAAATATTTTTAAGAACATCACTTGATGTACTGTTATGCCCAATATTATTCTCTTCAAATAAATTATCTTTGTCTAAATTTGCATCATTTTCTTGTTCTTGATTGGAATGAGGACTGTTGTTTTTTTCAACATCATCTATGGGTGACTGTTCTATCATTTTTCCAGTGTCATCTGTGGGTGATTGCTCAACTATACTTCTTGTTACATCATTATTATTATGAATAGTAACAAATTTATCAAGAGCACTGCATTGAGATTGAATTAATTTTTCAAAATTTCTCTTTTTCTTTAATTTTTCAAAACTAGATTCATACTTTCTATTTGGCATTTTCTATTAGTACAAATAATAAAAGTAAAATAAAAAAAAGTAGCACAAAAAATATATATGTAAAATATCAATTGCAAAAACAACAATTCTATGAGAAAAGGGGAAAAACACCTCAAATTTAATATTTAAGATTTCAAAATAAAAAAAAAGAAAAAGAAAAGAAAAGAAAGATATCACCTCCCTTTATTTTGTAGCTTCAACTAATGATCTGAGACTGGGAGACAATTTGACAGAAACAACATCTAGGGAAAAAAAAAAAAAGGAAATAAACATATATAGCCCCCCCCCCCAAAAAAGGGCATCATTCTCAGGCATGAAGTATTGAAGTTTAAATAATACCTTAATGAAATGATGAAGGATGAAAGGGGCATCTATTGTTGTATTGTAAGCTGGAAGCAAATGAGCCATTGTGATATTTTCCAAAGAAAAGACAAAAGTGAAGTGATGAAATTAAACAGAGAGTGAGGAGAGATAAGAGAATAAGATTCAGAGACGAGATGCGATAAGAAGAAATTGAAAATTCAGGAAGGAGACGTGAGGAATGGGAATCAATAAGACTAAAGGCTAGAGACGTTAGAGACTTTGATTGCTTATTTGTTTTGCTTCGGTAAGGGAAAAAATATTTGACTTTGTGAAATAACTTTTAATGCCATTATGAAACCTTTTAATATTATTGGTCATTGGAGAAGGTGAGAAGCTTTTATATCATCATCCTTTTTTTTGTCTTTTTCCTATAAGATATACCAAGCAGACATGAGATAGCACGTATACATGAGCCTCGGTAAATATACAAGACATTGATGATGCTTTTATATATATATATATATTAGAGGCCTAGTAAATTATGGGGCCTAAAGCAACCACTTATTTGGCATAAAGCTTTCCACAACACTGCAAGTTGTTTTAAAGCTTTTATGTTGTCATTTTAAATTCATTTAATTTTGTACAAGTCAGATATTTTAATTACAAGAATTATTTCCTGTCTAAATCTAATTATCTTTGTCATTTTTCCAGGCTTAACTATATTTATGACCTAGGAGAGCCGTGTCACACCCCGTAAACAACGATGCAACTAGCACAGAAGGTAGCCAATTTTTTTTTTTTTTTTTTTGCAAGCCAACACTACCCAAAAATTCTATCAAACATTAATGAATATCCCTAAGATTTAATTTCCAAATATCAAAACCAAATAAAAACAATTTCAAATCATATATGTATTACATAAATTTAGTTTCAATGGGCTCTTATAGAAATTTTAGCTGTCTCCCCTGTCAATTAGACCTTTCAAAATTTCTACTAATCAGCCAACTAGTTAAAAACATTAAAAGTAAGTTAAGCTATCAATCTAGACCAAAATATGTTAGTCTTTAGGGATGGGGGACCCTATCTGTGATTCAGTGGAGCTATATTCACATTTTTTTTCTAAGCAAAATAAATTACATCTATATCAACAAAATATGCCCACACAAACAGGAGCGGGGCTCACCAAGAAGGATGAAAATTCAACTACTTCTATGCTGCTGAGGATGGACTAAGGTCCACATTGCTATCTAAAAAAAATGTTATAATACATAGAGTGAGTTTGATGCTCAATGAGTAAATAATGCTAACCATAATGTACAATTAAACCACACCACCCAAATAGATATAGCTAATGCATGAAATATGCTTTATGTGAGTCATTCTTAATAGTGCACAAGGAGCATCTAAACAGAACCAAATGGAACAAACATAGAACACACAGCTCGGGAGGAAAATAACCACAGACGTAGAGCATCTCACTTATGAAGAACAAAGCAGATCCACATGTGGTGGCCACCCACACGAGGCTAGCAACACCCTTGCTAGCTGGGGTACAGTTCGTGGGGCACCAAGGCTAACAATTATTGTTGTTAGTTGCAAAGTTCCAAAGTAGACAACTATCATAAGAATTTTTTTCAAATTATGCACTTAAAATGATCAAAATTCATAATCATACACATATTCAATCAAAAATAAGGATTAGAGTAATTCCTTATATGCTTCAAATATATAAAGTTAAAACATATCAACTATAAATTGTTACTTTCGAAAAGAAATATGATCAAGAAATGGTTTGTCCCCGGGATATAGTAAAATCTATAATGAAGAGTAAATAAATAAATGATGTTTATTACATAGAGTATAATCAACTTTGAAGCAAAAAAAGGAAATTGAAACTATACTCAAGGTCAGCATTACTTACTCACCCCTTAAGATGACATCAGAACAATTTTCTATTGCATCCTTTTGCCAAATTCTTAGTATACCTATTTCTCCCTAGATATCTTATAAAAACTAGTCCATAAGGTCTTAGTACTTGAATACTGATAGTAAAAAGAAGAATTTCTCTTAAGACATAATGACTAGTCAAATCCCTTTAACCCAGTGACGATATGAACCTACTCGTTCAAGCTACAATTTCAATTCTTAACACTTCATCTCATAATTCCAACCACTATTAAAGTACATTTGCTTCATCTATGAACTACTTGATACTTTTGAAGAGTCTTAAGATTCTCTTTTTTTTTTCATCTAATAGCTCTGGCTTTTATTCCTTAATTCACTTAACAAAGTGGCACTCCAAGTGATAAGGACCAATCATACTCACCTAGAAATGCAATTCATTATATATATGTGTGTGTGTGTGTGTGCTTTTTATGACATTTCTAATACCAAATACACGATATACTTTCCTATTACTCATCTTAATTAATTTTCTCCACAAAATTTCCAAAATTCTTATATTCAAAATTTTGAATATCTAATCCCTTTGAATTTTTTTTATCAATGATAGCATGAGATAATATGGTGTCATAATACCAAAAAAAAACCCATTTTCCTCTTTTTTTCCTATAGCAAAAGTTCTTATTCATATATATATATATATATATGTATATATACACAATTACACAGCTCATTATATCCTTTCTACTTTAGCTACAGTAACACATGCACACATGGAGCTCATGGCAGCTAATATCACAAATTGAAAGTATTAAATGGGAAGAATTTATACCACAAGAAAAGAACACCTACCTAAAGCAAGTTTGAATTTGGACCTTAATAACAAAATGCAACTCTCTCTCCTTGGCTCTCTAAAACAAGAAATATATTCTCCCACTGTTTTTGCACCCAAAAAAGAAAGAGATTCAGAAAGGAAAAATGAGCCACGATGGTAATGCTTTCCCCACACTACGTCCTATGATAAACCAGTCAAGGCACACACACACACACACACTTGAGTAACCTACACTTCCACTGATTTAAGAAGGGCATGGACCATCATGAAGTAAATTAAATACCTAAACCAAAATAGGACATGGTTGAAGGGAGGCAAGTTACATAGAAAGGATCAGTAACTAAGAAGCACAAGGGAGCATGGTGTTGGAGCTGTAAAATCACACAGGAATAGTAACAGACATCACGCAGCAGTTGAAAGCACCTCAAGAACATGGTTGCTACACAAACAGGGCTATGGAAAGGATGGTGTTTGGTGGCTCAGACCTGTTTTGGCATTCTGAAACATATAGGTCTAGGGAAAGCAACATATGGCAGAGATATAGCATAGGAAAAGCCAAAAAAAAAACCAGCTTCAAATTAGATTAGTGGGGGGTGCTTTCGGTATTTAAGGAATGGGAGAAAGAAGAAGAAAAATTTTAGATCATATACTCCCACTGAGGATTGAACTTGTGACTTATAAGATGTAAGTGGTTTTCATATGCCATCTAATCATAGCCTTAGCATTAATCCCCTTATACTTAAGTCTATATTTATACATGGTGTTTACAATTCATCGCCTTAAAAAAAATTTAGCACCTAAATTTAAATAGAGGTACTAACCTTAGTTCTCAAACAAGTGGGGATACTTTGCATGCATTTCACTTTTTGCTTCACAAGTGGCCTCTTCTTCTGAATGATAATGCCATTAAACCTTCACTGACATAATTTCTTTGGAGTGTAGCTTCTTCTTTACCTATCCAAGATTGCCAGAGGAGTTTCTTCATAAGATAGGTTTGCATCTAATTGGACATCTTAAATCTGCAACACATGGAAGGGATCAAGCATATACTTTCTTAACATTAAAACATGTAATACTAGGTGGACATTGACTAAATCAACTGTTAAGCCCAAACGATAAGCTACTGCCCCTACTCCCTGCAAGATCTCAAATGGTCGAATGTATCTTAGGGCCAACTTTCTCTTCCTCCTAAATCTCATTATGCCCTTCATGGAAGACACCTTGAGAAACACATAATCAATAATCATAAACTTTAAGTCATGATGTTAACGGTCTACATATGCTTTCTATCTACTCTGAGCTACTACCAATGTAATATCTGGTTTTCTGAAAATGAGAGAAACGTAACGTACGATTTCTCCATCAACAAACGAAACTCACCAGATACAAAAGGAAATCCCCTGAAATGATGTAGTTAAGGTCTTGAAAAATTTAGAAAGCATTCTAGACTCCTAAAAATGAGAACCCCAAGCTCAGACGGAAAGAAAAATGAAGCTAGAATGAAGAAATAATTTCTTAAAAAAAGCTTACGAAATGTAATGACATTTTCGTAATTTTGAGCAAATTTTAGAATTCACATAAGAGGGCTTTTTAAATAAAAATTTTAAGTTCCCTAAGGTTCTCAAAGGCCCAGGACAGCTAAAGCCCCCTCCGGTGGATATTTTCTAATGTTAGTACACTCGAACTTTGACTGATTCATTTGGAAAGGTTTTAGCTCCAATTTGAGTGATTCCAAGGGTATTTTACTAAATTGGGAACCTAAATTTTATAATGGAAAAGATGGTTCTAAAAAAGGAGCTAAAATAAAGGAGAAACAAAAATGCACAGAATGAAGGGCAAAATGAAAATTTTTGAAAGGTGTAACTTCCTCCAACCTATATATATGATGCGCCTTTCTTCTCCCTTCATTTTTCATGACCAAGTTCTGCCCAAAACCAGAGAAAAACCCTAGGGGGAGTGGCACACAAGAGGAAGGCAAAGAGGAGGAGAAATCAAAGGCTTAAGGTATGGAAATTTAGTAGTTTTTCATGCTCTTTCTCTTCCAAACCTCTTCTCCTTCATTCTCTTTTATTTCCTATGAGTATAATTAGTATATGGATCTATTTTAAAGGAGAAATTGAGGGGAAATTTCGGATTTGAAGAAAGGAACTCAAAGAACATAAGATTCAAGTGAGAAAAAGTAAGAAAACAAGGTAAATCTTGCATCCCATGGTAGCTACTCCTCCCTCCTTCTTCTCCATATTTCTCCCCATGTATGTAAATGCTAGAGGGATGGAATTTTGAGGGGAACCAAGTGAATTCTATGAATTTAAGGGAGGAGAGTAAGAATATGTAAAGAAATTCAAGAAAAAAAATCATGGATTTTCAAGGTAGCAAACCTAGGGTTTCATGGGTTCCCTTAAAAATCTGATTTGATATAATTATTCCTAGGCCTAAATGAATGTTTAAATGAGTTCCTAAGATCCTTAGGAGTCTCCCCATATGCATATTCCATGTAGAAAACAAAAGTAAACTCTATAGAGGCTAAAAGGAGATATAGGCTCGGCCTAAAGAGGATAAAACACCTAGGGAGAGTTTTAAAATTTTCCAAACCCATTTTTGAGTCATATATGATGAATGAAAATGAGAGAAGGCCTTGGGAAAAATTTAGAGCCCATAGAAAGTGAGTTAGTGTTTTATGTTCCATATTGTGACCTAAAGAAGTAACATGTAGTTAGGCTCTTGGTTTTGATTATATGATGACTCCAAGAGACTTAAAAGGAGTCAAAAATCATATTTGGAAGGAAAGAATGGAGCCTAGAATTTATTTGAAAGGTTTCGCTTCATTAGGTGTAATTATGGAACCATAATGAGGTTTATAGAGCAAGTTAGTGTCTACGTGAGTTGTGTGGCCTTAAAATTAATTCCATGAACCTAATTGGCTTCCATAAATTGTGTTTAGGCCAAGAAAAACCATCCCCACACTTTTGTGTGTGTGTGGCAGAAAGAGGGAACCTTGATTCAAGAAGAAAAGTGTGTGATTATGTACAAGGTAGCTCTCTCCACCTTCTCTCATGCATGAATGTGTGCTTAGCTTGTCTTAGAATATGTGTATGTGTATTTTCAAGCCATGAAAAGTATAATAGCATAATTTTATATGCCATGCTTTTATGATGACATATTATGTTTTATATGATGTTTATGATGTGTGCTTGAGTGTGGTGAAGCCAAGAACCCTTAGCCATGATGAGGATGAGCCAAGAATCTTTAAAGTTGTTTGAAACAAAGTAAAGAGTATCCCCAAAGTAAGATGGATTCCCAAGAGCCTAGTTGAGTCTAAGAATCTCTTAAATAATAGGTGAGGTAAGTCTAATATGCACAAGAAATTAGATGAGGCTAATCCATTTGTTTGGCAAGCCTTTGTATGCTATGTATGACTTTCTTAAATGATGAAAATGTTTCTTGAATGTTTGCACATGTTAACATGACCATACATGCATTTATGAGACTTATTTGCATCCATTATATATGATTTAATGGGAGATGAGCTATTGGGATTCTTTGAATCTCATTCTTTTCTCTCCAATGTTCTAACATGCTAGTTGGACTAAGAGAGCAAGGAGATGGAAGCCAACCACTTGAGAGATGAGAGTATGACATTGAATGTATGAAATTTACTTCTTTAAGGCCATCAAGGTGGCAAATGTTGTCATCTATGGTTGTATATGACCTATGACCTCTTGAACATGTGTAATTATGTTAATAAGTGATGTATAAATGAGAGTTAAAGTTGTATGTATGAATATGCACATTTTGGTTATGTATTGGCAAGTTTTCATTATGGAAGTATGTGTATAATTGCATGTGGCATAGCCAAAATAAGAGGCATGGAGTTTGGAACCATTTAGGTAGCTTACACAACTCTTAATTATGCTTTTGGACTTGCCCAAGAGATGCCAAACCCTAAGGAAAGCTATTTGGACATTTTGGTATCCCTTATGGAGCCAAAATCGACCAATTTAGAACCCTATATCACTTTTTGTCCAAATGAGCTCTTCTTAATCTAAGATTTGGCATGAAATTAGAACTTGTTGAGAGATTTTTGGAAAGCTAAAGAAAAAAATTTTCAGAGGTCTATAGAATATGTGATGAATTTTCAAAGTTGGCAAATTTTCTGGTTTTGGTCACGTCATTGTTCATACTGGCCTGAAAATGAAATCTGTCACACAAGGCTCAAATGATGTCCAATTACCATGAAATTTTATACAGAGAAACTAAACATTCATATTGACCTATACCAACTAGAAACACCTCATTTGGAAGTCTAGAGAGGGAGATATGAATTTTTAAAAAATCTTTCCAGTATCAGGAATTCCAGTCGACCTCTGTTACTATTTGATTAGATTTCGAGGTCTGGGCATGCCTGAAATGGTCTAAAGTTATTTTTTTCCCTCTACTTAACATCCACATATTTCCAAATTGTTATCATTTGCATAGATTGGATTTTTGTGGAATTAATTGAACATTTTTGAATTTTGTTGCAGAATTCTATAATAGCATCAGTGGATAGCCTGACCTCTGGACAATTTTGAATGTCAAACATCCTCTATGATGGATGTTATGGTCTAGAAATGTTTTTAGCATGAAGTAGACATGTGTAGCTTTCCAAAATGGCTAAGAATAAATGATTTTGATTTTTCCAGAATTAGTTATGATTTTCCAAATTTGTGACAGAAATGAGCAAATTTTGGCCGAAAATGAATATGTATATTTTAAGCTTTCCTTTGAGTTCCATGAGTTGTAGGCCACTTTTGATAATTTAAATGAGTTGTATTCATATAATTAAATATGAGAATATGTTGTATAAGCTTATATGGTTCACATGACATTGAATAAAATTTTTATACATGACGCAATGCAAAGAAATGTATTATTTTAATAGATTTTTCTCACTTCCTTCATGGAATGGTTCATGTGAGCATGCAAATGTGTATGAAATGAGTTAGAAATATATGGTGTTACAACCAATCTCTCCCTAATCATTTTTACTTTCTCCAAAGCATCTTGCACTAAGTCAAGCCCTAGTAACCTAGCTTCTCTGACTTTGAACCACCCAATCAGAGACCTACATTGTCTCCCATATAATGCCTTAAAGGGTGCCATCTGAATGGTGGCTTGATAACTATTATTATAAGCAAATTCCAGTAATGGTAAATAATTATCTCAGCTACCACCAAAATCCAAAACACATGACCTCAGCATATCTTCTATCATCTGTATGGTCCTCCCTGATTACCCATCAGTCTGAGGATGAAAAATAGTGCTAAGATCCAATCGGGTACCCATAGCCTGTTGAAAGGCTCTCTAGAATTTAGAAGTAAATTGTTGTCCCCGATCAAAGATAATAGATATTGGAATACCATAAACTTCACTATCTCATTTAAGTAAAGTTACATATATCTTGTGACACTGTAGGTCATCTTTACAGGAAGAAAATGCACTAATTTAGTGAGCTTGTCCACAATTTGTCACGCCATATTATTTCTAGCGTTACTTACTCATTCAAGGGGAATGTCACATGTTATCAAGAAAATTTCAAGAAAATCCCTTAATAATGATGAGTTTAATTACGTTACATCGGGTTAAAAATTCAAATTTCAATTCGTGTTAAACATCTTAAAACTTCACATGAACCGCAGACCAAGAGCCAAAAATCACAAATTCTCACATTTTACCTTGGTTTCCATAGTGGCAGATTTTTTAGGCAAATTTGAAAAATCATAACTAAATCTATAAAAATCAAAATCAAGCAAACTATAGCTTTTTGAAAAGTTCTAGATGTTAAATTTATAATAAAAATAATTCCTAGCAAGAAAATTTCATCTAGATCATGTTTGACAATAGAAAAGGCACAAAGGTCGAGCTATCCAGAATTATTGATACAACTTACTGATATAAACTTTGAAAATTCACAATTAATTCTAAAAAAAATATAATTTATGTAAAATGTACCAATTTGGAAAGATGAAGATGTTAAACAGAGGAGAAAAATAGTTCCAGGTCAATCCAATAGCATTCAGATCTTAAAAAGTGATGGAATAATGCTAGAGGTCTGACTCTATGCCTGAAACAAAAAAGAAACTTCAAAAATTCATAACTCCCTCTCTAGACATCAAATGAGGTGCTTCTAGTTGGCATAGGTCACTAGAAAGGTCTAGTTTCTTCTTGTAAAATTTCACCACAATTGGATATCATTTGCCCTACACATGATAGAGATGCAAATTCTGACCAATTGCACAGTGATAATACCAAACCATGGAAAATTACCAACTTTAGAAATTAACCAAATATTCTCTAGAACTCCAAATAATATGCACTTTAACTTCCCAAAAATCTTTAGACAAGATCTATACACATGCCAAATTTGATAAGGAAATTCATCCATTTGGTCAATTTGTGACATAGGGTTGCAAAGTGCCCTTTTTAAGCTTCATATGGGGTCTCAAGGGATCCATTTTTGCTTCTTCTCATTCTATGGCCATATGCGCATGTAGAAAAGTATTAAAATACTCTATCAAACAAAGGGCTAATAACCTAGATTCTATAATCTCACTCATCCACACCAAGATATACACAAGAGCCATACTTGTATAACTTTGCATATTTAAGTCAAATTCATGTAATATCATTCACATGGGTCTAGTTCTCAGACATATACAATATACGCATGCTTTTACAAATATTCATAAGCTCATACATCATGTACATTATGGAGATACATCATGTGACAACCATATAGCTATAATACAAATATTTTACAATTCCATTGCTAATCTTCTTGCTTTTAAGTGTGGTGGCTCCTATTTTCTTGCTCTCTTGATCCACCTAGGCATATTAAGTAATGGGGAGGGAAGAGTGAGATTCTAGAAATCTCAATAACTCTTCTCTCTTTCAAACACATATAATGGATGCCATTTTCAAGTCTAGAATGCATACAAAGCTTTCTTGAAAATCATGAACCTATATAAAGCATTTCTTTCATTCAAGTACACATAATCATTATACATAAACTTGCCAAGACAATGGTTTAGCCTCACTTATTCTCTTTGAAACTTTTGGACTTACCTCACCCACTTTTAAGTGACTTTTGACTAAGCCTCACTCTTTCTAGAGACTTTTAGCTTGTCTTACCCAACTTTTAGGGGCTTTTGGCTCATCCTCACCCTTGCTAAGGGACTCTTGGCCTTACTACACTCAAGCAAGCCAAGAACATACATAAAAGCATTTTACAAACACATAAACATAGCAACATGGTACCATGGCATTTAAATACTTGCTAGAGACATATTTCATGGCTTAAACATATACAAATACATTCAAAGACAAGAAAACATCCACATATGCTTGAGAGAAAAGAGAGAGAGATACCTTGCATGCATAATGCACTTTAACCTCTTGAATTCTCTTCCTCTCCCTTGGCCAAATACCCACAAAGAGGTGTAGCTTGACTCTCTTCGCCTAATCACATGAAATGGGATCCAATTATGCTTTTGGAACAATTACTAAAGCCACACACACATTAGAATAGCTTGGTTGCTCAAATGGTTCAATTATAGTTCCATAAGGCACCTAATGAAGCAACCTTGGGAAAAGATGATCTTGGCTCCATTCTCTTCCTTAATCTATGACTTTTGACTCCATTTAGACTCCTTGGAGCCAGTACACAATTATTTTAAGGAGTGTAACTAGGTGTTGCTTCATTATGCTATAATATGGAACCTTTAGCTCCATCTCATTATCCATGACTTCTAAAATTTTTCTAAGACTTCCTCTCAAACTCTCCCATTATATATGATACAAAATCAAACTTGGAAGCAATTAAAACACTCCCTAGGTATTACTTCTGTCACAGGCCAAGACAAGGCTTCCTTAAGGAGTCCATGGCATTTCTTTGCTTCATTGGATGGGAGGTGCATGTGGGAGGCTCTCTAGGGATCTTAGGAGCTCATACAAACACTTACATAAGCTAGGAAATTCTTGAATCAAATCAAATTTTGCCATATGTCCAAGAATCCCTAACTTTGCTATCTTGAATTTTAATGGTTCATTTTGATCCCTAATTGCTTTATTGGATTCCTCATGCCTCAAAGCCTCACTTACTATCATGTTTAGACCAAAATTGGATCCCTATTATACAGCCCCTATTATGACCAAAACCATAAAGGAAAAGAAATTCAAGAAGAAGCAACAAAGTCCCACTTTGCTTACCTTGTTTACAAGCTTTCCAAGGGAGCTTCCTTATGCTACCAAGAACCCTGTCAAATCGTCCCTTTTGTCTCCCGAACCAACCATATATCAGCACAAAATTAAATTCTAAAACCATGAGAAGGAAGAGGAAGAAGAGGGGAAGAAGTTTAACAAGGCAAGGAGTAGGAAAAAGTGACTAAAACTTACACTTTTCAAAGCTTCTTCTTCCTTCCTTGGCCTCCCCTCTTGTGCGCTACTCTCAACCTTCTTAATTCTATTTTAACATGTGGGAAATTTGGTGAGGAGATTTGACCAGAGGTGGGACGTTTTTATAAGCCTAGGGGTTCATTTATGCAACTTTTAAAATTTGTAATTTAGTTCCTCTTCTTAGTTTTATCTCTTTGGGCTCATTGCAACTCCTTTTTTAGAACCATCTTTTTCATCATAAAATTTGGGTCCTCTAATTCATAAAATGACTTTGGTTTCACCCAAATTGGATTAAAAATCATTATAAACTATTCGATCAAAGTTTCGGTCAACTGATGGTCGAAATTGCTCATCGAAGACATTTAAACGGTTCTGGGGGTTCCCATGGTTTTCAAGACCTTTGAGAACCTTAGAAAGCTCAAATATTTCATTTAAAAAGCCCTCCTATGAGTTTTTAAAATTTTTCAAAAATTACAAAAATGTCCCTACTTTCTTCGGTAAATTTTCTAAGCTCCTCTGACTCTGGTTTTCAAGTATCTTAAGCCTTAAATCTTCATTTTTCATTATTTAGAATTTTATCCTAATTTTATTTAGCCACAAATCCTTTTATTTAGGGAACTTCCTTTTATATCTAGTTTATTTCTGACGTTTACGGAAACTGGACATTACATAATCACCCAAATAGAGTCATACGCCTTCACTGTACAGGGCAATCTTATTATAAAATCTATAGTAATTCTTTCCCATTTCCATTCTGGTATCTCCAACCGCTAATGCAACCCTATAGGTCTTTGATGTTTTGCCTTCACTTGCTAACAAACCAAATAACGAGAAACAAAATCGACTACATCCCTTTTCATAGCTTCCCACCAGTATACTTGTTTCAAGTCTCAGTACATCTTTATAGAACATGGATGGATAGTATACAAGGAGCAATGGGCTTTTTCCAAAAGTTCTCTCCTTAAATCTCCCACATTTAGTACACACAATCGAGTACCAAACCATAAAACTCTATCTGAGTCTAAGGTAAATTCCTTTTCCTTTCCATCCTTGACATCCCTCATCACTTTGTATAACTGTGCATCCTTGGCTTGCACTACTTTCATCCGATCAAACAGAGAAGAATGAGGTTGTTCATGGGCTAAAAATACTCTTGGTTCTTTAATCTCAAATTGGACTCTCGCACCCTCAATCTTGTGAAGGTCTACAATCAATGGCCTTCTTGCCTCAGCAATATGGCTTATGCTTCCCATGGACTTCCTGCTCAGAGCATTTGCTACTGTATTAGCCTTACCTAGATAATATAAGATAGTGCAATCATAATCTTTAAGTAACTCCATCCACCTCCTTTGTGAAGATTTAAATCCTGTTGTTGGAAGATATATTTGAGGCTTTTGTGATCAGTATAAATCTCACAAGTTTGCCCATATAGGTAATGCCTCCAAATTTTGAGAGCAAAGACTACTGCAGCATCTCCAAATCATGAGTCAGGTAATTTTGCTCATATTTCTTGAGTTGTCTAGAGGCATAAGCAATCACATGACCATGTTGCATCGTTACACATCTTAAACCTACCCCTTGAAGTATCACAGTATATGACATAGCCTCCAAACCCCGAAGGTAGTGTCAAAACTGGTGCAGAAGTCTGAAAATCTTTTAGTTTTTGAAAACTCTCTTTGCAAGTCTCAGACTAATGGAACTTCACATTCTTTTGTATTAGTTTGGTCAACGATGTAGCCATCTTTAAAAAATCCCTAATAAATTGATGATAATAGCTGGCTATACCTAAAAAGCTACGAATCTTTGTAATGGTAGTGGGTCGCGGCCACTTTTGAATGACTTCCACCTTACTTGGATCAACTTGTACCCCATCCTTTGAAATCACATGACCCAAGAAGGCTATTTCTTCTAGCCAAAACTGACATTTAGAAAGCTTGGCATATAACTAGTGTTCCTTTAACACTTGTAACACTATTCTTAGATGATGCTCATGCTCTTCCTAACTCTTAGAGTAAACCAGAATGTCATCAATGGAGACAATAACAAATTGATCTAGAAAAGGTTTGAAAACCCGATTCTTCAAGTCTATAAATAAAGCTAAGGCATTAGTTAACCTAAACGACATCGCTAAAAATTCATAATGACCATACTAGGTTCTTAAAGTAGTTTTAGGGGCATCTTCATCTTTTATCCTCAACTGATGATAAGCCGATCGTGAGTTAATCTTTGAGAAACATTGAGCTCTCTGCAACTGGTTAAATAGATCCTCTATACAAGGAAAGTGATATTTATTCTTCATTGTTACTTTGTTTAACTACCTGTAGTCCACACATAATCAAAGAGAACCATCCTTCTTCTTTACAAATAGTACAGGAGCACCCCAAGGAGATGTGCTATGGCAAATAAAACCCTTATCCAACAAATCCTGCAATTGGTTCTTTAACTCCCTGAGTTTTACAGGCGCCATTCATAAGGAGGAATAGATATGGGCTAAGCACCCAGTAGCACATCAATACAAAATTCAATTTCCCTCTCTATGGGTAACCCTAGTAATTCTTTAGGAAAAAAATCAAGAAATTCTCTCACCACTGGGACTTGTTCTAGTGTTGGAATCTATGCTTCCATATCTTAAACTATCACTAAATAGCCTTGGCAACCCTTCCTTAAGAGCCTTTAAGTGTCTATGATGGATATCAAATTGTTTAGTGCTTCACTGTGATCACTTTGAATAATGAGAGGATATTCACTTGAAAAGTTACATCTCACTAACTTAAGATGGCAATCCATGACTACATGGTAAGAGGCTAACCAATCCTTTCCAAGTATCACGTCAAAATCTACTATCGCTAGTATTATTAAATCGACTAATGTCTCTTGATTTGCCATCGTAATCACACAAGCCTTACACGCCTTATCAGCTACTATAGATTCTCCCACTAGGGTTGCAACAAGTAGCAAGCAATCTAGTTTTCCAAAGTCTTTGCCAATCTTCTTTGCAAAGTATGGAGATATGTATGAATGTGTAGAACCAAGATCAAATAATGCATATGCATCATGTGAACAATGTAACACCATATATTTTTAGCTCATTTCATAACATTCCCATGCTTTATATTCATAGATTCTATGAAAGAGCAAGAAAAAGGGAATTAAAATAATGCATTTCTTTGCGTTGCGTTGTGTATGAAAATTTCATTCGGTGTCACGTGGACCATGTGAACTCATACAACACATTCCCATGTTTAATTACATGAATACAACTCATTTGAATCATCAAAAGTGGCCTACAACCCGTGGAAGTCAAGAGGAGCATGAAATATACATATTCATTTTTTGCCAGAATTTGCTCATTTCTGTCACAAACTTTGGAAAATTATAACTAATCCTAGAAAAATTGAAATCATGCCTTCTTGGCCATTCTGGAAAGATACACATGTATAACTTATTTTTAAAATATGGCCAGACCATAACATCTAACACCAAATATGTTTGACATTCAAAATGGTCCAGAGGTCAGGTTATCTACTGGTACTATCATAGAATTCTGTAGCAAACTTTAAAAATGTCTAATTAATTCTAAAAAAATCTAATCTATACATATATACCAATATAGAAAGCTTTGGATGTTAGATAGAGGGAAAAAATAACTTCAGACCAGTTTAGGCATGTCCAGACCTCAAAACTAAATTAAATAGTAACTGAGGTCAGTTGGAGTTCCTGATACTGGACAAACTCTTTGAAAATTCATATCTCACTCTCTAGACATTCAAATGAGGTGCTCCTAGTTGATACAAGTCACTAGGAATGTCTGATTTCTTTTTATAAAATTTCATGGCAATTGGACATTATTGAGCCCTGTGTAACAGATTCTATTTTCGGACCTGAGTGAACAATAACATGATCAAAACCAGAAAATTTGCCAACTTTGAAAATTCATCAAATATTCTATAGACATATGAAAATTTTGTTCTTTAGCTTCTCAAAAAGATATCAACAAGATCTAATTGCATGCCAAATCTCAAATCAAGAAGAGGTCATTTGGACAAAAAGTGATATAGGGTTCCATTATGGTCAATTTTAGCTCCATATAAGATACCAAAATGTCCAAATGGCTTTCCTTGGGGTTTGGCACCTCTTGGGCAAGTCTAAAAACATAATTAGGACTTGTGTGAGCTTCCCAAATGGTTCCAATCCTCATGCATCTCATTTTGGCTATGCCACTTGCAATTATACACAATTACATGAACTCATTCAAGAAGCTACATTGTCATAACATACTCAAATTGCATTCTAATGGTCTCATAATACTTTCTCTCATTTAAACATGATATATTATCATAATTACATATGTTCATAACATCATATTACATATACATCTATTGATTACATCATTGCCAATTGTATGGTCTTAAAGTAGCAAAATTCAAGCACTTTAATGTCATCTTCTCATCTTCAAGGTGGTTGGCTTCCATTACCTCGCTTTTTTAGTCCACTTAGCATGTTAGACTATTGGAGAGGAGGGGATGAGATTCAAAGAATCCCAATAGCTTATCTCCCATTCAATCATACATAATGGATGCAAACAAGTCTTATAAATGCATGTATGGTCATGTTGACATGTGTAAATATTCAAGAGGCATTTTTATTATTTAAGAAAGTCATACATAGCATACAAAGGCTTGCCAAAAAAGTGGATTGGCCTCATCTAATTTCTTGTGGATGTTGGACTTGCCTCACCCATTCTTTAAGAGATTCTTGGACTCAACTATACTCTTAGGAGTCTATCTCACTTTTTGGGAGACTCTTTACTGTATCTTAACTAATTTTAAAGGTTTTGGCTCATCCTCACCATGGTTAAGGTTTCTTAGCCTCACCACACTCAAGCAAACCCAAGCACACATCATAAACATCATAGGAAAGCATATTGTAACATCATGGCACCATGGAATCAAAGTCATGCTAGAACACTTTTCATGGCTTAAAAATACACATACACACATTTAAAGACAAGTAAAGCAAACAATCATGTGTGAGAGAAGGAGGAGTGAGCTACCTTGAATACAATTACACACTTTTTCTCTTGAATCCAAGCTCCCTCTTTAGGCCACACACACATAAAAGTGTGAGGATGATTTCTCTTGGCCTAAACACAATTTATGAAAGCCAATTAGGTTCATGGAATTAATTCTACGGCCACATAACTTGCTTAGACTCTAACTTGATTTATAACCCTCATTATGGTTCCATAAATGCACCTAATGAAGGAACACCCCTCAAATAAATTATAGGCTCTATTCTTTCTTTTCAAATATGATTTTTGACTCATTTTAAGCCTCTTGGAGTCATCACACAATCAAAACCAAGAGCCTAACTATATGTTGCTTCTTTAGGTCATATTGTAACACCATATATTTCTAGCATGCTTCCGATCATTTCTAAGTCTCACATATGATGGGGAAATCTTGAATCAACCCATATTTTAACTTATGTTCAAGCACCCTACACTTTTCCAACTTGAATTTTACTAGTTTTTCATGCATTTCTTTGGTATAATCCATCTTCCCATGGCTTAGTTTGATGGATTCTTTTGGATTATAAAATATAAACTCTTCCCTCTTCATGGTTCTGGTTGAGACATCCTACCATGGAAGAGGAGAAGGAGAAAAAGAAGCAACAAAGGGAGAGAAACTACCTTGTAATCAAGCGTCCTTCAAGAGCCCTTCCTCTTCCTTCTTTCTCCTCCTTAAATTTTGAATTTCCTTCCTCTGATCTGGACCCAAATCAGCACCAAAAATTACATTAAAACCATGGAAAGATGAAGCAAGAAAGGGAGGATGAAGTTTCAAGAGGAAAGAGCATGAAAACCTTACACTTTCTCACCCTTTCTTTGACTTTTCTTCCTCCAAAATTTCCTCCCTTTGTGCACCTAAGACAGCAGCTCCATTTCTGAGTTTTGGGCAGAAGAAAGTCGGTTTAGAGAGGGGGGAGCTGAACGTGACTTAAAAAGGGAGTTTGGAAGCTTCTTTTGTGCACTTTGTTTCCATTTTTGCCCTTCCATAATGGCATTTCCAGTTTGGCTTCGTTTTAGCTCTTTTTTTAGAACTGTCTTTTCCATCATAAAATTAAGATTCCCAATTTAATAAAATGTCCTTGGAATCACTCAAATTAGAGCTAAAACCTTCTCGAACGAACCGGTCAAAGTTTAGGTCAACCGACATCGGAAAGAGTACACCGGAGGGGCTTTATCAATCCTGGGCTTCCCATGGTTTTTGGGGCCTCTGAGAACCCTGGGCAACTCAAAATTTCCATTTAAAAATCTCTCCTAGGTGTTTTTTCTAAAATTGCATTTATTTACGAAAATGCTACTGGCCTTTCGGCAAATTTTTCGAATCACTCCGACCCTAGTTTTTGGGCAACTCAAGGCTCAAATCCTCATTTTCTATTATTTAAAATTTTATTCAAATTTTATTTGGCCTTGAATCACTCATCTCAGGGGACTTGCTTTTCAAACCGGCCCGTTCCAGCGATTGTACAACGTACTGGGCATTACACATATTATGGAACATAAAGCACCAACTCATTTTCTATGGTTTCTAAATTTTTTCCAAGGCTTCTCCTCATATTCATTCATCATATATGACTAAAAAATGGGCTTAAAAAATTTTAAAACTCTCCCCAACTACATAAACCCCTTTAGGCCGAGGCTATAAAGGGTTTTGCTCTCCATGGACTTTGCTTTGTTTTCTCAAAGGGAGAAGCACATGGGGAGACTTCTAGGGATCTTAGGAGCTCAATTAACTCTTATTTAAGCCTAGGAATCATTGTACAAAGTCAAATTTTACAAGGTGCAATTGAAACTCTAGAAATTGCATCTTGAAATTCCATAGTTTTTTGTTAATTCTCTTTGCATATTCTTAATCTCCACACCCTTTTTCTTAGGAATCACCCTTAGTTCTGCCTAAAATTCAAACCCTCCTAGGGTTTCTTAGGTGAGGCAAAATGGTGGAGAAAGGGGAGGAAGAGATAGTAACCATGGAAGAAGAAATTGACTTTTTTTCTTGCTTTTTCTTACTTGAATCTTGCTTTCTCTAGGCTCCTCTCTTCAAATCCGAATTTTCCCCTAAGTTTCTCCCTTAAAAAAGATTTGTAAAATTCATTTTAATCAAAGAAAATAAAGGAGAATGGAGGAGAGGAGGTTTGGATGAAGAAAGCATGAAAAATTACTAAGAAACCATACCTTAAGCTTTTGATTTCTCCTTCTTCTTCTCTCCCTTTGGTGTGCCTAAACCCTAGCCTTCTTCTCT
The DNA here is from genome assembly GCA_026724425.1 of Erythrophleum ivorense. Taxonomy (NCBI): domain Eukaryota; kingdom Viridiplantae; phylum Streptophyta; class Magnoliopsida; order Fabales; family Fabaceae; genus Erythrophleum; species Erythrophleum ivorense. The sequence continues at coordinate 48,225,247 of JAIUCV010000003.1, read as the reverse complement.
GAATTTGGGCAGAAACAATTGTGTCTAAATGTGTGAGGAGGGGTGGCGCCACCTTTTTATAGGTGGGAGGAAGAAACACTTCTAAAAAATTCCCATTTTGCCCTTTGTTCTTGCCATTTCTGTTTCTCATTCATTTTAGCACCTTTTTAAGAACTATTTTTTTCATTATAAAATTTAGGTTTCCAATTTAATAAAATACGTTTGGAATCACTCAAATCGAAAGTAACATACCTTCCCGAATGAATCGGTCAAAGTTTAGGTACACCAACATTAGAAAACGTCTACCGGAGAGGATTTAACTATCTTGGGGCTTCCCATGGTTTTCAGGGCCTCTGAGAACCCCAAAGAACACTTTTATTTAAAAAGCCCTCTTATGTGAATTCTAAAATTTACTCAAAATTATGAAAATGCCATTATGTTTTGTAAGATTTTTGTCAAAATTTGTTTCTTCATTCTAGCTCCATTTTTCCTTTCGTCTAAGGCTAGAATTCTCATTTTTAGGAGTCTAAAATGTTATTCAAATTTTTCAGGACCTTGACTAATTCATTTCGGGGGACTTTCTTTGAAAACACATCCATTTCCATCGTTTAACGAAAATCGAATGTTACAAACAAACTATGAGTGTACCTGTCACCATCGTATTGAATGCCTATGTATCTTGTCTATTCAATGCAAAAACCTAAGCTTGACCATGTCCTGCAGTCATCTGACCTTTACCTACCACTGCCCCCTACTACTGCCTTTACCATTCTAAACTGTAATTGTACTAGCAAATTGAGCCCCTACTGGAAGCTGTCTAACAGGGCAAACTAATCTCTGATTGGACCTTGGATGATGCTGAAGGCAATCTCTCACTAAATGCCCAACCTGCCCACAATGAAAGTATGCTCTCATCTTTCCATGATAAGAGCCAAAATGTATCTTCCTACAATTAGAACAAGGACTCCTAAACTTATGAAATTGAGTAAAAGCTGAGGTGGATACTATGTTAGCACTCTTGAAAGATGCTTTGTGCTTGTCTGTACCAGTAGAAAACGAAGTTGGAGGTGTTGTAAAAGCCTAAATAGGCCTCCAATGACCTTGAGGCCTAGGCCCATGAGAAGATCCAGTTGCAAATGAACTACCTCCATATCTCCCTTTACAATCACGCTTCCTCTTCCTCTGAAAAATATCCTCCTCCCTATCCCTCATCTCTATTATACGTGCATAATCTACTACAACGAAATAAGAAGGAAACAAATTCATCTGTGGGGCAACCACCCTATACAATGTTTGAGACAACCTATTCACAAACCGCTTGATCTTGTCCCTCTTAGTAGGGATCAAATGTAGGGCATACTGAGACAATTGTGTAAAACAGATGTCATAATCAGAGACACTCATGCCTGGTGTCAACTTTAAACCTTCAAACTCTCTGACTTTAGCATCCTGGACACTCTAGGGTGTAAAGCGATCCATAAAAATTTCTTTAAATTCCTCCTATAACATTGGGGGCGACCTGATGAATGCTAGTTTTATATACACGAATCCTCCCAATTTAGGCATTTTAGTTACTAAATATGGCTTGTTGCATTTAATTAGGCAGATAATTGATTTTATTAGCCATCGTTGCAATTAAGGAATTAATTTACAGAATTATTGATTTTAATGCTTAATTTTCTTTAAATAATTTTGTGAATTTTCTTGAATAATGTTTTCCATTATTTTTGTAGATTTTCTTTGGACAAATGGAATTTAAATGAGGAAATTTATTTGGAGAAGAATAGAAGATTGAATCAAGGTGGAATTTTTAGGAAATGAAAAAAAAAAGATGAGAAGGAATGGAGTTAAAGTGGACATGCATGGACCTTTGGGATGAACATATTAGGAAGGACCAGTACACACACTCCTTCAAGTAGTAAGATGGAAGACACACATGGCTTTGTGAGGAATTCACACAATGCCACGAGTCCAGCCTTCATACACTAACACTCAATTACACATGTAGCAGTCATATCATCTCACGTGGAAAAACACATTCACAGCTCCATCTTCACATTAACACTCACATCCAGCAACTTCAGAACACACACATAGGCCACAGGTTGCTCATTATACATATGTATGCATGAGCTTCGCCTTAATCCATGCATCCATGTAGATAATAGTTTCACACACCTTATATCACACACAAAACATACGCGTGGGGCAGTAGCAAAGATAGGAGGAGAAGTTACGTGAGCAAAACAGAGCATGTAAGGGACTGAAGTTTGTGAGAAGATCTACGGGTTAGAAAGAAGAAGAAGCTACACAAGTTGCTTATAAGAAGAAGAAGTCACTTATTGGATTGGATTTAAGAGAAGAAAAAAAATGTAGAAACAGCTATGGATTCTGGTACTTTTTGAGGAGGAGAAACACAGAAGTTACATCAAGAAGCAAGCTCGAGCTTGAGAAGAGAAGAAGCAGACTCGAAATGCAAGGCCATGGAATGAACAGGTAAGGATTAATGTGGGAATAAAAGCAAAAGTATCACGTGAAGAAGCTAAGAATGAGAGGAATTAAGAAGCATGTGAGAATATGAATGACATGGAAACAATGCATGTGACCATGGGATGATGTAGTCTGTCCATGTGCAACTGAGGCAACACGTAAAAGGGCAGCACATGTGATCAGCAAATGGAAATAATGCAAAGGAGTCATGCACACACAAGAGAATATATGGGCTAAGCATTACACATGAAAAGAAGAGGCTGGGCATGTGACTTTTAATGAGGGGCTAGAGGCATTGATTCATCGAATAAAAACACGCTTTATTCCATTTGCGTAGACAGACGCCATTCATCGTACATTCCACGTTACATTCATCATCCAGACCATGCCATTCCATTCGTCTCTTCTATTCCCATTCCATCTCTACTCAAATGAAGCTCTAATTCCATCTTGTGGCTGGCTAGGAGGACAACTTTGGGTTGAAGCTTGAATCCAAGGATTAGAATCAGAATTTTGGGCTAAGAATTTCATTTTATTTTCCTCTCTTTCGATATCAGTTTTAATTTTTTAATTTGTCTAGTTAAGCTTGTAAATGATTGAAATTGATGTAGTTCATGATTGATGGCTGGTTAGACATTGATTAGGAGAGATATTGGGTGATTAATTACATGAATTAAGTACTGAATTTTGCACTTTCCTTTAATTTCCCATGTATGCCATCAAGGTATTCAATGAAATGCATGAGTGAAATTATTAGCTTGATTGTTTGATTTGAGGATTCCTTAGAGTTTGGTTAGTTAATTAAACATTCTAGGGTGTTAATTCAAAGGCTAATTGATCAATTAATCATTCAATTGAGTGTTCACTGATCTTAAAGATAAGAATTGACGATTTAATGTGGGATTGAGGTTTCAATGCAACATTACTTTATTAATCTCTTGATTCTTGAGTGGTAACCCAAGATAACTTGTTATGAACACAATTAGGGACTCTTAGACCAGAATTAATCACAATTGAATTAGGATAAGGAGAGTGGATACCAAAGGATGAATCCAAAGCTAGTCATAAGCCCATTATCAACCATAATTCATTCAATTAGGTAATTAATCATTTTAATTCAATTTCATTTTACTTAGTTTAATTAGATAAAAAATATCCCTTAATTTAGGTAGTTCTAGGATCTATTAACCCTTAGAAAACCTAATTAAATATTAAATTCTATTTCCAAGGGAAATGACTTAAGTTGTGCCCTATATTGCATATAATTTCTAACCTAATTTTATTTTGAGGGTTGCGCGACACGACCCACAAAATTTGGTGTCGTTGCTGGGGAATTGGATTCTCAATTATTTAAAAAGGTTTTCTAAGTGTTTAACCTCTATTTTTGCTCTATTTTGGTTTGGTTTTTCCTCTATTTTGTAGTGTTTTTTTATTGTTAAGAAGTTCTTAGCTTCATTTGAATTTTATTTTCTTAATTTTGAGTTAATTTTAGTTATAATTTGCTAGTGATTTTTCTTGTGCTGAAAGTGATTGAACTTCTCATTTTATTAGCTTTAAATGGATCCATATTATTATTATAATCAAGGTGTCTATGATTCTTATGCAAATGATGGGATCTCCAGGCAATTGGATGAACTCAAGTCAATGCTTCAAGGCCTTCTTGAACGACAAAGACAATAACAAAAAAGCCAACAATACCAACAAGTCCAACAACCATGCTACCAACCACACCATCATCCCTATAAAGTTCACCCCAGTTATATTGAACCATACTACCATCCATATGAAGTTCACTTAAATTATCACCATCATTATGAGCCATACCACAATTACAATATGTAAGAGCTAGAATATCATCCTTACAACTATTATGAGGGATACATGCAACAAGAGGTCCAGAGGGAACCAAGTTTGGAAGAGAGAAGGTCGTAACAAATGAAAGCTCATAATTTTCAACTCCAACAAGAAATTGATCAGTTGCATGCTCTAAATCAACAAATGATTGACAACATTATGAAGGATTTAGGAATTCAAATGAATTGGCCCACTTTAAGTGCTACTGAATTAACTGAAGAGCAAATTAGAAGGGAATGTATAGAGGAGGAAGAGTTCTATTTATTAGGTAATATCCTTCCATCTTCTAATACTTTGTAATTTGTTAGAATTGATTCTAGTATACTTGATAGCACTGTGACTACTGATGCATATGATGTTGTTGATTCTGAATTGCATGATGATGATGTTGATGAGGAAATTGTTGTTGAATCTCTTGATTTGGTTGATTGTGGTAACTCATTGAGCAAAAATGATACAATTGTTGATGTTCATGATTCCTTGTGTACTGATGCACTTGGTATTTCTACTCCTAGCTGTGACCATAGTGATAATTTCATTTCTGAACCTATTAATGATGATCTTATTAAGTCTAGGGTAGTAGATAAGTGTGAGGGTGATCTAGAATGTGATGATTATTTTGTTCCTAGCTCGGGATTGGTTGATAAGCCTGTTGATGATGCATCTTCTGAGTTTAGGGACAATGTACCATCTTAACCATGTGACATAGCTAATTTGGATGCATCTCTTGATTATGTTTGTGCTAGATCCACTATATGTGATAGATGCTCCCATATTAATTCTTTCATTGAAACTAGTGAGTTCCTCACATATACTGATAAACATGATTCCTCACTAGCATGTGATGATATAACTGATGAAATGGTAGATGTAGCATGTGATGAGAATATAGAGAGTGAAATTGTTGAGCAGCTTGTTATTGATGAATCAGACTCTAATTTGAAATGCTTATGTGATGATATACATACATATCCTATGTGTAGTGAGATTAATGAATTTCTAAGGTCTGATAAGTCTGTTGAATCCAAAGAGTCCTTTGTTTGCATTAAAATTGTCAATGAGATTGATTCTACTAATCATACTAGTATTGATGAGAATATGCATAGTGATAGTGCTGATATTGAAAACCCTATTGATGCTTGTGCTGTTATTGATACTAGTAAGAGACTAGATTCTGTTGTTGATCATTGTTTAGAATTTTATGAGCCTACTGTTGTCTCTTTGGTAAGGGAAGATACTATTTTTCCTGTTGAGAGTCCTGAATAGATTTTTGAAGTTGTTGAGCTAATTCCTAACAATCAATAGACTCTTTCAACTGAGAAAAAGCAACTACCAGATGCCTTGAACTCAAAGGATTGTGAAAAGTTACAATCTAACTTTTCTGTTGATGCATGACTCTTACTGATGGAAGTCAAGTTGATTTTAATGGTTTTGATAGATATTTAGAGAGTATAGAGTCTAGTGTTTTTAAAATTAATTTTAAATTTTCTTTCTTTAGTTTTAATTATCCTTGATTTGATTTTTATTCTTTTCTTGCTTCTAAAATTGCTGACTTTGACTTTCCAAGACTACTGATGGTTGAGGAAGTCCATGAATCATCACTTCATGATCAATCAAAATGCTTTAAAGTAGTGAAACTTAAATTTGTTGAATTGAAAAGGAATAAAGTTGTTTTAAGTCTCGTTTTTGATATGTATGATTAGTTAATCTCTGATAATGTTCTTTTTAGTTTAGGAATTAGTTTTCTTTGTCTTTTCTGCATTATTGTTTGTTTTGTTTCTATTTTGTAAGTAATAAAAGGTTGCTAACCAGCTACATGGAAATCTAAGCCACCCTTGAGATCTTCACTTCAAGTTCATCCGATTGTATACTTTCTCTTTCCACACTCTTTATATTGTGCTATTTATCTGTTAACTGGATTGTGTGTTGACATTAAGGACAATGCAACATTTAAGTGTAGGGGAAATTCACAAAATTCATTTTAAATGATTTATGCATTTAAAATCAATTATTTTACAGTTAAATTCCTTAATTGCAACGATGTCTAATAAAATCAATTATCTACCTAATTAAATGCAACAAGCCATATTTAGTTACTAAAATGCCTAAATTAGGAGGATTCATGTATATAAAACTAGCATTCATCAAATTCTCCCACACTTAAACCTTTGCACTCTTGGGAAAAGCTCAAAATCCAAAATAAAAGAATCAATTGAAACACTAGGCTAGTAGAATGGCAAGTGGAAAATGGAAATGGAAAAGAAAGTGTAAAAATCACAAGCTAGAGACTAATCACAACTCTTCATCACTTTAACAGTCCAAACTAACTTCACTTGCATCAAGAAAACAAATTCCATGGCAATTTCATTTAAAGAGAATGAATTAAAAATGCATAACTTCTCACATAGATTAGTGTTTACTCTCAACTCTCAAGTGTTTAAGGAATGTGTATTACTCAAGTTCCACCTATCCAAACCTCACTACCATAAGCTTGTCAAGCTTCTAAATCTCCACCACCTATGCCAAATGTAATGCACAAATCAAGAGGACTTTATTCAGGGTTGTAATGGGGCTAAGAAAATGAAATGAATGGATACACAAGATAAGACAAACAAATGGATACCTTAGAACCTCAAGAGTAATAAATGAAAACGTAGGATAGGGAATTTCTAGCCCTTATTTCCAGCTAGCAAAAGTAACCACTAACTTAATTTGAAACACTTTTTTCTTTTGAATTTTAATTACTTTTCCTCTTTCTTTTCATTGCTTTTCTTTAGCTTTTCCATGACCCGACTGGCCTCTCCCCCAATAAAGTCTAAAGCCATATATAGGCTGCATCTTATAACTGAAACCCAGCAAATTTGACTAATTTTACACTTAGGCAACTCAAAGCTTTGCATACTTTTCAATGCCATCAATAAATTGCTAGGGATCATCTTGACTGTCTATTCTAGAATAAGTAGGAGACTTCAACTTCAGAAACTAAGAAAAGGTTACTAAAACCTCTCTCTCCTCTCTTAGAACTTGAAGCTCGATTGGTCTTGGCTAAACTGGTGGTATAACTTCCTCTAGGGGCTGTAGAGGCTCTACTCTATCGTCAAGTGAAGCTTACTTAAAGGGTCAAATAGTCCCACGACCCTTGCGCCGACCTCAGCCATAGCCTCTAATAGGCAGGGTAGCTTGTTAAGCCATTGCATTTGTGGAAGCCTCATCTACAGCAGCTAATCTATTAACTGAATGAATTCTAAAAGGCATCTTCACTCTACAACAAAATAATAAACAATTAGATCATTCTAGAAATTGAAGTCTTAAGATCAACCATTATTACATTTAACAAGACAATAAACTCAAAGGAATTTGTTAGAACACCTTATAAGGTCATTAGTGACATCTCAATTATAATTATGCCCGAGTTCATAACAATAATTGAGATCCCACTAAATAACACTTGCTCTACAGAATCACAGAAAAACTTGGCTTTGATACCAACTTTTTCACACCCCGCAAACAATGATGTTACCAAAATTTTTTTTCATAAGCCAACACTGCCTAAAAATTCTATCAAACACTAATGAATATCCCTAAGATTTAATTTCCAAATATCATAAGCAAATAAAACAATTTCAAATCATATATGCATTACATAAATTTAGTTCCAATAAGCTTTTGTAGAAATTTTGGCAGAGTCTCCCTTGTAAATTGGACTTCCCAAAATTTTTACAAATCAGCCAACTAGTTGAAAACATTAAAAGTAAGTTCAGTTATCAATCTAGACCAAAATAAATAAGTTTCTAGGGGTGGGGGACCCTATCTGTGATTTAGTAGAGCTACATTCATATTTTTTTTCTAAGAAAAATAAATTACATCTACATTACCAAAATATGCCCACGTGAATAGGAGTGGGGCTTACCAAGAAGGATGAAAACTCAACTACTTCTATGCTACTGAGGATGGACCAAGGTCCGTATTACTATCTGAAAAAAATATTAAAATACACGGAGTCAGTTTAATGCTCAATGAGTCAATAATGCTAACTATAGTGTATGGTTAAACCACACCACCCAAATAGATATAGCTAATGCATGAAATATGCCTTATGTGAGTCATTCTTAATAGTGCACAAGGAGCATCTAAACAAAACCAAATGGAACATATGCAGAGCACATAGCCCGTGGGGAAAATAACCATAAACATAGAGTATCTTGCTCGTAAAGAACAAAATAGATCCATATAAGGTGCCCACCCACGTGGAACTAGCAACAACCTTGCTAGCTAGGGTACAGTTCATGGTGCACCAAAGCTAACAACTATTGCTATTAGCTACAAAGTTCCATAATATGAGAACATTTTTCAAATTATACACTTAAAATGTTCAAAATTCATAATCATACACATATTTAATCAAAAATAAGGATTAGAGTAATTCCTTAGATGCCTCAAGTATATAAAGTCAAAACATATTAACCATAAATTGTTACTTTCAGAAAGAAACAGGATTAAGAAATGGTTTGTCCACATTATATAGTAAAATCTATATACGTACCAAGTAATCAAATGAAGAGTAAATAAATAAATGATGCTTTGAAGCAAAGAAAGGAAACTGAAACTATACCATACTCAGGGTTGGTATTACTTACTCACCCCTTAAGATGACATCAGAACAATTTTCTATCGCATCCCTTTGCCAATTCTTAGTATACCTATTTCTCCTTAAATATGCTACAACACCGGTCTACAAGGTCTTAGTACTTGAATATTGATAGTAAAAAGAATAATTTCTCTTAAGACATAATGAGTAGTCAGATCCCTTTAACGTAGTACCGATATGAACTTGCTCTTTCAAGCTAGAATTTCAATTCTTAACACTTTATCTCATAATTCCAACCACTATTAAAGTACATCTGCTTGATCTATGAACTACTTCATGCTTTTGAAGAGTTTCAAGTTAACACAAAGATTTCAAAATACGCTTAAATTCCAAAATTAAACAATACGCTGGGGTATCAATGGAAAAAAAGGAGATTAAAATTATCTTTATTTTTTAGTGTGCTCAAGTGTCTACAACATATATGCATCCCATAGTTACATCATTTGACATCAATATGTCTACAAAATGGCTAAATAAAAAAATATTTGTCAAAGTTTTGGTCTTCAAGGTTGGTGGCCTCTATCACTTAACCCACTTAGCTCATCTAGGCATGGTTAGATATTGGAGAGGGAAGAGTGAGATTTTAAGAATCTTAATAGCTTTTAACCCTTTCAAACATACATAATGGACAAATTTTCAAGTCAAAGAATGCATGTATGAAGATTAAGCTACTAGTAACCATACATAAAACAATTTCCATGTTCAAGAGCTCATACATATCACACATTAGTTATCAAGGGCATTGGTTTAGCCTCACCCTTTTTCCTTAGGACTTTTGGACTTTCTTCACCCATTTTCAAGGGACTTTTGACTAAGCCTCACTCTTCTTAAGACTTTTAGCTTTGTCTCACCCAATCCTAAAGACTTTTGGCTCATTTATACCTTTGCTAAGGGACTTTTGGCTTCACTAAACCTATTCAAGTCAAAATGCATCCATAAAACACATTTCAAGAATATCATGGTACTATAGCATATAGGAAATAGCTAGAAACATTTCTCATGGCATAAACATACATACACACATCCAAAAATAAGAAAAGAACCAAGAATGTATGAGAGAAATGTTAGAGAGCTACCTTGAATGTAAAAACACAAGCTTTTTACCTTGATTACTCTTTCCCTCTTTCAGTCACACACTTACAAGTGGATGGAGCTTGATTCCTTTGGTCTAAAAACATCAAAAGAGATCTAATTACATTCTTGAAACAATCTCTAGCACCATAAACACTCTAGGGAACCCTACTTGCTCATATGGTTCAATTATGGTTCCATACAAGACCTAAGGAAGAAACCATAGGAATTCATGGTATTGACTCCATTTCCTCCTTCAATCTATGACTCTTGACTCCATTTAGACTCCTTGAAGCCATCACACAATCATCTTGAGAAGCCTAACTGTATGTTGCTTCTTTATGTCATATTATGGAACCTACACCTCCAACTCTCAATCCATGGCTTCTAAATTTTTTCCAAGGCTTCCTTTGAGATTCTTCCATCATATCTAGTCTCAATCTTGGCTTAGAAAAATTTAAAACACTCCCTAGGCCTTTGCACTTGGTTTGGCCGAGACCTATGTATAGTTTAGAGCCCCTGAACTTTGGTTTATTTTCTTGAAGGAAGAGACACTTGGAAGGATTTTTGGGGGTCTTGACAACTCAATTAAACTCTCACATAAACTATAACATCCTTGGAGAAATTCAGATTTTGCTATACATCTAAAAATCCCTAACTTTACTATCTTGAATTCCAATGGTTTTCTTTAGGTTTCATTGCATCTACTAGCTTCTCGTAGTCTAAAACCTAGGTTTCTTGCTTACTCTTGGTTAGAATTTACTCCCTTCTAATTACTCTCCACTTGGTCAAACCAACACACACAAGAAAAAGGAGGAGGAAGCATAAAAAACAAGAAGATTTACCTTGATTCCTTAGCTTCTTCAAGAGCTTTTGCACTTGGTATGAGCTCCTCCTTGAAACTCTAATCTTCTTCCTCTATACTAGATCAAAAATAATCCTATATCATTCACCAAAACCATATAAATGGAGGGGAGAAAGAGGAAAACAAAGTTACTAAAGGGAAAACTAAGAAAAACCTTCACTTTCCTTATCTTTTCTTGAAATTTTTCTTCCTTTTCTTCCTCCCTCTTGTATGTCTCTCCTTCATGGTCTCTCTCTCTATTTTGGGCAAAACAAAAGGTCAATTAGATGAAGGGAGGATGGAACGCCACTTATAAGATGCAAATTAAAAGGAATTTGTTTATTAAAACTTCCATTTACGTCCCTTTGCTTGACTAATTCATTTTAGCTCCTTTTTTAGAACTATTTTTTCCATCATAAAATTTAGGTCTTTTAATTTATAAAATGGCTTTATAATTACTCAATTTGGATTAAAAACTTTCCTAAATAAAAAAGTCAAAATTTAGGTCAACTAACATTCAAAAACATATACTGGAAGAGTTTTAACTATTCCGGGAGTTCCCATGATTTTTAGAGCTTTTGAGAACCCCGAGCAACTCAATTTTTTCATTTAAAAAGCTTTCCTGTGAGTTTTCCAAAACTCATTTATGAAAATGCCATTATGCTTTCAGCGATTTTATTAAACTACTCAGGCACTAGTTTTTAGGCATCTTAGACCTTGGATCCTCATGTTTCATTATTTAAAATTTTATTCTAATTTCATTTGGCCTTAACTCATTCATTTTAGGGGACTTGCTTTTTAAACTGACTCATTTCGATGTTTGTATGAAAAACCAGATGTTACATCCACCACCTAATGCCATACATGTTTAGCCAATAAAGCCTTACTAAAGGCTTGTGTATCCTTAATGTCAAGATATCCTCGATAAGTGGGCATACATAGCTCAGTCTATTTAAGCAAATGAGCCTTTAGTTAATTATGTAATATTGATGATGTAACACAAGCTAGACTCCAACAATTAACAAGAATAATTATTAACACAAAAACCAAATTTTTAGTAAAGTGAAAAAATAGTAGAAATTGTATTTAATTACCTTTTAAAATAAAATTAGAAAAATAATATTAAGTTGTATGTTAAATTATTACTGTCTAAGTTATGGTCCTACTTGCAAGTAAGAATGGATTAGTTGAGTTGATAAAAGTTAATATTTCTTTTATGAATTTTAGTATGATTCTTTTGGAAATGGATTAGACTCACATAAAACTAATATCCCTAACCATAATTTAAATAATAAAATAAAAGACAACATAAGAGAAATTTAAAACTTTAACAAGAGAAAAAGAGAGAGAGAGAGCGAGAGAATATTTGCATAGTAAATTATACATTAGTGATATTATTTTCATTAGATATATAGTAACCTCAAAACTTAAAAGCTTATGGGTTGTTATCGCTAGCTATCATGTGTAACACCATGATTCTCTAGCTCATCTCATTTTATTTCTAGGTTCATTTCCTTGAACTATGCAAGCTTGCCAAGGAAAATCATTGAAAATATTCAATTTAATTGCGTTACGTCACAGATAAGATTTTCATTTCATGTCTCATGGGTCATATGGACTCATCCATCTCATTATCATATTTAATTACACTAATACAACTCATAACAAGCTTAAGAAGTGGCCTAGAACTCAAGCAAAGGGAGTGGATACATAAAAACAAGGTGTGCAGCCTCGGACTAATTTTTCAGGTTACTATCACAAATTTTGGAAAATAATAATTAATTTTATAAAACTCAAAATCATGAATAATTTACCATTATGGAAAGATATAGATTTCTACTTTATGTAAAAATAAATCTAGGCCAAAAAGAGGCTACTTGCCACCAGAAATTGATGGAACAATACCAAAGGTCAACTAACATTATTGGCACTATCCTTTAATTTCAAAAATTCATATCTCCTTGCTCAGAGGTCCAATTGGAGTAATCTTAGTGGCCATGAAAAGCTTATCATGTCTAATTTATGCTCGTAAAATTTCATGAGAATTAGACATCATTTGTTGCTCGAATGACATGGTCTAAGTTTCTGACCATATGAACAGTATCTGCATCAGTTCAGTAGACAAATACCAACTTTGGAAATTCATAATTAATTCCACATAGCTCTAAATAATTTGATCTTTCACTTCTCAAAAAAATCTGGATAAGATCTATGTGTGTGCCAAAATTTATGAACAAATTCATTCATTTGGTCAGATCTTGAAATTGGGTTGTAAAATGGTCTATTTTGTGTCATCAAAAGGGTCCAAATGGTCCAAATTTACTTCTAAGGAAACCATGGCCACTCAAGCAAGTGGGAATGTACCAAAATGATTCTCTAAACTTTTCTTAAAGGTGCATAAACCTAGAAATTAAAAACTCACTTTCTGACCCCCCATGTCATACACAAGAATGTACATGCTAGTGCTTGCCATTCCATACCGAAATCATGCTATTTCATACATTTGCATTAATGTTCATTCATACATCATACATTTACATATTTACATATGTTCATAAAGCTATACAACATATATAACAATGGATTACATCGTGCCACTCATATGGCTACAATTTGACATTTCATAGACTTGGTTGTCAATCTTCCTCTTCTAGGCTTGGTGGCTTCCATTACCTTGCTCATTTGGTTCACCTAACATGTTAAGACATTGAAGAGGAAGGAATGAGATTCAAAAAATCCAAATAGCTCATCTCCCTTTCAATCACACATAAAGAATGCAATACAAGTCTTAAAAATGCATGCACGGGCACCATGAAGTGCATGATCATTCAAGGAGCATTTTTGGCACTTGAACAAGTCATACAAAGCATACATAAGCTTGCCAAGTAAGTGGATTAGTCTCACCCATTTTTTTATGGATTTTGGACTTGCCTCACCCATTTACTCTATGAGATTTTGACTTAACTTCACTCTTGGGAGACTCTTTACTTTTTCTTAACCAATTTTAGGGATTCTTGGCTCATCCTCACCATGGCTAAGGGTTCTTGGCTTCAACACTCTCAAGCAAACGTAGGCACATATACTAGGCATCATTTGAAAATATATTACAACATTATGGTACCATGGAACATAAGCATATGCTAGAATACTTTTCATTTCTTAAAACACACATACACACATTCAAAGACAAGATAAGCACACATTCATGCATGAGAGAAAGTGGAGAGAGCTACCTTTGCCACATAAGTACACTTTTTCTCTTGGATTTTTGCTCCCTTCCTCGGCCTCACATACACAAGGGTGTGGGATTTGTTTCTTTTGGCCTAAACACAATATGTGGAAGCCAATTGGGTTCTTGGAATCATTTCTAAAGTTATACATCTTCCTTAAACACTAACTTGGTCTATTAGCCCCTTTATGGTTCCAAAATGCACCTAATGAAGCAGCATCTATTATTTGAGTTCTAGGCTCCATTATTTCCTTTCATTTATGATTTTTGACTCCTTTTAAGCCTCTTGGAGTCATCACATAATTAAAAACAAAGAGCCTAACTACATGTTGCTTCCTTGGGTCATATTATCGAACCTATGACACGAATTCATTCTCTAGGCCTCCTAAATTTTTTCCAAGATTTTCCCTCATCTTCACTCATCATATATGACTTAAAAATGGGTTTCAAAAAATTTAAAACTATCCTTAGGTGCCTCAACTACTCTAGGCTAAAGTTATGCTTGTTTTTGGCACCTATGGAGCTTGCTTTGTTTTCTTAGTGGAAGATGCATATGGGGAGCCTTCTAGGGATCTTAGGAGCTTATCCAAACACTTATTTAGGCCTAGGAATTATGGTATCAAATCAGATTTTACAAGGGACACTTAAAACCCTAACTTTACTATCTTGATTTTCTATGGTTATTTGTTAATTCTCTTTGTATATTCTTATTCTCCTCCCTTAAATTCCTAATATTCACCCTTGGTTCTACCCAAAATCTAAGCCTTCTTGAAGCTCCATATGTGGGACAAACCAAGGAGAAGAAGGGAGCAAGAGATAGCTACCATGGAATGAAGATTTACCTTGTTTCCTTGGCTTTTCTTGCTGTTTCTCACTTTTCTTAGCCTCCTCTCTTCAAATCCAAAATTTTCCCTCTATTTTGTCCTCAAAATAGATCCAAGAACTTCAATAAAACCATATAAAAGAAGGGGAAGGAGAATAAGTTTGCTAAAGAAAAAATATGAAAAAAGCCAAGAAAATCCATACCTCTTTTTTTCCTTCCTTTCTCCTCCTTCTTGTGCGCCTTGCCCTTAGGGTTCTTTCTCTAATTTAGGGCAGAAACAAATATGCCTAAATGAAGGAGGAGATGGGGCGCCTCATATATATAGGTGGGTTTAAGAAATACTTTTCAAAGACTCCAATTTTGCCCCTTCATTTTGGCATTTTTGTTTTCAATTCGTTTTAGCTCCTTTTTAAGAGTCATCTTTTCCATTATGAAATTTAGGTTTCCAATTTAATAAAATGCCTTTGTAATTACTCAAATCAGAGCTAAAACCTTCCTGAACGAATCTGTCAAAGTTTGGGTCAACTGACATTGGAAAACGTTCATCGGAGGGGTTTTAACTATCTTGGGGCTTCCCATGGTTTTTAGGGCCTCTAAGAACTCCACATAACTCAAAAAGTTTCATTTAGAAAGCTCTTCTATGAGAATTCCAAAATTTTCTCAAAATTACGAAAATACCATTATGTTTCGTCAACCTTTTGTTTAATTTTGTTTTTATTCTAGCTCCGTTTTTCTTTCTGTCTAACCCTGGGATTCTTATTTTTAAGAGTCTAGAATGCTACTTAAATTTTTTAGGACCTTAACTAATTTATTTCAGGGGACTTGCTTTTGTATCTAGTAAATTTCATACGTTTATAGAGAAACCATACGTTTCATGCATACACATCTACTATATATGAAACTCTTAATTAAAGTATAGTTATAATGAACATAACTTTTTTAAACTTCAAGTTATGTGCAACAAATTCCTCTCACTTTCAAAAGTTGGTAAGGGACTCCCTTATACTTTCAATTTTATAAAGAGAATCCCCTTCCATTAATGACTTCGTTAAATCACCAATGGAGCTCCTACTTGGCATGCTTGCCAGGATTTTTTTAATCTTAGTTGGCATCTAACCATATTATGTATATATATATATATCTCCTCCCTCTTCTCTTCTCTCTCTTTTTTATCTTTTCTCTCTTTGCAAATTTGCAAATGTAGATAATGGAAAAAGAAGAAGAAGAAGCTTTTCCAACTTAATAGACTCTATCAATGTGCAAGGCTATATACAAGGTGTACCATGCCTTGAAGTTGTAGCTTCTTTGTTCTCCCTCTGACTTCTAACTAATATGTTAAATTCCATGGCTGGATTGAATTGTTGCAAAAGTTTTGTATCAAATAATAGTACTTTCTTTTATTCATTAAAAAATTGATTTTTTGATTTTTCTTTCAAAATTTATAATTAGTTTGATGCGAAATAACAAGTAATTAGTTTTTTACCATATTTGTTCCTACATTAGATTTTGTCATTATGGGATGATTAGATAAACACATAAAAGAAAATGCCATTATTATGGAAAGATAATGTTTGATTTTCGTTCTTTTGAGAACTATCAAATAAACCTTTAGTTGTCAAGATGATGTTTAACTATAATTTTCATACATAAATTTCTTAACTCAAGAGGTAATAGGGAAAAAGGGAAGAGGAAGGAGGAAGAGGGATAAAAAAATATAAAGAAGGTGTGCACCCATTGATATGTAAGAAGATTGTGGAAAAGTTTAGAATTTCTCATGCTTATCTATTATCTTATTAAAAAAAAATCATATGAAGCCTAGTAAGTTGTAAAGAGCTCTTTTTCTTCTTTTTCATTTTTTGCTTCTTTATCCACCATTATCTACATCTGTAAATTGAGAGGGGAGAGACGAAGGAAAAAAGGAAGAGAATAAGGAGGAGAGAGATATAATGTGACTAGATGCCAACTAGGAATTAAAAAATCTTAGTTAACATGCCTCAAAAGAATTTTGTTAGTGATTTAATAGAAAAGGGTGCTTTGTATAAAATTAAAAGTCTAAGGGTTTCATTGCCAACTTTTGAAAGTAAGAGGAACTCTTTACACATAACTTAAAGTTCAGGGGAGTTATGTACATATTAGCCTTAAAGTAATCTCAACATTTCAAAAGCACCTACAAAGAGTAGGGCCTTTAATTATAATGGCTATTTTTGTCCCTTGAATTATTAGGAGACTAATTGTCGTTGCCCCCTACATCATGGCCACTGCCATCACCTAAGCTTCCTAACCTATAACCACCACCTTGAGTTGTACTTGCAATACCATGCCCATGACCATACTCGCTTGCTGACCTAGGCCTAAACCCAGAATTGAACCTATAGCCAAAGTGTAACACCATAATACTTTAGCCTCACTTTCCCATGCATTATACTCCATACATGCTTCATACATGCCTCATACATGAGTTTCAAGGAAACTGAATGAAAATCATGGAATATTATAATGTTGCATAACGCTTTAACTATTCAAATTTTGCTTCGTGGACCTTGTGAATTCTCAAACATCATCTTGTACTCATAATCCCTTTATACAAGTCATAAACATCACAAAATAACTCATGCAATTCAGATTTAGAGCCCCACACATCAAAAAATGCATGTTCAATTTTGGGTCCGGATTTTAGTTTTTTGGGACAGAATTTGAAAATTCATAATTAAATATAGAAAAATCTAAATCCAACAAATCATAACTTTTTGGAAATCCTTTCATGTTAAATTTATGCTACAAATATTTTCAAGCCATGAAAGCCTCATTTGGACTATGATTGACAATAGAAAAGCATCACTGGTTTGGCTATCCTGGAGTTCTGATACAACTTACTGATATGGAATTCAAAAATTCATAACTAATTTCACAAAAATCCAAATAGAGTGAACTATACTAATCTAAATAGCTATGGATGTCTATTTTAAGGAAAAAATAGCTCCAGACCTAGAAAATGATATTAAGCTAATGAAAATTGATGGAACAATACTAAGGGTCCTGCTGTGTTTCTAACAATAAGTTCCAACTTAAAAAATGCATATCTTTCTCTACACACCTCCAAATGAGGTGCTTCTAAAGGATACAAGTCACTGTGGATGTCTAGTTTTTCTATATAAAATTTTAGGACCATTGGACCTCATTTGGCCCTTGGATGATACAAAAACGATTCTGACCAAAGGAATAGTGACTAATACCAATATGCAAAATTTGCTAAACTTTGAAAAATCATAATAAATTCTATGGATCTCCAAATAATATAGTTCTTAGACCCAAAAAAAATATCTTTATGAGATCTATATGTGGGTAAAATCTTAGCTCAAAATTGTTCATTTGGTGACTCTATGACATAGGGTTTTTTCTTTGCCATTTTGGGCCACTTCAAAGGTCATAAAGAGTTTAATTTTTCTTATAGCATTTCTAGGGCCACTTAGATACATGGGAAAGCATGAAAATGGTCTACTAAATAAGTCTCAAGGGTTCAATAACCCAAATTTCACAAACTCTATAACATTTGGTTCTCTGAAAATGAGAGAAAACATGAGAAACGCAACATACGGTTTCTCTGTAAACGAACGAAATTTATCAGATATAAAAGGAAGTCCCCTGAACTAACTTAGTTAAGGTCTCAAAAAATTTGGAAAGCATTCTAGACTCCTAAAAATGAGAATACCAGGTTCAGACAGAAAGGAAAAAGAAGCTAGAATTAAGAAACGAATTATGACAAAAGATTGATGAAACGTAAAGGCATTTTTGTCATTTTAAGTAAATTTTGGAATTCTCACAAGAGAGCTTTTTAAATGAAAGTTTTGAGTTCTCCAAAGTTTTCAAGGGCCCTAAAAACTATGGGAAGCCTCAGGACAGCTAAAACCCCCCGGTGGACGTATTCTAACGTCAGTTGACCTGAACTTTGACTGATTCATTTGAGAAGGTTTTAGCTCTGATTTGAGTGATTCCAAAGGCATTTTACTAAAGTGGGAACCTAAATTTCATGATGGAAAGATGGTTCTAAAAAAGGAGCTAAAACGAGTTAGCAACGAAAATGCAAAAAACGAAGGAAAAAATTGAAATTTCTAAGAAAGTGGAAGCTTCTTGAACACTCCTTAGGTTTCTTATTTCTTCTCCCCTTCATTTACATGACCGATTCTACCCAAAAACTAGAGAAAACACCAGCTCTCTTACGCACACCATGGAGGAGAAGAAAGGAGGAGAAAAAGCAAGGAATTAAGGGAGAAATTTAGGGGAAAATTCATATTTGAAGAGAGGAGCCCAAAGAAGACAAGATTCAAGTGAGAAAAGCCATGAAAACTAGGTAATTTCTCCTTCCATGGTTGCTATCCTTTGCTCCTCTTCTCCACCCATTTTGCCCCACTTAAGAAGCCCTAGGAGGGCTTGGTTTTTAGACATAACCAAGAGTGATCTTAGGAAAAAGGGTGTGAAGATTAAGAATATGCAAAGAGAATTAACAAATGACCATGGAAATTCAAGATTCCCTTAGGGTTTCAAGTGCTCTTTACAAAATTTGATTTGATCTCTTAGTTCCTATGCCTAAATAAGTATTTAAATGAGTTCTTAAGATCCCTAGAAGTCTCCCCATATGCTTCCTCCATTAAGAAAAGAAAGCAAAGTCTATGAAGTCCAAATTCCTCTATAGGTTCAGTTAAGAGGAGTTTTAAATTTTTTCTAAATCTATTTTTGAGTCATATATGATGAATGAATATGAGGAGAAGCCTTGGGAAAAATTTAGGAAGCCTAGAGAATGAGTTAGTGCTTTATGTTCTATAATATGACCTAAAAAAGCAACATGTGGTTAGGCTCGTTATTTTAATTGTGTGATGACTCCAAGAGGCTTAAAAAAGATTCAAGAATCATATTTGAAAGGAAAGAATGGAGCTTAGAATTTATTTGATGGTTGTTGCTTCATTAGGTGCATTCTTGGATACATAAAGGGGCTAATGAGCCAAGTTAGTGTCTAAGCAAGTTGTGTGGCCTTAAACTTTGCTTCAAGAGTATACTTAGCTTCCATATGATGTGTCTAGGCCAAGAGGAATGATCTCCACTTTCTTGGGTGTGCGAGGTCAGGGGAGAGGATTCAAAACTTAAGGAAAAAGTATACAAATGCCAGCAAGGTAGCTCTCTCCACCTTCTCTCATGTATGATTATTTGCTTTTCTTGTCTTTGAATGTGTGTATGTGCGTTTTAAGCCATGAAAAATATTCTAGCATGATTTCATATGCCATGGTACCATGATGATGCATTATGTTTTCCAAATGATATTATGATGTTTACTTTGGTTTGCTTGTATTTGGTGAGGCCAAGAACCCTTAGCCATGGTGAGGATGAGCTAAGAACCCTTAAGATTGGTTGAGACAAAGTAAAAAGTCTCCCAAAAGTGAGGTTGACTCCTAAAAGCAAGGTTGAGTCTAAGAATCTCTTAAAGAATGGGTGAGGCAAATCCAAAATCCACAAGTAAATGGGTGAGGCCAATCCACTTGCTTGGCAAGCCTTTGTATGCTATGTATGACTTGTTCAAATGTTGAAAATACTTTTTGAATGTTTACACATGTTAATATGCCCATGCATGCATTTGTAAGACTTGTTTTGCATGCTTTATATATGATTGAATGGAAGATGAGCTATTAAGATTCTTTGAATCTCATCCCCTCCTCTCCAATGTCTTAACATGTTAGGTGAAACAATTGAGCAAGGTAATGGAGGCCACCAAGCCTAGACGAAGAAGATTTACATTAAAGTATATGAATATGTCTAGTTGTGCTTCCTTTTTAGCCATATACATGGCATATGATGTAATCCCTTGATGAAATTATTATGTAACCATATAAGCATGTGTAAATATATTAATGTCTTATGTATGAATGAGAGCTAAAGTTATATGTATGAGAGCATGCATTTGGGACATGTATTGGCCAACTAGCATCTTGGAAATGCATGTATAAATGGAAGTGGAATGGCCAAATTGAGATACATGAGGTTTGGGACCATTTAGGCAATTCATATAAGTTCTAATTATGCTTTTAGACTTGCCCAAAAGGTGTCAAACATTAAGAAAAACTATTTGGATATTTTGGTATCCTATATAGAGTATAAATTGACCATATTGGAAACTTATATAACTTTTTATCCAAATGAGCTTTTCTTGATCTGAGATTTGGTATGAAATTAGAGCCTGTTGAGAGCTTTTTAGGAAGCTAAAGAACATAATTTTTGGAGGTCTAGAGAATATTTGATTAATTTTCAAAGTTGAAAAAAATTTTGGTTTTGGTCTGATGTATTGTTCACTTAGTCCAAAAATGATTTCTATCACACAGGGCTCAAATGATGTCCAATTAACACAAAATTTTATATGGAGAAACTAGAAATCCTAATGACTTGTGCCAATTGGAAGAACCTCATTTGGAGGTGTAAAGAGGGAGATATGAATTTTTAAAGATTTTGCCTAGTATTAGGCACCCTAACTGACCTCAGGTAATGCTTGATTAGGTTTCAAGGTGTGGACGTGCCTGAACTAGTCTGGAGTTATTTTTTCCCTCTAGTTAACATCTATTGCTTTACAGATTGGTATCATTTACATGGATTAGATTTTTATAGAATTAGTTAAAAATTTTTGAAATTTACTGCTAAAACTTGTGACAATACCAATAGATAGCCAGACCTCTGGACATTTTTGAATGTCAAATGTCTTTTATGTTATTTTTCATGGTTTAAACATATGTTTAGCATAAAGTAGACATGTGTAGCTTTCTATAATGGCTAGGAATGAATGATTTCAATTTTTCTAGAATTAGTTATGATTTTCCAAAGTTTATGACAGAAGTGAGAAAATTCTGGCTGAAATTGCATATATGAATTTTATGTATTCCTTGGCTTTCCACGAGTTGTAGGTCAATTTTGATGATAGAAATGAGTTGCATCTATCTAATTAAATATGAGAATGTGATGTATAAGCTCACATGGTCTACAGGACACTGAATGAAAATTTTATATGCGACACAATGCTAAGAAATACGCTTTTTAATGTCATTTTTCTTGCTTCTCATATGAATTGCTTGATATGAAGCATAGAGATAGCATTAAATGAGCTAGGGAATTATGGTGATATATTTATTGGCACCAAAGCAAAGTTCCAAGCTTTCTCAGATTCGATTTGGCTTGAGGATGTGGTAATAGGGTTATGTAAAAGGCTTGCATAGCTATAAAAAATTTTATATGAGGCATGTTAGTGTATGAGGATAGTTTATGGCTTGTTTCATAATGAGTAAGTTGTAGAATGGTCTTAGAGTAGTTAGTAGACACCAAGAAAGAGTGGCCTCTAGAATAGCTTGAGCAGAGTTAAGCTTAAGCAAAGTTAAAGGATCCGACGGTTAGAGCTTGATGAGATGTGATAGCTCACCGGGATCAGTGGCAAGCCCTAAATATAAATGATGAGAAATGATCTCGTTGATAGGAAGAGACTTGCTAGAGGAAGTGTGTGAGGCCTAATTCTCCCTGGTAGTCATACCCAGTGTAACATCCGATTTTCTAAAAATGAAAGAAAACATGAGAAACGTAACGTACAATTTCTTTGTTAATGAACAAAATTCACTAGATATAAAAGGAAGTCCCTTGAAATGATATAATTAAGGTCCTAAAAAATTTGAGAAGCATTCTAGACTCCTAAAAATGAGAATCTCAGGCTCAGATGGAAAGAAAAATGGAGCTAGAATGAAGAAACGAAATTGTGACAAAAATTGACGAAACATAATGGCATTTTTGTAAATAAGCGCAACTTTTGGAAAAATATATAGGAGGACTTTTTAAATGAAATTTTTGAGTTGCCCAAGGGTCTTAGAGGCCTTGAAACCCATAGGAAGCCCCGAGACAATTAAATCCCCTCCGGTGAATTTTTTCAACGTCAGTTGACCTAAACTTTGATCGATTCGTTCGATAAGGTTTTAGCTCTAAATTGAGTGATTCCAAAGGTATTTTATTAAATTAGGAACTTAAATTTTATAATGGACAAGACAGTTCTAAAAAAGGAGCTAAAACGAAGCCGAAACAAAATTGCCATTACGGAAGGACAAAATTGAAATTTTTGAAAAAATGTATTTTTAGAAGCTCCCACACACTTCTCCTTTCTTCTCCCATCTTTTTAAGCACGAAATTTCTACCCAAAATACAGAATATGATCTGCTCTCTTAGGCTCACAAGAAGGGGAAGAAAAGAAGAAGAAAAATCAATAAAAAGGTATGGATTCTTGGTAGTTTTCTATGCTTTCTTCCATCCAAACCTCCTCTCTTCCATTCTCCTTTGTTTCCTTTGATTAAAATGAAGTTTTCAAATCTGTTTTAAGGGAGATATTAAGGGAAAATTTCGGATCTGAAGAGAGGAGCTTGGAGAAAGCAAGATTCAAGTGAGAAAAAGCAAGAAAACTAGGTAATTTCTCTTCCTATAGTTACTACCTTTGGTTCCTTTCCTCCTCCATTTTGCCCAACATGAGAAACCCTAGGAGGACTTGATTTTTAGGCAGAACAAAGGATGAATCTAAGGAAAAAGAGTGTGGAGATTAAGAATATGCAAAAGGAATTAACAAAAACCCATTAGATTTTAAGATGCACTTTCTAGGGTTTCAATTGCACCTTGTAAAATCAGATTTTGTATGATGATTCTTAGGCCTAAATAAGAGTTTAAATGAGCCCCCAAGATCCCTAAGAGGCTCCCCATATGCATCCTCCCTTGAGAAAACAAACCAAATTCTAAGAAACCCCATTTCCTTTATAGCCCCGGCCTAAAGGAGTTTATGTAGTTAGGGAGAGTTTTAAATTTTTTTATGCTCACTCTTGAGTCATATATGATGAATAAAAATGAGAGGAGGCCTTGGGAAAAATTTAGAACCTATAGAAAGTGAGTTGGTACTTTATGTTCCATATTATGACCTAAAGAAGCAACATGTAGTTAGGCTCTTGGTTTTAATTGTGTGATGACTCTAAGAGGTTTAAAAAGAGTAAAGAATCATATTTGAAAGGAAAGAATGGAGCCTATAATTCATTTGAGAGGTGTTGCTTCATTAGGTGTAATTATGGAACCATAATAAAGTTATAGACCAAACTAGTGTTTAAGCAAATTGTATGGCCTTAGAATTGAGTCCATGAATCTAATTGGCTTCCATAAATTGTGTCTAGGCCAAGAGAGATAATCTCCACCTCCTTGTGAGTATGTGGTCGTGGGAGAGGAATTAAGTCCAAAGGAAGAAAATATGCAAATGTTACAAAGGTAGCTCTCTCCACCTTCTCTCATGCATAGATGTGTGCTTAGCTTATCTTAAATGTATGTATGTGTATTTTTAAGCCATGAAAAGTGTTATAGCATGACTTTAATTCCACAGTGCCATGATGTTACAATATGCTCTTATATGATATTTTGATGTGTGCTTGGGTTTGCTTGAGTGTGGTGAGGCCAAGAACCCTTAGCCATGGTGAGGATGAGCCAAGAATCCTTGAGATTGGTTGAGACAATGCAAAGAGTCTCCCAAAAGCAAGATGGGCTCCCAAGAGTACGGTTGAGTCCATGAATCTCTTAAAGAATGGGTGAGGCAAGTCCAATATCCATAAGAAATTGGGTGAGGCCAATCCACTTACTTGGCAAGCCTTTGTATGCTATGTATGACTTTCTTAAATTATGAAAATGCCTCATGAATGTGTGCACATGCCAACATAACCATACATGCATTTATGAGACTTATTTGCATCCATTATGTATGATTGAATGGGAGATGAGCTATTGGAATTCTTTGAATGTCATTCCCTCCTCTCCAATGATCTAACATGCTAAGTGGACTAAGTGGACAAGGTAATGGAAGCCAACCACCTTGAAAAGAAGAGATTGACACCAATATGTATGGTTCTTGCTCCTTGAAGCCATAATGATGCCTAATGATGTAAATTATTGATGTAAATGTTCTATGGCCTTTGGAACATATGTAATTATGATAATATATTATGTTTAAATGGGAGAATGTGTTATGTGACCACTAGTAGGCAAATTGAGTATGTATGGGCAATGTAGCTTCTTGAATTAGTATATGGAATTATGCATATGTGTGGATGAGATGGCCAAAATGAGATGCATGAGGGTTGGGACCATTTGGGCAGCTTACACAAGTCCTAATTATGCTTTTAGACTTGCCTAAGAGGTGTCAAACCCCAAGGAAAGCCATTTGGACATGTTGATATCCCATATGGAGCCAAAATTAACAAATTTAGAACCTTATGTCACTTTTTATCCAAATGAGCTCTTCTTGATCTGAGATTTGGCCTCCAATTAGAGCTTATTGAGATATTTTTACAAAGCTAAAGAACATAATTTTTGGAGGTCTATAGAATATTTGATGAATTTTTAAAGTTGGCAAATTTTCTAATTTTAGTCATGTCACTGTTCATACTGGTTCGAAAATGAAATCTGTCACATAGGGGTCAAATGATGTCCAATTGCCACAAAATTTTATACAGAGAAACTAGACATTGACAGTGACTTGTGCCAATAGGAAGCACCTCATTTGGATGTCTAGATAAGGAGATATGAATTTTTAAAAATTCTGTCTAGTATTAGGAACTCCAGCCAACCTCTGTTATTGTTCTATTAGATTTAGAGGTCTAGGTGTGCCTAAGGTAGTCTAGAGTTATTTTTCTCCTCTTGCTAACATTTGCAGCTTTCCAGTTGGTATCATTTGCATCAATTGGATTGTTTTGGAATTAATTGGATATTTTTTTAATTTGTTGCAGAATTCTGTGACAGCACCAGTGGACAGCCTGACCTCTAGACCATTTCACATGTCAAACGTCCTTTGTGTCAGATCGTATGGTCTAAACATATTTTTACCTAAATTAGACATATGTAGCTTTCCAGAATTATCAAGAATGCATGATTTTGATTTTTATAGAATTAGTTATGATTTTTCAAAGTTTGGATAGAAAAGAGGCAAAATCTGGCCGAAATTATATGTGTACATTTCATGCTTCTCTTCTATTTTCTTGAGGTGTAGGCCACTTTTGATGATGCAAATGAGTTGTATTCATGTAATTAAATATGAGAATGTGTTTTATGAGCTCACATGGCCCACGTGACACAGAATGAAATTTTTATACATGACGCAATGCTAAATAATGTATTATTTTAATAGATTTTTCTTACTTCCTTCATGGAATCTATGTTGTCAAGCATGAGAATGTTATGAAATGAGCTAGAAATATATGGTGTTACACTTAGGCCATTTTGAGATGTCCTGCTTAATACAGAGACAAGTAATGATGCAACGCAGTATAAGATGAGACTGCAGCTGCACAGGACCAGTTTAGAAGGGAATGAGAAAGAGAGTTATCCCCTAGCCACAAACACCCAAATGTTTAGATAAGTATTAGAGCCCGAAAAGCTAATTCTCTTAGGCCAGAGGTTTTAATTACAAGCTACACCCTAGAGCCTTGATAGCCCAGAGGTAATAGCTAGCCATGCATGAGTGAAGCAAGAGGTAGAATCCTCTAGTTTGATGATGGGCTAGATATAGAGGCAATGAGGTTCGAATTGGTAGCTAAAGATGAAAATTCAATCCCTGAAAAAGTAAGCCAATCAGAGACATTAGCTATGGCCAATAAATTACTTAGCTGCGGCCAATTATTTCGGGAAGCAGTGAGGTAATCCAGAGAGTTCCTCACCGTGGCCAATACTTAGACAGAAAAACTAGGGTGAAACCGAGGCTAATTAGCCGCGGCGAATGATTTGTTAGCTGTGGTGAATGACAACATAAAATGCCTTGTTGGTCATATTTAGGACAACTTGAGGAATGAGTTGATAAGGGATTAGATAACCGACCGAGAGTGGGAACCACTAGTATAAGTAAAAAAAAGGGTAGTAAATAGTGACTAAAGATTAGTAAGAAATCCGTGGGCCTAGCAAATGAGACTGAGAAAAGAGCTCAGCATAGAGAAAGTTAGACATAGGGATAATAAGGTTATTGAGATCTACCTTTAAGGCATTGACTCCAACCTAGATTGCTATCATGTGAGACACTGAATGATAGAATGTAGTGTGGCCTTAAAATGGAGTAAGATAAGGCTACCAGTAGAGAGGCATATAGTGAGCGCCCTAGAAAAGTGTACCTCATAGGTGATACCTAGAGGTAAGTATGATTAGCCTAGTAATAGAAGCTCAAAAAAGAATGAGGATAGTTAGTAAGTTATAAGTCTGATGAGATGGCTAACCTAAGCTAAGCATAAGCTAAAGCCTGGGGAAGATGACTAGTAGCATCGTTTCAGGTGAGATATGTGAATGAAAGGCTCAGTGAAAGTTTTCCTTAGATCGAGAAAGGAAAGATGAGACACCCTGAGTCGGGGAAACCACCTAGTAGTGGTTAGTAAATTCCCCTAAGTAGACCCCCTGAACTATAGAGCATAATGATAAAGGAAGCGAGGAAGAGCTAAGAAACTAGCCACAGAAGAGATGCCCTCGCTTAAGTAATGATTAAATGAGTAAGCTAAGCCCAAAAAAGTAAATAGATAGGGGTCTGATGGTTAGTTAGCCAAGCTCCCTAATATGAGAATGATATAGGGTTAAGGCACGTGAGTGATTAGAGCACCCAGTAGAATATAAGCTTTCAGTGAGGTAGAATCCAGACATTAAGAGTACATGTTCTAGATTGGGTTAGCAGAACCCTAGAAATAGTATATTGTGCTCCTAGGGATGAGGTTAAAAAGGCTGAATAGAGAGAAAGCCCAGCTCTGATCCAAGCATAGAAATAAGTTGAGACAAATAGTTAGTGCCTTAGTGCCCTCAGGGAAGCTCGAGGGAGCTAGAGACTGCCTAAGAAGGCGAGCCTCATATTATGTAGGGAAAGAGTGTAAGCCAAGAGCATAATAAAAGGAAATTCCTAGGATTATATGAAATAGAATTCTTCTTACCAAGGAATGGTCTAGTTAAAAGCAGAGTAAGAGTATAAGGAAAAGTAGAACCCCTTGACATTCTAAAGAATAAATAAGTAGAGGAACCCTGGGAAAAAGGCAAGTGCTTTTGAGCATAAAGAAATTTGAATTGGCAATAAAAATAGCTAGTAGTGAAACATCCTTTTACCTAAATAAGAGGATAAGAAAGGTAAAAAGAAAGAGAAATTATGACAGTGTTCAAGACGAGGACATAATAGATTAAGAATAAATATTTAGTTAATGTGCTTGAATACTTAAGAAAGCACACTTGTCCTTAGCACAAATGCCATTTTTCCATGATAGTGCCCGAAGTAAAAATAGTCGGGCAATGTAGAGGAATCTCAGGATGAAGCAGAGGAAGAATCCTATTTTCCCCCAAGCAATCTACGAGAATAGAGCAGATAAAGAAAAGTAAAAAAAGAATACTTTAGATTGTTGGAAAACTTGTAATATACAGGCAATAGTGGCTTTGAGCTCAGTCATGAAGCGCCTGTTTATTAGTGTTTGATATTATATTTTACTTGCAATAGAGGCTACATGATATTGGGTCTGGCCAACCTAGTAGTAATGTGGCTTAAGTGCATAGCAAATGACGAGATCAATCACCAAAGTGTCCTGATAATTGAAAGGTATCCTAGTTAGCTAAATAACAAGATGAGTCAGACAAAAAAGATAAAGGGATTCCAGGAATACTAAAATAGTAAGAAAAGTATGCAGAGAGGAATCCCCAGTAGAGAATATTTAGATTCAGATTGCATGAGTTCAGTATGTATGATCTGAGTCCCTTATAGTACATGTAAATGAAATGAGTATTAACCAGTGCATAACCTCTCTCCTGCCAGAGATGTTAACCACACTCAGAGTATGAGATGCCCTAGTGCCAAGGCACTCAAAAGCAAAATGTGGACATATTCAAAAATTACAGGATATAAGGGGAAAGTTAGAACGAGTACACATAAAGTAAGTAAGTCAATAAAGTAAGAAAAGAAAGCCTAAGTAAAAAAGGGCTAGAATGGAAACCTAAGTATCCCATAAGGAGTAGTAAAGGAAAGTTAAAATACTCCTAAGTATTACTATGATGGGATCCTAGAGAATTAAATGACACAGAACCCACTTCGCACGAAAAGCACGATGTACCTCTGAGTTTAGCCTCAGCTATTATAAGCGATGATAACTGGACTTAGTGAGTATGTGTTTTACTGTCAGATACAATAATCTTAGGCTTTGATGTCTTCCAGAAATGGATTGCAGTAGATCCTAGCATAACATAATGGGTCGCAGTAGACTCTAGTAAGACTTTGAGAGGTCGCAGTAGACCAAGGGGTCGCAGTAGATCCCACAGAGTTATAGAGAGCCCCCAGTTACACTATGATGATTCTTTGGTGAGATGACAACCTAAGATAGTTTTTACAAAGTAATAGTCTCAGAGACTAGTACAGTTTCAGTTAGCTTTTGTCTCAGAGACTAAAGATCTTTCGAGTCTGGTAGACTATTGCCACAGAGATATGAAAGCTTTACTCAGATAGTTAGACCACTAACTAGCTTTCTTAAGAGATAAGCATAATATATGAGATGAGGAAAGCAAGAAAGTAGCTTTCTAGAGTTAGAACCAGATGAACCACTACCTAGCAGATATTTGCCCTGACCAAGGGATAAAAGGATCCCCATATGTTAGCCTATGTATTTAGAAATGGGTCAAGTGCAGTTTTTATATGAGGTAAGTGGTATAGTATGCCTCCAGTAATCAAAACTATGAATATAGCTAGCATCCCACCAGAGCTCAACAGTAGCCAGTGATAGTAGCTTTTCGATGCCGGTATGAGACACATATGTTAAACCTATCAGTATTGAAATGAGGGATTATAAAATGCCACTATAAGTGAGCAAAGACAGTGAGGAAAAGTCCCGGCCTACAGAGACAAATGTAGTAGTAAATAGAGAAATTAGGATCATTAAAACGGAAACTCCCCAAAGTAGTTGTAATCTCAGTAAGTAATTGAGATGTGAGGCCTATAATAGAAAGAAATGTGAATGGTAATCATGGGATGAGCTAGTAAGAAAGAACGCAGAGATGAACAGTGGACAGTACATGTAAATAAGTAAATAGACAGATAGAAATCTCCAACAGCTATAATGATAAAAAAAAGATGATGAGATATTATGAGAAGCCATTGAGAGAGGACACGGGAAATTTGATATGAAATAAATTACCCCGAGATGTGTAAATGAGTCTCCTGAAATGAACGTTAACCTTTGCGAATGGGTTAAGACAAACCTGATATAATTAGTAAGCTCTCCCAGGATAGGCCTCAAGAATTAGAAATTTCTTTCCTTTATGAGAAGAATTGACTAGTACTCTAATAATAAAGCCTTTATTAAGAGCTAGTAACGAAAATTCCCAGGCTGAGAGAAAATTCAAACGAGCGAAATTATTGAGAAAAACGTATAGAGCTAGGAAGAAGGGAAAGAAAAGAGCAGTTAGCTAGAAAAGAAAAGAGTAAGAAGAAAGCATGCCCCAAATTTTAAGGACAAAATTTATTTAAGGGGGGAGAAATGTAACATCCGGTTCTCTGAAAATGAGAGAAAATGTGATAAACATAACGTACGATTTTTTTGTAAACGAATGAAATTCACCAAATATAAAAGGAAGTCCCTTGAATAGACTTAGTTAAGGTCCCAAAAAATTTAGAAAGCATTCTAGACTCCTAAAAATGATAATTCTGAACTCAGATAGAAAGAAAAACGAAGCTAGAATGAAGAAATGAATTATTATGAAAGATTGATGAAACATAAGGGCATTTTCGTCATTTTTAGCAAATTTCAAAATTCTCAGGGGCCCTAAAAACTATGGGAAGCCCCGGAATAGCTAAAGCTCCTCCAATGGACGTTTTCTAACGTTAGTTGACTAAAACTTTAACTGACTTGTTCGGAAATGTTTTAGCTCTGATTTGAGTGATTCCAAAGGAATTTTACTAAATTGGGAACCTAAATTTCATGATGGAAAAGACGGTTCTCAAAAAGGAGCTAAAATGACTTAGAAAAAAATGCCAAAAATGAAGGGCAAAATTGAAATTTCTAAGAAAGTGGAAGCTTCTTGAACACTCTTTAGGTTTCTTATTTCTTCTCCCCTTCATTTGCATGACCCATTCTGCCCAAAAACTAGAGAAAACACCAGCTCTCTTAGGTGCACCATGGAGGAGAAGAAAGGAGAAAAAGCAAGGAAAAGGTAAGGAATTTCATAGATTTTCATGCTTCTTCTTCCAAACTTGTTCCTCTCTTCTTGAGCTTTCTTTCTTATGATTATAATGAAGTTTATAAATCTATTTTAAGGGAGAAATTAAGGGGAAAATTCGGATTTGAAGAGAGGAGCCTAAAAAAGACAAGATTCAAGTGAGAAAAACCATGAAAACTAGGTAATTTCTCCTTCCATTGTTGCTATTCCTTGCTCCTCTTTTCCACCCATTTCACTCCCCTCAAGAAGCCCTAAGAGGGCTAGGTTTTTAGGTAGAACCAAGAGTGATTCTTAGGAGAAAGGATGTGGAGATTAAGAATATACAAAGAGAATTAACAAATAACCATAGAAATTCAAGATGCAAATTCTAGGGTTTCAAGTGCTCCTTACAAAATATGATTTGATCTCTTAAATCCTATGCCTAAATAAGTGTTTAAATGAGTTCCTAAGGTCCTTAGAGGTCTCTCCATGTGCTTCCTCCATCAAGAAAACAAAGCAAAGTCTATAAAGCCCAAATTCCTATATACCTAGGGAGAGTTTTAAATTTTTCTAAGCCTATTTTTGAGTCATATATGATGAATGCATATGAGGAGAAGCCTTGGAAAAACTTTAGGAAGCTAGAGAATGAGTTGGTGCTTTATGTTCCATAATATGACCTAAAGAAGAAACATGTAGTTTGGCTCTTTATTTTAATTGTGTGATGACTCCAAGAGGCTTAAAAGGAGTCAAGAATCATATTTGAAAGGAAAGAATGGAGCTTAGAATTTATTTAATGGGTGTTGCTTCATTAGGTGTATTCTTGGAAACATAAAAGGGCTAATGAGTCAAGCTAGTATCTAAGCAAGTTGTGTGGCCTTAAACTTTACTTCAAGAGTATAATTAGCTTTCATATGATGTGTCTAGGCCAAGAGGAATGATCTCCACCTTCTTGGGTGTGCGAGGCCAGGGGAGAGGATTCAAGACTTAAGGAAAAAGTGTACAAATACTAGTAAAGTAGCTTTCTCCACCTTCTCTCATGCATAATTGTTTGCTTTACTTGTCTTTGAATGTGTGTATGTGTGTTTTAAGCCATGAAAAGTATTCTAGCATGATTTCATATGTCATGGTACCATGATGATGCATTATGTTTTCCAAATGATATTTATGATGTTTGCTTTGATTTTCTTGAGTGTGGTGAGGCCAAGAATCCTTAGCCATGGTGAGGATGAGCCAAGAACCCTTAAGATTGGTTGAGACAAAGTAAAGAGTCTCCCAAAAGTAAGGTTGAGTCTAAGAACCTCTTTAAGAATGGGTGAGGCAAATCCAAAATCCACAAGTAAATGGATGAGGCCAATCCACTTGCTTGGCAAACCTTTGTATGCTATGTATGACTTGTTCAAATGTTGAAAATATTTGTTGAATGTTTTCACATGTTAATATGTCCATGCATGCATTTGTAAGACTTGTTTTGCATGCTTTATGTATGATTGAATGGGAGATGAGCTATTAAGATTCTTTGAATCTCATCCCCTCCTCTCCAATGTCTTAACATGCTAGGTGAAATAATTGAGCAAGGTAATAGAGGCCACCAAGCCTAGAAGAAGAAGATTGACATCAAAGTATATGAATATGCCTAGTTTTGCTTCCTTTTTAGCCATATACATGGCATATGATGTAATCCCTTGATGAAATTGTTATGTAACCATATGAGCATGTGTAAATATATTAATGTATCATGGATGAATGAGAGCTAAAGTTATATGTATGAGAACATGAATTTGGGACATGTATTGGCCAACTAGCATCTTGGAAATGCATGTATAAATGGAAGTGGAATGGCCAAATTGAGATGCATGAGGTTTGAGACCATTTGCGTAGCTTATATAAGTTATAATTATGCTTTTATACTTGCCTAAAAGGTGTCAAACATCAAAGAAAACCATTTGGATATTTTGGTATCCTATATAGAGTATAAATTGACCATATTGGAAACCTATACCACTTTTTATCCAAATGAGCTCTTCTTGATTTAATATTTGGTATACAATTAGAGCTTGTTGAAAGATTTTTGAAAAGCTAAAGAACAAAATTTTTGGAGGTCTATAGAATATTTGATGAATTTTCAAAGTTGGGAAAAATTCTAATTTTGGTTTGATATACTGTTCACTTGGTCCGAAAATAATTTTTGTCACACAGGGCCCAAATGATGTCCAATTGCCACAAAATTTTATATGGAGAAAATAGACATTACCAGTGACTTGTACTTACTAGAAACACCTCATTTTGAGGTCTAGAGCGAGAGATATAAATTTTTAAAGATTCTGCCCCCGTATCTGATGCCCCAACTGACCTCAGGTAATATTTGATTAGGTTTCGAGGTTTAGACGTACTTGAACTGGTCTAGAGTTATTTTGTTTCCTTTAGTTAACATCACATCTTTTTAGATTGATATCATTTACATGGATTGGATTTTTATGGAATTAATTGAACATTTTTTAAGTTTGTTGCAGAAACTTGTGACTGTACCAGTAGATAGCCAGACCTTTGAAACTTTTTTAATGTCAAACATCTTATATGTTGTGTTTCATGGTCTAAACATATTTATATCATAAATTAAACATGTGTAGATTTCTAGAATGGCCAGGAATGCATGATTTCAATTTTTTTAGAATTAGTTATGATTTTCTAAAGCTTGTGATAGAAGTGAGAAAATTTTGGCCGAAATTGCATATATAAATTTTATGTATTCCTTGGCTTTCCACGAGTTGTAGGCCAATTTTGACGATGGAAATGAGTTGTGTCTATGTAATTAAATATGAGAATGTGATGTATGAGCTCACATGGTCCACAGACACCACATGAAAATTTTATTCGTGATGCAACGCTAAGAAATACACTTTTTAATGCCATTTTTCTTGCTTCTCATGTGAATTGCTTGATATGAGGTATAGAGATAGCATGAAATGAGCTAAGAAATTATGATGTTACAAACTCACTCCCCCACTTGTTACTATAAAATTTGCAACCATATCCATGCATCTTAATGTCAAAAACATTCATTCTCATTCATATACCTTTAGTTTCCATGCATACATCACATATACATGAATCTACATATGTCTAAGGGGTTATACATCATTTACAATATGAGATTACATCGTTTGCCAACATTATGGTTACAAAAAGGCTATATACACAATCCTATTATCAATCTTTCATCTTCAAGTATGGTGGCTCCTTTTTCTTTGCTCACTTGGACCACCCAGACATATAGAGATAGGAGAGGGAATGAGATTCAAAGAATTTCAATAGCCTTATATACTTTCAATCATACATGATGGATGTAATTTCATGCAAATGAATGCCATGCATGGTCTATGAGCTACATATGCATATCAAGAACATGGTTTCCATTTCATAAGTCTCAAATACATCAAAGTAGACTCTCAAGACCTTGGTTAGCCTCACCCATTTCTCTCAGGACTTTTAGACTTGTCTCATCCATTTCTTTTAGGGCATTTGACTAAGCCTCACTTCTCTTGAGATTTTTGGCTTGTCTCACCCATACTAAGGGGCTTTGGCTCATCTTTACCTTTATCAAGGGACTTTTGGCATTACCAAGTCTATTCAAGTCTTATGCACATATAAAAGTAATCTAAGATACATAAGTGGCACCACATATATCCTTACTAGCTAGACATGTTGTGACAACCCTAACTTCTAAGCATTGTAATTAAGGTAAAATATGTTATTAATAACCATAAACTAGGGTTACATGACATTAAGAATAATTACATTATAGAATTGTGGGGAAATTTGAACCTTAATGTTATTAGAGTCATCAACCATATAATTACAAGCACTCATGTACATCAGGGAAACAAACATTCATTTAAAAGCCTTTAATTCTATTACCAATTAATTTCAACTCGCAAAAATCTTCTACTAATGTTTCTAAGTCACCCCTTGGGGTTACCATGTGAAAAACCAAGGTTTCTATATTAGAATGAAGGTTTCAGGATGTTCACCGTGGCCAATTCCTCTCGGCTTCATCCCTCGCATCGTTACTATCACCGTGGAGAGTTGGACCTTCACCGTGGCTAAGCTACATGACACCGTAGCAAGGAAGCCTCCTGAAACATACCTCACTCGCCTCTCACTATTGGCCGCGGCCAATTCCTCTCTGGAATGCCGGGCTCATTTTCACAAAAGTTCACTGCGACCAATTCCTTATTTAGCTGCGGCGAATTACCCTTTAAACAACTCCTATTTTTGCCTCTCACATTTTACCGCGGCTAATTCCACATTTCGCTACGGCGAATTGCTCTCTAGACTCCCCCTAGGCAATCTTGCCTCTATTGGCCGCGGCTAACCCTAATTTGGCCATGGCGAAATTCCTTCTGATCCTACAACTCTAAAAATCTTGTCTTATACTCTCCACTCTTTATCTAAGGACTCTCTAGGGCTACTCTCTCACTTATTATGAACTTCGAATAGCATCTACCTAGCTGAATTCCCTAGCCATTAAATCATTACCCATCCCACAATTAAAGATGGATTCTCCTACTCCTTCATTGGTCGTATATCAATAAATTTATAAATTTCTCACAATGGTCATTTAATCATATTTTCATCAGATAATTCATACATTGCTAGCTCAAATCCACAATCCATATATCACATAATTTCATTACTCAAATAGTCAATTAAAATGAAGGTTTACAAGGCATAATAAGTGTCATAACTGATACATCCACTAACTACTAGAATGAAGCCTATTTCTCATTGGTTACATTCCATGTTGTCAAAATACAAACTCCTACACTTGGTAATACAGATACATGATGATGCTATACAAGAGTTAATAAATTAGCATATACTCTATTCTACTTAGACCAAGTGTAGCTCTCCCACACCAGGCCTTAACTCATGGATATTCATCCACTTGCTTACCCTTATCCTTACCCGAAGAACCTTCACTTGAGATGTTTAATCCCATAAAACTGGGTGAGATGCGAATCTCAGTAACTAAGGCAATTCCATCATATATTCTAGTTTAATTAGCATACATGCATAATTTCACATAAGCATAAAAAAAATACCAGTCATATTAGTAAATGAAACAATTAGGCTATCATGATTACTATCCTATACTAGCAATCATATTTCTACATGTTAAAAGTCAATAACTCCGGGAGAGGCCCATCCACGGCACCTATTCCCCATTGAGCACAACTAGGGCTCAGTGCATTTAGGGTTTGATCATAACCCGGTGCCTGATCGAAGCACATGCACGGGTGGCAGCCGTACCACAGCTCTACCATGGACTCACAAAGTCCAATCACAATACAATAGATAGCTAATTAATTCATTCAGCATTTCAAATCATTCATGTACAGCAAATATGAAATTAAAACAGATATATGCATGGAATTAATATAGTCCTTGTTACCTCACTTATAGACAGTCACCAATGGTACAAAAATCTCCCTATAACTATAGCATCAAAGAATTACTACTCTAATTCATTATTAACAGCTGCAACAAGTACCCAAAGAATATAAAATGCTAATGACTACCTAGGAAACACTTACCCAGCCACTACAAGTCCCCAAATTCGGATTAAAATGTCCTCTACCAATAACTTCAATATTTCACCCAAAATCCTAAGCAAATTCGTACAAAATTAATACCCATATTATAAATCAACTATAGGAGTCTCAAACTAGCAAAGAAAGCATCAAAATGGAGGGTTTATACTTACCTAATGTCAGCCCTAGCCTCAACCTACGAATTTTCACCATAGAAACATCAAATGGCAAGTTTCAGATTTTAGGTGTAGGTAAAAATACTCTAAATGAAAAACTAATCGGGCTAAATTAAAGAGAAAGATAAGGGGATTAAGTTATATAACTATTACCTTGGCTGAATCTTACTCTAAATGTGAAAAATGAGATTTCTTGTCTCAAACCCTAGCCTCCCTCCAAACCTCCGAAAATGAGAAGTGTGTTTCAGCAAAATGGGGAAAGGGCTTAAATGTTTAGGGTTTTAGTTGGGTTAAGTTGGGTCAAATATAAGTCATGGGCTGTTATAAGGTCCAACTCCATTTGGGCTTCAGATTTTTAGCTTTATTGGACCAGTTTTAAGGTGTTGGGCTACAGAATTTTATTAAGCCAGACCTAGTTCTAAGAACTCCTTTGTTTTGGGTTTGCACAAGGTTTATTGGGCCATTCCTAAGAGCCTATACAAGGTGGATCTTGGGCCTCTATCACATTGAATCAAATTGGGTATGCACCTAGCTTATTAGGCCTCCATTAGCCTCTTCTCATGATCTCCTATATTAATTTGAGCCTAGATGAAATTTCTATCCTAATTAAATCTCAAACCCATATTAATAATTTATCTCTCCAAAATTTCTATTGACTTAACTTACCCGATTATTCCATATTAATTATTCCTAATTAATCTAAAACCATAATTAACACCTTAATTAATTTTGGGGTGTTACACATGCCTTTTTTAGTTCAACATATATACAAGCATCCAAAGCAAGAAAGCATCCACACATACATGAGAGAAAGGTTAGAGGGCTACCTTGAAGGCATTATGCACACTTTAACCTTTGACACGTCTTCCTCTCCCTTGGCCAAACATCCATAAGGAGATAGGACTTGATTCCTTTGGCTTAAGCACATCAAATAGGATCTAATTATGCTCTTGGAACATATACTAAAGCCACACACACTCTAGGATAGCTTTGGCACTCACAATGTGCAATTATGGTTCCATAAGGCACCTAATGAAGCAACCTTAGGAAAACATGATCTTGGCTCTACTCTCTCCTAAATCTATGCTTCTTGACTCCATTAAAACCTTTTGGATTCATCACACATTTATTTTAAGGAGCCTATCTATGTGCTGCTTCATTATGCTACAATATGGAACCTATACCTCCATCACACTTTCTAAGCTCTCTAGACTTTTTTCAAGGCTTCCTTGCATATTTTCCCATTATATATGATACAAAACCAAGCTTGGAAGAAATTAAAATACCCCATAAGCATTAGTTCAATCCTAGGCTGAGACATACTTTATTAAAGGGGCCAAGGAGTTTTCTTTGCTTCCTTGACAGGAGATGCATGTGGAAAGCTCCCTAGGGATCTTAGGAG
This sequence comes from Erythrophleum ivorense, assembly GCA_026724425.1. Lineage (NCBI taxonomy): Eukaryota > Viridiplantae > Streptophyta > Magnoliopsida > Fabales > Fabaceae > Erythrophleum > Erythrophleum ivorense. Next base: position 48,186,925 of record JAIUCV010000003.1, on the reverse strand, counting down.
CTCATTCAAACACTCACTTAGACTTAAGAACTCTTGGATAAAATTAGATTTTAGGTTGTTACTTTAAATCCCTAACTTTCCTATCTTGAATTTTCTTAGATTTTCTTCCATTCTCTTCGCATGTCTTAGGTTCCCATAGCCTAAACCTTAGGTTTTTCACTTGGTTTTGGTCAGAAATTTCTCCCTCTTAGCTGTTCTCTCTTGGCTAAAATTCACTCTAAAAGGGACAAGAAGGAAGCAGCATGGAAGACAAGAAATTCACCTTGATTGCTAGTTTTCCTTGGATGCTCTCTCTTTTGCTTTGCTTCTCCTTTCCAATTTTGAAATTCTCCCCTCTGGTCTAAGCTCAAATCACACACCAAAACTATGAGAAGGAAGGTAAAGGAGAGGGGGAAGAGTTTAGTAAAGCAAAGAGTAAGGAAAAATAGCTAAAACTCATACTTTTAAGGCTTGCTTTATTCTCCCTTTGCTCCCCCTTTGTATGCCACTTCCAACAGCTTTTCTTATGTTTTCAGCTAGCCAAAATTTGGTTAAAATGAAGGAGAAGAATTTTAGACCCTTTAAGAAGCAATTCCACTTTTTCACATTTTTTTTGAATAAATCTCACTATAGCGAGAAATATCCCTCATTACAGCAAGCACTTATCAGTTCCAGATCCCTCAATTCTCGCCATAGCTGGCGCTATTATGAAAATCTCTCTAGAATTTGTATCAGCCATGAACTTGCTATAGCGAATTAGCTTCTCGCTGTGGCAAATAAGCTCCCTCGCTATAGCTAATAGGTACATTCACTATAGTTAGAAGACTTAAAAAAATTTTGAAATCTTGAGTCCTCATGTTTACAAAAACTCGGATGTTACACAAAGTCTCAACCAAAACCCATTGAAGACTACTTAGCCCTAGATCCATAATCCTACTTATAGTTCCAATTCAGATTATGACTTAACTCACTACCTCCTGTAGAGGTTTCACGAGCTTGTGGTGCCCCATTAGAGTACATTTCGAAAGACACAAAGCTTTCTTCATCCACCAACTCCCATGGAGGTTGCGATGGTGAAAGTGATAAATAAGAAAAGGAAGAGACTAAATTTAAAAAGATTAGATGCCATTTTTCCATTTTTTTTAATTCTTCTATTTTGGATTTGTGATTTTTACAAGGGTGGATACAAGGGTGTATAGCGTTTATATATATAGTACCTGAAAAGTGGTTTATATTTAGTGATATGTGACAACTCATGATTGTAAGGAATCCTAAATAGAAGCCAAAATGCCTCTAAATTGAGGGACCTTTTTTTGTAAATTTTATTTATTTATTTATTTTAATTTTTTCTGAATTCTTAATGCTAGATTATACTATTTTTTGGTTGTTCTCATAAAATTTTTATATTGAAAAAAAACTTGTTTATGGATAATACTATAATACCCATCATGTGTAAAGTATTAATATTTCATCTTAAAGTATAAAAATGATAATTTTAATATCACTAGTATAGGTCACATAAGGAAAGTTCTTTTTTTATTTGAAATGTGGAGAACTCATATGCATTATATGGACATAAATTTAATCATATATTAAAAGTTTAGCACAATGTTAATAATAATTTAATCTTAAAATGTTAAAATTAAATTGGGAGATAAGTTTAGATTATACTAAATATGATGCTACAGTCCATTATTAGAATGAAAAATTGATAAGAAGACAATAGCAACTAAAAAGGAAGAGGGTAGGGATAGGTTATAACACATAATACTCTATAAAAGGCAAAAGAGTCCATCAATATCCTTGAAGGGTAAAAACAAACTCTTAACTAGTATAAATAGGATAATTAACTCTAAATGAGTTCTGAATTGAGATATGTTCCCTAAATGGACGTATAAATAACTTAGTCCATTACAAGCTATTTATAACACATAAATCCTATCCATTTATATACATTACAAAAGAAAAAAGGCTTGTCATCGCTAAAAGTCCAAAAGTCACTATTAAATATTTTTAGTAGTGACAGTTGGTCACACTAGATTGTAACTAGAACATCTAATATTGAATCTCTTCAATGGCAAGAAAAGGGTCACCACAAAACAAGGTATTTGGTGGTGACATTTATTGCCACTATATATAAGTTAATTTAGCCATTTGAAGAGATCACCACTAAAACAAGACTTTTAGTAATCACCAAAGTCAACACAAAAGGTATTTAGTAGCAACAAATATTGCCATTATATTTGCGTCCATCTAGCCATTCAAGAATGGTCACCACTAAAAGCACTAAATACAAACTTTTAGTGGAAACTTTTATTACAACTAATAGAAAGTTTTAATAACGAAACTCAAGGGACACCATAAAAAAAGCTACTTTCAGTGGTGATTGTTGTCACTAATAAAAGTTAGGTTTTCCCATTACAAAAATTTTGTGGCAAAAAAAGTCACCATTAAAGAAGTTTTTCAAATTTCTTAAAAAATTACATTCAACCAATAACTATTGACAAAATAAATTGGCATATACATGACAATCTAGAAAGAACAAAATAAATTTGTGTAATTATAAGTGGTGTATGACATATGGTAGAAATTCTGAACACCAACTTCTGGGTGCATACTTGAAAATGCACAATTAATAATATGAATATATCAAAATACAACAAACTATCCTAACAACCAAAATACCATCAGCTTTGAACTTGTTTGTGTCAACAACATCTGCTATGTGCATTGGCAATTTCTCTTTTACATTAACCTCTTTTGCCTTTAGCATTGGATTCATTCCATCCAACACATCTTCAGCTACTGTCTTGGTCAATAGAAGTGGTTTGATCATATATTCCATCCAAAACCTAGTTTAGTCAAATAATTTGTCATTTGATTGAAAAATAATTTAAAAAGAAAAATATGGTTAAGTAAGTTATTATGTACAAATTTAAAACAAGAAAAATCAATTTCTTAATTCTAAACTAATTCTAAGATAGCACAAAATGATACATTGTAAATGGAGTCACTAATTTGTTATTCATATATAGTAACAAGGAAGTACGTTTTTTTACCTTTTAAATTTGTTATTCTAATCATATATGAATAGGCAACATATATAAACACAGTGACATAAATCAACTTAACTTGCATGCCTTGAATCACTTTGAATTAGTTCTTTGCAAATTGTTCCATACAATTTAATGTGGTGAATATCATATCTAGTATGGTTTTCTTATCAATGATGAACACATTCAATGTACTTGCTTTTGTTGTATTCAAATTCAATGTATAGGCAATCTTCAATTCCAACTTCTATCTGTAGAATTTATCAAAGGTATATGTTATGCTAAATATAATGAAGAAATACATACACCCAACAACAAGTCAAATGGTTCCACAATATAAGTGAACTAGGAAGTGTATTTTAATTTTTTTAGTCTTAATAGAAAATAGTAAAACATATATAACAAAGTGTGTTGTATTTAAAGGACCCACTTCATTGTTCAAATTTTAATTTAGCATTTACTTAAGGTTTTATTTCTACTACATGGAGTTTCACAGATTCTCAACCTAATGTTCTTGTGGCATAACAATTTAGGCCATCGATCCTCTTCAATTGTAACAAATGTCATGAAAGCATGTAATATTCCCAACTATAACAAAATAGTATTTGATTTTTGTAAGTCTAGCTACCTAGATAAAGCTTATAAAACTCCCTTTTCTTTTTCCTAAAACCATATCAAATTTATTAATCAACCATATAATAGGATGAAACATGCCATTGAATTTTTTTTTTGTATTTATGCAAATAATAATGGCCTATGATACAAATCAAGCAGGGGACAAAACTAGGATGACAGGCATAAAGTATTTCCCCTAACTCATGAACCAAGAACACCTTGATAAGGTTAATAAGCTTTTACCTAGTGAATGTAAACAAAATAATAACCCACCAACAAAAAATGAAGACCACATGGAATAAGCAAAGTAGTGGCAAAGCAAGCGAGACCATTTGATTCCATACCTATTACATAATTTGAAAATAATTTGGAACAAGTTAATGGAAATGATTTACTACAAAACAACTATACCCATGATTTTATTTTATTCATATACTAAAATAATTAATAACAAGTAATTTATATTTAGTGTATTGAAATCTCTTAAAATACAACTATGATTCTAAAACCCAAATTCCAATAAGTAAGAGCCTTATTGAGACAAATGCAAGCAACTAAAGTTAACAATATGTTTTATAGGTAATCCTATAAATATTAGAAAGAGAAAAGGGTATGCACATATGTTACCTTAATGCTCAAGCATGAGCAAATTTGTTCTTAGGGAGCAAAGGCACAAGCAAATCTATTCTAGTAGAGCAAAAGAACCATGGTTGGAAAAGGGTATGGGCTGGTCAATAAGAGGTAAGGTGCAAGGAAAGTTAGGTTTTGGGTCTGATTTTGGTACTTTTAAAATTCAAAATTAAAAGGTTGGCCAACATTCCTAACTAAAATTTAGTCAAGCCAAGATTGAAATTCAATCAACCATGTTTGCAAACTAAAAAATGGTCAGGCATGGCCTGATAAAGATGAGAGAAAGAGCTATGATGAAGGCATGAAAGAGAGTTGCAAAATGTAACATCCAATTTGTCGTAAAAATACCAAAATGAGTCAGTTTGAAAAGAAAGTCCCTTGAAATGGACGAGTTAAGGCCAAATAAAATTAGAATAAAATTTTAAATAATGAAAACTAAGGATTCAAGGTCTAAGATGCCCAAAAACCAAAGCCAAAGTAGCTCAGTAAAATTGCCAAAAGTATAATGGCATTTTCATAAATATGAGCACTTTTTGGAAAACTCATAAGAGGGCTTTTTAGATGAAAAAATTAAGTTGTTTAAGGTTTTCAGAGGCCCTAAAAATCATAAGAACCCCTGGATTGGTTCAAACCTCCTCCAGTGTATGTTTTTGAAAGTTGATTGACTCAAACTTTGACCTTTTCGTTCAAGAAGATTTTAATCTAAATTGAGTGATTCCAAATCCATTTTATGAATTAGAGGAACTAAATTTTATGATGGAAAAGGCAATTCTCAAAAAAGAGTTAAAATGAGCCTAAAATGAATTAGCTAAGAAAGCAGGACGCAAATAGAATTTTTAATGAACAAATTAGGCACTTTTAGTCTTATAAGTGGCGTCCTTTTTCCTCTCCCCTGCTAATTGACTCACTTTTTGCCCAAAGTAGAGCAAGAGCGGAATAATTCTGAACTAAACAAAGTATGAAACTTATGATTTGGCGTGTGGGAAGGTAGTAAATGCAAAGAAACCTAAAGGAAAACTATTAAAATCCAAGATAGCAAAGCTAGGGATTCAAAGACATATGCCAAAATTTGACTTTGTTTAAGGATGGTTAAGCTTATGTGAGAGTTTAATTGAGTTCCTAAGACCTCTAGGAAGCCTCCCAAATGTCTCTTCCTTCAAGGAAAATTGAAAAACTCCATAGGCTCCTTAAGGAAGACATGTCTCGACCAAGCATGGAAGAAGGACCTAAGGAGTGTTTTAAATTTTTCTAAGATTAGATTGGGACTAAATATAATGGAAGATATAACACCATAATTTCTAGCTCACATCCATAATCATTTACATGCTCATGTGATATATAGTAAGAAGGAAGTGAGAAATTTCATAGAAAATAACACACTTTCTTGCGTCGCATCATGACTAAAAATTTCATTCGCTGTCATATGGACCGTGTGAGCTCATGCTATACATCCTCATATTTTATTATATCATTACAACTCATTTGTATCACAAAAACATGCCTACAACTCATGGAAACCGAATTGGAAGGTGGAAAAAGAGGTTTCATTCTCGGCCAGAATTGGCCTCCTTTCTAGGCAAACTTTGGAAAATCATAACTAAATCTAGAAAAATTAAAAACAAGCAATCTTGGTCATTCTGGAAAGCTTGGGATGTATAATTCATGAAAAAAATATTTACAAGTTATAAAACCCCACACACAGAGTGTTTGACATGCGAAATGGTCCGGAGGTCAGACTGGGTCCTGATGCTATCACAGTTTACTGATATGAACTTAAAAAATGTCCAATTAATTCCCAAAAAATCCAATCCATGCAAATGATATCAATCTAGGAAGCTATGGATGTCAACTAGAGAGGAAAAATATCTCCAGGTCAGTTCAAGAAGCTCAGATCTCAGAATTCAATGGAACAGTACTTCTGGTCAGGCAAGGCTACTGATACTGGACAGAAACTTCAAAAATTCATATCTTCCTCTCTAGACCTCCAAATGAGGTGCTTCCAGTTAGCACAAGTCACTGTTCTCTGTATAAAATTTCATGGCAATTGGACATCATTTGAATATCAAATAACAGAAAACAATTTTGGACCAATTGAATAGTGCAGCGACCAAATCCCTAAAATTTGCCAATTTCAAAAAATCATCAAATATTCTGTAGACCTCTAAAAATTATTATCTTTAACTTCCTAGAAAGCTCTTATTGAGACCTAATTCCATGTCAAATTTCAGACCAAGACTAAGTCATTTGGCTCAAAAGTGACATAGGGATCCATAATGGTCAATTTTGGCTCCATATAGGATACCAAAGTTGCCAAATGGATTTCCCTTAGTCTTGGCACCTTTTGGGTAAGTCTAAAAGTACATTTAAGACTTATGTGAGCTGCCCAAATGGTCCTAAACCTCATGCATCTCATTTTGGCCATTCAACTCACATTTATACATATTCACACCATACTTCCATATTGCACACTTTGGCATTTCATACTCAAAATAAATGCTAGAGGTCACATATCATTTTCATACATCTAAACATCACATTATAGTGAATTTACATATGTATCAAGGTTCATAACACATTTACAACATCATATACATCATGAACCATCATTATGGTTCCAAAATGAACAAAACAAGGCATAAGCTTGTCAATCTCCCTTCTTCATTGTTGTTGGCTCCCATTGCCATAGCTACTTGGTCCACCTAGCATCTTAGATCATTGGAGAGAAGGGGATGAGATTCAAAGAATCCCAATAGCCCCAATAGCTCATCTTCCATTCAATCATACGTAATATATGTAAAGCAAGCCTTAAAAATGCATGCATGGAGAAAATGGAAGTCATATACATTTAAAAAGCAATCTTGGCATATGAACACATCATACAAGACATTCAAGAGTTCACCAAGTGTTTGGATTGGCCTCACACTTCTCCTCGTGGATTTTAGACTTGCCTCACCTATTCTTTGAGCACTTTGGACTCAACCATACTCTTGGGAACCCACTTTGATTTTGGGAGACTCTTTACTTTGCCTCAACCAAGGTCAAGGGTTCTTGGCTCATCCTCTCCATAGTGAAGAGTTCTTGGCCTCTCCACACTCAAGCAAACTCAAGAAACATCATATAGTCACTTGAAAACATAACATGACATCATGAAATCATGGCAAACAAGATCATGCTAGCATACTTTTCATGGCTTGAAAATGCACACACACACATTTTAAGACAAGGTAAATACACATTCATGCATGAGAGAAGGTGGAGAGAGCTACCTTGTGCAAATCTACACACTTTTCTCCTTGGATTTCCCTCCTTTGCCTCGGCTATACACCCACAATTTGATGGAGATGGTTTCTCTTAGCCTAGACATGATTTAAGAGAGCTAATTAGGTTCATAAAACATATTCTAAAGTTATATAATTTGCTTAAGCCCTAGATTACTCTATAGGCTTCATTATGGTCCATAATGGTGCCTAATGAAGCAACACTCCTCAAATAACTTCTAGGCCTCATTCTTTCCTCTCAATTATGATTCTTGACTCCTTTTAAGCCTCTTGGAGCCACCACACCATTAAAATAAAGGACCTAGTACCACATTTCTTTAGGTCATAATATGGAACCTATGACCCCAATTCACTTTCCTTGAGTTCTAAATTTTTTCCAAGGCCTCCTCTTATATTCATTCACCATATATGACTCGAAAATGGCCTTAGAAAAATTTGAAACTCTCCCTAGCTAGGTGAACTTGCTTAGGCCGACACTATGGGTGCATTGACCTTCCATGGAGTTCTCTTTATTTTCTTGAAGGAGGAAGCATGTGGGGAGCCTCTTAGGGATCTTAGGAGCATGTTTTAACATTCAATTAAGCAACATTCATATAAAATTAGATTTGCAAGGGAGCATTTGGATCCCCAATGATTCCATTTTATTTCTTAATGCTTCTTTCTTGATTCTATTAGTTCATTCTTAATCCTTGCCACCTAAAACCTCTAATCCCTCCATGAATTGGGCAGAAAATAACCCCTAAGAATTGGGCTCATGGTGCCCAAATTCGTGCAAGAGGAAGGGGGAGGAAGAAACTATCAAAGAATGAAAGTTTTACCTTATTTTTTTGCTTTTCTTTGCTTGCTCTTTGCCTTCTTTGGCCTCTTTTCTTGATTTTCAAAATTTTTTGTCTGTTCTCCCTTCAAAACAGCCCTCAAAACTTTAGAAAAATCATGGAGAAGAAGAGAGAAAAAGAGGAGAAGAGATTGGTGGAAAGAAAGCATGAAAAATAAGCAAATTTCCATACCTAAAGACTTGAATTTTTCCTCCTTCTTCTCTTCCCTTGGTGCGCCACTTTCAAATCTGTTTCAGACCAGAAAATCATCGATGGAGAGGAAGGAGAAGGGCTGGACATGATTTTAAAAGAAAAAGGGTAAAGTTAACATACTTTTTTAACTTTTCATTTTAGTCCCTAATCCATGGTTTGTCTGTTTGGTCTCATTTCAACTCTTTTTCAAAATCCATCTTTTCCATCATATTCCTTAGGTCCTCAATCATAATAATTGCCTTTGGAATCACTCAAAGAGGATCTAAAATCACTTTGAACCATTTGGTCAAAGTTTCTATCAACCAAAGACCGAAATCGCTCACCGGAGGGGTTTCAACTGTTCTAGGGGTTCCCATAGTATTCAAGGCCCCTGAGAACTTTGGAAAGCTCAAATTTTTTATTTAAAAAACCGTCTTGTGAGTTTTCAAAATTTTTCAAAAATTATAAAAATGCCCCTACTTCCTTCGGTAAATTTTCTGGTCTCTTCTGGCTCTAGTTTTTGGGTATCTTACACCTCAAATCCTCATTTTCTAATATTTAAAATTTTATTATAATTTTAGTTGGCCCTAATACCTTCTATTTTGAGAACTTGCTTTTATATTTGGCCCATTTCTGACGTTTACGGAGAAACTGAACATTGCGTTTCTCACGTTTATGGAGGGACCAGATGTTACAGAAGAATATCAAAGGAATCCTTGGAAAAAATTTAAAACCCATAGATTAAGAGATGGAGGTATAAGTTCCATAATATAACATAAAGAAGCAACATATAGCTAGGCCCTTCAAAATGAATGTGTGGGGGCTCCAGAGAGTCTAAATGAAATCAAAAGTCATAGATTGAGGGAGAAAATGGAGCCAAGATCAAGAATTATTATGGTTGCTTCATTAGGTCTTAAATGGAGCCATAATTGAACCATAAGAGGAAGTAGCTTCATCTAGTGTGTGTATGATGTTAAAATTGGCTTTAAGAATGTAATTGGATCCTATTTGATGTGTTTAGGCAAAAGGAATTAAACTCCACCCACTTGCAAGTGTGTGACCTTGAAAGGGGAAGAAGAATCCAGGGAAAGACTTATGTTTTGTTCCAATGGTAGCTCTCTAACCTTTGTCTCATGAATTATTGGTTGTTTTCTTGTCTTTGGATGTGTGTATGCATGTTTAAGCTATGAGAAATGTGTATAGCTATTTTCTACATGTCATGGTACCATTATATGCATAAAATGTGTTTTATAAATGTGTTATAGCTTGAATGAACTTGGTGAAGCCAAAAGTCCTTAGGATTGGGCAAGACAAAACCAAAAGTCTCAAGAGGAGTGAGGCTTAGTCAAAAGTCCCTTGAAAATGGGTGAAATAAGTCCAAAAGTCCTAAGGAAAGGGGGTGAGGCTAAACCAATGCTCTTGAAAGTTAATGTATGACATGTATGAGCTTCTTGCACATGAAAATGAATTTATGTATGATTACTAGTAGCTTAATGTTCATATATGCATTCTTGGACTTGAAAATATCACTATTATATATTATTGAAAGGGTTAAGAGCTATTGAAATTCTTAGAATCTCACTCTTTCCTCTCCAATATCTAACCATGTCTAGGTGAGCCAAGTGGGTTAAGGAGTGGGAGCCAACAAGTATAAGAAGTAAGACTTTGACATATGTATAGAGAAATGAGCTTTGTAAATGTATTTTGATATCAATAATTGTAACCATGAGATGTATAGATGATGTTGATGCTTGAGCATACTTAAATGTATATAGACATAATGTATGTAATGATTTTGGGTTCATACAAATGAACATGTATAATTTTACTACCAAAGGCCCTTGATGTGTTATGCTTTCAATGTGTATGATTGCATGTAGCATAGTGGAAACTGAATTTGGATTTAAAACCTTTTCGAATGAAAAGGTCAAAGTTTTGGTCAGCTAACTTTCGAAAACATACACTGGAGGGGGTTTGAACTAATCTAAGGGGTCTTATGATTTTTAGGGTCTCTGAGAATCTCAAAAAACTCAATTTTTTTCATTTAAAAAGCCCTTATGTGAGTTTTTCAAAAAGTGCTCATATTTATAAAAATGCCATTATGATTTTGGCAATTTTGCTGAACTACTTTAACTTTGGTTTTCGGGCATCTCAAACCTTGGATTCTCATTTTTCATTATTTAAAATTTTATCCTAATTTTATTTGGCCTTAACTCATTCATTTCAAGGGACTTGCTTTTTAAACTAACTTATTTCGGTATTTTTATGACAAACTGGATGTTACTTTTCTATCCCCTTTAAATAAAATTTTATCTTCAAAATTTAAATACACACCTTAGGGGAATAACTCTTCTTTCTCATCTCTTCTTCTAACTCCCAGGTAGCTTCCTCAAGAGTTAGCCCCTTCCAAACCACTTTCACCAGTGAAATTGTCTTATTTCGTAACTGCTTGAGTCTAACATCCATAATCCGATCTGGTGATACTATATAAGACAGATTATCCTATAACTACACATTTTCATATTCTATGACATATAAGGGGTCAGGCTGGTACTTTATAAGCTAGGATACATGAAAGACGTCATAGATTTGGCTCAGGTTTGGGGGAAGGGCAAGTTTGTAAGCCACAGGTCTAACTTTATCAAGAATTTAGAATGGATCTATGTACTTTAGACTAAGCTTTCTACTCTTAATAGACCTATCTATCCCTGTGACTAAAGATACTCTAACAAAGACATAGTCTCCAATCTCAAATTCTAACTACCTTCTCTTTCTATCTGCATAACTCTTCTATCTACTATATGCTGTTAAAAGTTTCTTTCTTATAATCTCTATCTATCTAGAGGTTTAGTCTACTAAATTTAGGCTTATAAGGCTCCTCTCTCCAAGCTCAACCCAACAGATTGGGGATCTAAATTTCTTTCTATATAATGCCTCATACAATGTCATTTGGATGCTAGTATGATAACTGTTATTATAGGTAAACTCTACTATAGGCAAGTATGTATCCTAGTTACCCTTTAGCTCTAAGACATAAGCCCTCAACATGTCTTCTAGGGTTTGGATGGTCCTTTCTATTTGACCATCTGTCTGAGAGTGATAGGCTGTATAGAATCTTAATTTAGTTCCTAAGGCATCCTGTAATAATCTCTAAAAATTTGAAGTGAATTTGGGATTCTATATGATACTATGCTCCTAGGGACACTATGTAACCTCACTATCTCCCTGATGTACAGCTAGGCTAACTTATCCAGGGTGTAACTGACTTTCATTGCTAAGAAATGTGCTAACTTCATTAATCTATCCACTATCATCCAAATGGCATCATACCCTGATGATGTCCTAGGTAAACCCATGACAAAGTCTATAGCTATGCTATCTTACTTCCACTCAGGGATATCTTAGGGCTGAAGCAACCTAGCTGGCCTCTAGTGCTCTATCTTGACTTTCTGACATACTAGATACCAAGAGAAGTACTCAGCTATGTCTGATTTCATCCTAGGCCACCAAAATAGTTTCTTCAAATCATGATACATCTTGTTACTATTTGGATGAATCGTATACTTGCTCTTATGTGCCTCTTCTAATATTCTTTCTCTTATCTCAGAACTCCTAAGCACATATAGCCTATTCTTGTACCTCATAATCCCATCCTCAGATAGATTAAAGTCTGGAGTACTACCTTGGGACATCTAGGTTTTAAGCTTTCTCACATGCTCATCTCCTTGCTAAGCATCCCTTATCTAACTCCTCGTGTCATTTTCTATCTGGGTTTCACTCATTAATCATTACCCTAAATGCACCTAACATAAGAGATTCATATTCCTGAACCTCTTAATCAATTCCTGCTTTCTCAACATCATATAGGTTATATGTATGGATTTCCTACTCAGTGCTTCAACTACCACGTTAGTCTTATCAGGATGGTATTTCAGGGTAAAGTTATAATCCTTTAGGAATTCTAACCATCTCTTCTGTCTCATATTTAACTCTTTCTATTCAAATAAATACTTAAGACTTTGGTGGTCACTGTAAATTTCTATGGCTACTAGCTTTAAATCATATGTGGGATAGTTTTCTTCATGGGGTTTCAACTATTTAGAAGCATAAGCTACTACTCTACCTCCTTGCATAAACACACATCCTAACCCCTTCTTTGAAGCATCACCATAGACTATAAAAGTCTCTCTAGGGTCAAGAAGCATTAATACTAGGGCAGTGGTTAACCTATGCTTCAACTCCTAAAAACTCTGCTCACACTTCTCATCTCACACAAATGACACATTCTTTTTTGTGAGCCTAGTCAGTGGTATTGCTATCTAAGAAAAGCCCTGAATGAACCTCTTGTAGTACCCCGCTAAATTTAAGAAGCTCTTAATCTCTATCACTGTCCTAGATCTCTCCCATCGTAACATTGTCTCTACCTTATGGGAATCTATTGTGACCCTACATGGCCTATGAATTGAGTCTTAGTGAGCCAAAACTCACATTTACTAAGTTCAAGGTTTCTAGGGCTAATCTCAGGTACTGCTCATGTTCTTCTTTGCTCTTGGAATAAATGAGAATATCATTTATAAAAATAACTACAAACCTATCTATGTATGGCCTGAACACCCTGTTCATGTAGTCCATGAATATTGCAGGTGCATTTGTCAACCCGAAAGGCATAACTAAAAACTCATAATACCCTTATCTTGTTCTAAAAGTTATCATAAGGATATCCTCAGCTTTGATCCTGAACTGGTGATACCTTAACTTGAGGTCCATCTTGGAGAACACTAATGCTCCTATTAGTTGGTCTAAAAGGTCATCTACCTTAGGGAGAGGGTACTTGTTCTTGATGGTGAGCTTATTCAATTCCCTATAATCTATATACAGTCTAAGGCTCCCATTCTTCTTCTTCACGAGTAGGATTGGAGCTCCCTACGATGACACACTGGGTCTAATTAAACCCTTCTCTAAGAGCTCTTCTATTTGTTTCTTTAGCTCTACTACCTTAGTGGGAGCTATCTTATACGGGGCCTTAGACACTGGACCCGCCCCAGGTACAATGTCTATAACAAACTTAACCTTTCTATCTAGGGGTAGTCTGTTAGTCTCTTTAAGGAAAATCTCTAAGAACTCTCTCACTATTGGAATCTCTTCTATACCCTATTCTACCTCAGACTGAATTGAAAAGAAAACTAAGAACCTTTGACAATCATGCTCTAGAGACCTTTCAGCCTGGAAGGTAGTCATAAAAGCTAGCTCAATCCTCATACTACGCACAGTTCCACATCCAAGTAAAGAAACACATATGTGATAGCAATCAAGTATGGCATTATTTGTAAACATCCAGTTCATACCAATAATCAGGTCAATATCAATGAGGGGCATGCGAATCAAATCAAGTGTGGTAAAAATAATGGTAAACTGGACTACATAATTCAAACAAACATGAGAGATAATGGCTCTATTTCTAATGAGGGTGGATGCATGTAAGTCATATGGCAATGTATGCATACCCAGATCCAACATCCTAGCATAGTCATAAGATATAAATAAGTGGCTAGCACCTAAATCAAATAGTGCATGTACAGAACAATCATTAATCTTAATAGTACCTTGAATCAGACTTAAGGATCTACTAGCCTCCTATTGTGTTAGGGCAAAGACTCTATGGTTTGGGTATAAGAGCTACCTCCCTTTGCTGGGCAGGCTACGTGTAGTCTTTGGCTATGTGCCCTGGCCTATCACATCTAAAACAAATGTTCTGCCCCGTGTAGCATGGTCTACCTCCATGATTCCTACCACATTGACTACAAACCTCTGGTGGATTGAGTTAATCTCTTCCTACCCTTACCTCTTTTATGCCATTGGCCTTTGCCACCTCTCTTACTACTACCGGTGGCCTGTGTCTCTTCTTGAGGTCTTTTGCTTTCAGGGAAGGGAGGTTTAACACTAAGGACTGTCTGGATCGTCCTTAAGTTCACCTCCGTGACTTTGCAGATCTTGACTAAGGCATTAAAGTCCCTAATCCTCTATGGCACCACCCTATCTCTGATCTCAGGTAATAGTCCTTTCTCTAACTTGTCTGCTCTCCATCTCTCATCATCATACTTCTGAAGGTACAAGGAATATCAAGAAATCTCAACAAATTTTTCCACATACTGGTCGCTAACATCCCCTCTGTTTGACTCATGAGTACAAACTCTGACTCCTTCTTATCTCTGATAGAACTGGGGAAATATCTCTCATAAGAGGCTTGGCGGAATGCCTCCCAGATGATTGGAAGGTTCTTTGATTTTAGTATCTATTCAGTGCCTCTCCAGCAGTATTCTACTCCTCTTTCTAACTAGAAAATGGCCATCATGGCCTTCTACTTAGATGTACACTTTATCACCCTAAAAATCTTCTCCAATTGCATAATTCAAGCCCCTACTTTTTTTGTATTCAATTCCCCATCAAAGGTGGGAGGCTCCAATTTCCTGAACTGAGCTATGACTTCTTGTGGAAGGCTGCTCTAGGGTGGGAAGCATTTAAGCTAGTGGAATCTATGAGGTATGTGGGTGTTAGCCTGAGGGGACCACCTCTAAATCCTTTAGATGGTCTGAGTGCTGTGGTGGAGGAGGAGGAGGCCTCTCACTGACTCTCTGTGCAAGCCTCTCTTGTAATACATGATCATAGCTTGCTATTGATCCAAGGGTGTCATGATAGCCTGCAAAGCTCCCACTATAGGATCATTGGGCTCTACTCTAGCCTCTCTAGGCTCTGGTCTAGCTATTTTAAGAGGCCTAGCTCTCCCTCTCTATGTGTTCAACATCTTTTCTGAAACATTTCAAACTTAATTTAGTACAAAATGGGAATACACACCACCACTTCACATTCAAGTCATCCATATGCAATACATAAACATGTAGCAAGTCACATTTTCAAGCCATAACCCACCCTAGAATGCCTGAACTATAGCTCTAATACCAAAAATGTAACACCATATTCCTCTAGTCCTTCCTCCCTACAAGTAGCTTCATACATGTTGCATTAAGGAAAATTAATAAATTTAATGCATTATTTTTGCGTTACGTAAGACTTTAAAAATTCATTTTATACTCTGTGGACCCCACTAACTTCCCAACATCATCCTCTACTCATAATCAATCCATAAAAGTCATAAACAACATAAAACATCACATACAAATCGGTTTGGAAGCCATACACCAGAAAATAAAGGAGTTTGCCTTAGGTTCAACTTTTTAGATTTCTGACATCGATTTTGGAAAATCATAATTAATTTTAAAAAAATAGAAATCAAGCAAATGATAGCTTTTTAGAAAGCTCTAAATGTTCATTATAGGATAAAAATCATTCCAAGCTATGAAAATATCAACTAGACCATAATTGATAATAGAATAGCACCAATGGTTCAGCTACCTAGGTTTGCTATCATAGGTTTCTAATATAAATTTAAAAAATTCATAACTAATTTTTGAAAAATGAAAACCTAGCAAGCCATACCATTCCAAAAATCTATGGATGTCTAATTTTGGCAAAAATAGTTCTAGATCAAAGAAGTGGCGTTTAACATACAAAAATTGATGGAACAATTCTAGAGGTCCTATTGCACTACTGGTACTATCATGAAACTTCAAAAATTTGGTTCTCTACCTACAAAGTTCCAAATGAGGTGATCTCAATAGCTATGGAAATATTATGGTGTCTAGTTTATACCCATAAAATTTCATAGCCAGTGGAACCATTTGACCTAGGAGAGACAAGGAAATAGAATATGACCATATGAACAGTGCATCCTACCATTCAACATATTTTTTCTAATTTTAAAAAATCATAATAAATTCTCTATAGCTCTAAATTGGATGCTCTTTAGCTTTATGGAAAGCTCTAGATGACACCTACTTTTTGGCCAAATGTTATGGAAAAAATACTTATTTAGTTAAATTTTGGTTTAGCTCACAAATTGGTCACTTTTGGTGTTCCAAATGGTTCAAAATGGTGTCAACTTGCTTCTTAGACCACCCATGGCCACTTGGGCAAGTCCAAAACCACATTCATAGCCTAGGGAGACATGCCATTTAGTTCAAAATGATGAAAAAGATGATTCTAGAACAAGAGTTAAAATAAGCCTAAAATAAATTAGCCAATAAAGCAAGACGTAAACAGAATTTTTAATGAACAAATTAGGAACTTTTGGTCTTATAAATGGCATCCTCTTTCCTCTCCCCTACTAACCAACTCACTTTTTGCCCAAAACAGAGGAAGAGACCAGGGAGAGAGACGCACAAAAGGAGGAGAAGAGGAAGAAAAATAAGAAAAAAAAGGTATGGAAATTATGGAAATCTCAAGCTTCTTCCTTCTTTAATATTTTTCTCCTCCTTTCCACCTTTCTTTCCATGGTTTTGGTTATTCATATGAGGTTGTTCTAGGTCTAGTTCAGAAAGAGGAAGATAGAGTTTGAAGGAAAGGAGCATACCCATTGAAAGAGCACTTGAAATAAGCTAGAAACCAAAGTAAACATATATGTTTATTTGCCTTCTCTTCCTTGCTGCTTCTTGTGTAGTTTCAGCCAAGTAGAGAATAGGTAAGAGGGGAATAATTCTAAACTAAACGAAGTATGAAGCTTATGATTTGGAGTGTGGGAAGCTAGTAAATGCAAAGAAACCTAAAGGAAAACCATTAAAATCCAAGATAGCAAAACTAGGGATTCAAAGACATATACCAAAATCTGATTTTGTCCAAGGATGGCTAATCTTATATGAGAGTTTAATTAAGTTTCTAAGAGCCCTAAGAAGCCTTCCAAATGTCTCTTCCTTCAAGGAAAAGTGAAAAACTCCATGGGCTCCTTAAAGAAGACATGTCTCAGCCAAGCATGGAGGAAGGACCTAGGGAGTGTTTTAAATTTTTCTAAGCTTAGATTATAACTAAATATGATGGAAGAACATCAAAGAAAGCCTTAAAAAAATTTAGAACCTATAGAATAAAAGATGGAGGTATAGGTTCCATAATATGACATAAAGAAGCAACATATAGCTAGGCCCTTCAAAATGAATGTGTGAGTGCTCCAAGAAGTCTAAATGAAGTCAAAAGTCATCGATTGAGGGAGAAAATGGGGCCAAGATCAAGAATTATTATAGTTGCTTCTTTAGGTCTTGAATGGAGCCATAATTGAACTATAAGAGGAAGTAGCTTCATCTAGTATGTGTATGATACTAGAGTTAGCTTCAAGAATGTAATTAGATCCCATTTGATGTGTTTAGGTGAAAAGAATCAAACTCCACCCACTTGCAAGTGTGTGGCCTTGAGAGGGGAAGAAGAATCAAGGGAAAGACTTGTGTTTTGTTTCAAAGTTAGCTCTCTAACCCTTGTCTCATGCATTCTCAGTTGTTTTCTTGTCTTTGGATGTGTGTATGCATGTTTATGCTATGAGAGAGTGTATAGCTATTGTCTACATGTCATGGGTACCATTATGTGCATGAAATGTGTTTTATGAATGTGTTATGGCTTTAATGAGCTTGGTAAAGCCAAAAGTCCCTTAGCAAAAGTAAGGATGAGCTAAAAGTCCCTAGGATTGGGTGAGACAAAGCCAAAAGTCTCAAGAAGAGTGACGGTTAGTCAAAATCCCTTAAAAATGGATGAAATAATTCCAAAAGTCCTAAGGAAAGGGGGTGAGGCTAAACCAATGCTCTTGAAAGTTAATGTATGACATGTATGAGCTTCTTGCACATGAAAATGAATTTATGTATGATTACTAGTAGCTTAATGTTCATATATGCATTCTTGGACTTGAAAATATCACTATTATATATTATTGAAAGAGTTAAGAGCTATTGAAATTCTTAGAATCTCACTCTTTCCTCTCCAATATCTAACCATGTCTAGGTGAGCCAAGTGGGTTAAGGAGTGGGAGCCAATAAGCATAAAAAGCAAGACTTTGACATATGTATAGTGAAATGAGCTTTGTAAATGTATTTTGATGTCAAGAATTGTAACCATGAAATGTATAGATGATGTAAATGCTTGAGCACACTTAAATGTATGTAGACATGATGTATGTAATGATTTTGGGTTCATATAACTGAATATGTATGATTTTGCCACCAAAGGCCCTTGATGTGTTATGCTTCCAATGTGTATGATTGCATGTAGCATAGTGGAAATGAAGTCCATGATGTTTTGAACCAAATGGCATGTCTCCCTAGGCTGTGAATATGATTTTAGACGTGCCCAAGTGGCCATGGGTGATCTAGGAAGCAATTTGACACCATTTTAAACACCAAAAGTGACCAATTAATAAGTAGAACCAAAATTTGACCAAATGAGTGATTTTTTCCCTGAAATTTAGTCAACAAGTAAATCTCATCTTGATCTTTCCATAGAGCCAAAGATCACCCAATTTGGATCTCTAGAAAATTTATTAGAAAAAATTATGTTTAAGGACCAAGAAATGAAAATTTTTATTTTTAAGGACCTTTACCACTAAGTTAACTGATTGTTACTAAACTTAATGGTAATCATCCTAAAACAAGTAGTAACAAGTCCTTAAGAATAAATTTATTCATTTTTTGATCCTTTATTATAAGTCTCCCAATTTATTATGATTTTTTAAAATTGGAAAAATATGTTAAATGGTAGGATGCACTATTTATATAGTCAAATTTTGTTTCCTTATCTCTCATAGGCCAAATAGCATCCAATGGCTGTGAAATTTTACACACATAAACTAAACACCATAAGCTTTTCACAGTCACTAAGATTACCCCATTTGGAGTTCTATAGAGAGAGAACCAAAATTTTGAAGTTTCATGACAATATTCATAGCATAGCAGGACCTCTAATAATGTTCTATCAATTTTCATAAGTTAAGTACTACTTCCTTGATTTGGAGCTATTTTATTCAAAATTAGAGATCCATAACTTTCTAGAATGGTATGGTTTGTTGGGTTGTGACATTTCTAGAATTAGTTATGAATTTTTGAAATTTATATTAGAAACTTGTAATAGCAAACTTGGGTAGCTGGACCTTTGGTGCTATTCTATTATCAATCGTGGTCCAGTTGATATTTCCATGGCCTATAATAATTTTTAACCTATATTTGATATTTAAAGTTTTCTAGAATACTATCATTTGCCTAATTTTGATTTTTTTAGAATTAATTATAATTTTTAAAGTTGATGTCAGAAATCTAGAAAGTTGAACCCAAGGCAAACTCCTTTATTTTCAAGTGTGTGGCTTCCAATCCAAGTTGTATGTGATGTTTCATGCTGTTTATGACTTGTATGGATGGATTACGAGTAAAGGATGATGTTAGGAAGTTAGCAGGGTCCACGGAGCATAAAATAAATTTTTAAAGTCTTACGTAATGCAAAAATAATGCATTAAATTTATTGATTTTTCTTAATGTAACATGTATGAAGCTTACTTGTGGGGAGGAAGGACTAGAGGAATATGGTGTTACACAAAATGATAAGAGATAAAGATGAGATAAGAAGAGAAGTCATGCATATATAGAAAGTAAACAAGTGAATGAAAAATTTTATGTAGTGCCTTTCAAATTCATGATTTCTGTTAATTCATAATTGCTCGCACTTTGTGTGTGAGAGTGTATATGTGTGTGTTAAAATTCACAAGCATGGTTTGGAATTTTCACTGTCATTAAGAGGTTTTTAATATGTATGTATTATATATTAAGTTAATATACGTTAACCTTTTTAATATATATATATATATATATATAACTTTAAACATATAATTTTATTTAATTAGGTAAATATTTTTATCAATTAAAATATTAATTTTACATAAATTAAAGTTAAACAAATAACTTTAATGAAATTAGATACAAAAATATCAATAGTACATAACTTAGTACATGAGTGTAATAAAATTACAGAAATTAAACAAAAATTAAAATTTACTCCTCCTCCTCCTCCTCTTTATCATCATCATTGTCATTGTTGTCTCAAATTTGATTTCTAATATGAGAGATATCTGATTTTTACATATGTGAATTTTCTTGTGAACTTAGACAAGCATTTTGCTGGGAGAGATAAAAAAAAAACTTCTATATTTATTTAGTTGATTTTGCATTTCTTGTATTTATTCTCTGCACTTCAAGTTGAGCGTCATAAGCCTGTCTTCTCAAATCAATAACTTAATTTCTTACTACCTTCTATATATATGATAACTAAGTGTATGGTGGCTTCTTACAATGGTAGTATTGAGTGGCTCATCACGCAACCCTCAAAATAAAACTAGATTGGTAAAATATGTAGTTAATGGCACAATCTAGGTCATCTCCCTTGGAATTGGAGTTCAATGTTTAATTGAGTTTTCCAAATGTTAAAAGACTCTAAAAATTTCTAAACTAAGGGGGGTTTTAATTGAATTAAACTAACCTAAAACTAAATTGAATTAAAATTCCTAAATTCTACCTAATTATATGGATTATTGGTGAAAGATGGGCTTGTGACTAGCTTTAGAATCATCCCTTGGTATCCACTATCCTTATCCTAATCTAATTGTGATTAATTCTGGTCTAAGAGTTCCTAATTGTGTTCATAACAATTTATCTTAGGTAACCACTCAAGATTCAAGAGATTAACGATCCAACGTTGAATTGAGATCTCAATCCCGCATTAAACTGTTAATCTTGTCTTTAAGATCCCAAACACTCAATTTGATTGATTAACTAATTGATTAGCCTCTGAATCATTCTAAATATTTAATTAACTAACTAAACATTAAGGAATCTTCAAATTAAACATTCAAGCACATAATCTCACTCATGTATTTTATCGAACACCTTCGAAGCACACATGGGAAATCAGATAATATTGAAATTAATCAGATCAATTAATCAACAAAAAGACTTCCTAATTAGTGTCTAACCAGCCACTAATTATAATTACACAAATTCCCTTATTAAATACAACTTAACCAAGACAATAAATGAAAGAGAAAAAGTGTAGGAAAAATAAAGAAATTCTTAGCCAAAAACTTTAAGTTCATCCATGGATTCAAGCTTCTCCAAGAGCTTCCTCCTTGCTAGCCACAGCTGGATTAGAACTTCATGGAATGGAGTGGAGGATGAATGGGTGGATGAAGGATGGATGAATTATTGGAATGAATGAATGGGTGAATGGCTTCGTGAATAAATGGTCGAATAAATAGGCAAGGGTTTGCTAAGATTTTGAGGCATGAATAAGTTGGAATTTGAAAGATAAATAAGAGGCGTGAATGTATGAAAGAGTGACGATGGATCAGAGGCGTGAATGGAGGGATCCAATGAATGAAGGAGGCGTGAGTGAAGTGGATTCTGGATGATATACACTGCTGCCCAGTCCTTAGCTTCTTCTTTAATGATTCACGTGCTGCATTTTTCTTCTCCTTCACGTGTTAACTGTTGTGCTTCACTTATCAACTCACGTATTCTCCTAATGCATCTTCATGTCAGCTTCACGTGTTAACTGCTTCATGTATATATAAGGTGGAGCTGCATGGATGTGTGTATGAGAGTGGGCCCCGCTGGTTATTTTATTATATTCTACATGAATTCCTTCTACTGTTTCTGCAGCTCTTCACTTTATCCACGAATGCAGTTTGTTCTTTTCGTTCAGCTCGTTCCAGCTCGTTCAGCTCGCATTGTTCTCCCACTTGATTTCTCCATGTAATTCCTCCACGTGAACTGCTTCTGCATGCGTTCTTCCACGTTATTTTGCTCTGCTCAGCTACTGGTCTGGTGACTTATAATTCAGCTCATGCAACAGCTACCATTTAGCTCGTGTTTCTCACGTTGGCTGCTTCTGTGTGTTCTCCACATGATTGTTACTTCAACGTTCAACTCAGCTTGTGCTTCCTCTAAACTCCATGTGCTCAGCTGCTTCTCCTCGTTCAGCCAGAGCTCCTCGTTCTAAAGACGTAGCTTCTTCTTCGTCTAACTCTCCAAAACAGAGGTTGCCTCCTTTTCTTTCCATCATTAGCTCCATCGTCTTCCTCAACTCGTTTTCAGCTATTTCTGCATAAGTGTGAGCTCAGCTGGTGCTTCCTTGTTCAGCTCGTTCTTTCTTCACTCATTGTATCTTCAGTAACTCGTAGCCATCCATGTAAATATTCTGCATGTTATAGTTGCTTCTCTTTCTTTGTTTGCTCTCTCGTTTAAGCTACTGTAGTGCATGAAGTTAAGAGCTACTGCACCATCTCGTTTCTTCCTCAACTCGAGCTGTATGCTTCATGCTTCTTCTTCATCATTCAGCTCTTCATTCAGCTCGTAGTTTGCTGCTTCATCTTACATGAACTTCTCTTTCATTTGTTGCTCCAAATATTTTCCATGCAATCTTCTCTTTACATGTGAGCTGCCTCATTCTCCTTCCCCTCAAGCTTCTTCTTTATACATTCTTTATTCCCATATTCTACCACTTCTTCTCCACGTTGCTTCCACTCTTATTTCCTCCAAACTGTACATATGAAGCCTTCATCTTTTCTTTAAATCAAATTCCATTCAATGCTCAATTTTGCATTGAAAATCTGCACAAAAAATAATGGAAAGAATGAAATAGAAATATCACAAAATTATTTAGAAGAATTTCATGCATCAAAACTCAATAAATTTGCCAATTAATTCATAAAGTGCATAAATGGCTAATGAAATCAATTTATATATAATTAAACCCTTAAGATCATATTCCATGATCAAAATGCCTAAGTTAAGAGGATTAAAGTGTATAAAAATCATGCTTATCAAGTATCTTCGGTTATGTCCCATAGTTAAATTTTTGACTGTATTATGTGAGATAATTCTTAAATCATAGATTAAATCTTTCTTATTTTCAACAACAACATTCAACTATAAATCTATATTTGGTGTACTCTTCCCCCACACTTTCCGCTACACTTTCACAGCAATTATACTCATTCTCAAACAATAAAATGTTGTGTAATGATGAACAAAATAGGAGCCAGAGGCTCTACTCTTTTTCTTTTGCTCACTTCTTTATTTGAAATGTGGAAAGTCCCAACCATCACATAATTCCTGCTAAATGGATTCTCCAATCCGTTCTAGTTTCTTTCTTGCCTCTCGTGCATCACACATTAAATCCTTTATATGTAATATTATTTTTCCCTTGAAATTCTTCCAAATT
Source organism: Erythrophleum ivorense (assembly GCA_026724425.1). Classification (NCBI taxonomy): domain Eukaryota; kingdom Viridiplantae; phylum Streptophyta; class Magnoliopsida; order Fabales; family Fabaceae; genus Erythrophleum; species Erythrophleum ivorense. Next base: position 48,163,231 of record JAIUCV010000003.1, on the reverse strand, counting down.
TGATGGTGATGCTTAGCTTTCCAACAATGATATTTCTATAAAAATAGAGGTTTCAATTATTTTAGTTAAAACACACAATATTATAATTATGTGATAAAGAATTATGAAAATTTACCTGAAACTTTCCAAACCATAATTCCCTCATTCAGTCAAGAACTTTTGACCAACAATTCCACAAGCTTTCATATTTACTTTTAAAAACATTAGCTATGAAGGTAACAATGTATTGATTATTTGGTTGAAATCTAATTAGAAGATAAATTAGATATGCATTTATTAAATTTATAAATAATTAAAATTCATATTGATGTTAAATAATATAAATAAATTAAATGGTGATGTTGTTGTGCCATCAAGTTTAATCAATTGTTTATGAAATCTCTAGAATTTCAAACTCTTCATGGATTGTAGGAGAAATATTGTGAGCTCGTGCTCAACCTCTACTTGATGATATGCCCCATCAGGACATCTAGATAAAAACAAATTATATAATTTAAGATATATATATACATACACATATATATTACAAAAGTTTTCTAATTGAGGTCAAAGTAATTAAAAAAAAAGACTAAGAGATAATTATGGCTCCTCACTTCTTACCTTTTAAAATCAAAGAAATGAAACCAAGCTACCTTGCATAGATAAAATGGAAATAGGATAAGAGAATGATAAATTGCTAAGAGAAAGTTGAAAGGTAATTTGGAGAAGAAAAAATGATAAATTGTGTGTGCGCGGGCGCACGCACGTGTAATATAAATAAAATAATCTAAAGTTACCAAGCCATTTCATTTCAATCATTTAGGGCTTGTTATTCATATCAACATTTCACCTTCACATGATTATACATAATAAAAAAAGAAGTTTTTCTAGCATGATATTATCAACTAAAAGTTAAATCTTATTAAATGTTAAATATCATATAAGTAATTAAAAGTTAAATACAAATTCAATACAAAATTATTCAAAACAAAAACATATTAAATTTAAACATGCCATTTAATTACAAAGAGGTAATTTAATTAAAGAAAGTAAAAAATTCATTCATTTGTCATTATTATTATTATCCTAATCTTCTTTTTAACTTGGACTAGTATTTTCTTAATGATATTTGTCACAATATTCCTTATATGTGTTAACTTGATCTTGCATAGCTTGCATTGTTTTTTCATTTTGGTGTAACTGCAAGACATAAGGGGTCAATAGAGGTTGAATATCTTCATGTACTTTCTCATGCTTATTTATAGCTTTCTGGCAACTTGAATATGTCTGGTACTATATTTGTACCTGAAGATCAGATCTCCAACAATTATGTGTGAGACATCTTTGAGACCACACACCATTCCTTTATTTATTTTGTTTTTCCTCTAGTGACTTTCATCTATAAATCTATTTCTTCTAATAGTTCTTATGAACAAGAACTCTATACTTGCAAAGCTATTATAATTATTCTAAACAAAAAAAGGTCAAATAAGTGAATTTATTATGCAATGAAGGATATATATTAATTACAAAATTACACTTACGAACATGGTTTTTAATTTTTTTTTATCAACCCAACTATTGTTTATCAATCTTCAATGGGTTTGATTGATATCTCAACTTGTGTTATGTCTCTGCTTAATTCTGTGCTCAATTTTGTAACGAGCATTAAGGCTAGAGTAGAACCTCCAATATGAGAAGATGAGTCAGAATTGGAGATGGAGGTCTTACGTTTTTTTGTTTATTACTTACATCTTTGTTGGAACTGTGCACTATTTCAACTAATACACAATTTTTTTCAAATAGATTATTTTATCTAGTCTAGGTTTTCTCCATTATGTCATGCATTACCAATCAAATCCTTTAAGCAAATTTTTACACGATTGTTGAAGTTCTCACAAATTTGATGAACCAACAGTAATATTTCTACAAAAGTCATGGTTCTAATTATTAATAAATTAACACAAAAAGTACTACAATTGTGTGACACATAAAGATAAAAATCTACTTCAAATTCTTGAAATTATAATTTCTTAACTAGGTAAGGAACTTCTTTCTAACAATTGCATAGGCCATCATTTTTATGATGACAACAATATAATCAACAACATTATCACGATTTGGCTTAAACTATATTGGTAAATAAATTAAATATACATTAAATTAATTTATAAATAATCAAAATTTATGTCGATATTAAAGTAACATAACTAATTAAATAGGTATCCAATTTTGCTAAATGATATGATCCACTCTTTGTGGGAATTAGATCCTTCGTGTACTTGGAAATACTAGGATGAAGAAGAGATTGATGAAGTACCTTGTCCTTTTTGGTGAGACATCTAAAAATGAAAACAAATGATTAAAAATTAGTAGGACAAAAAATTAGTGACACAGATATAATTAAATTACCCTTAAATCACAAGAGAAGAGTAGGTGATTAAAAAGAGAATGAAAGGAATCAAATGATTAAAAAAATTATGAAAAAGAATGAAGTATGAAGAGATATACGTACATATAAATATCTATTTAATTAAATGAAAAAATTAGTCATGCATGTCACATGGTTCATTGAAGCGTTCAACTTCACTTTAGTGAAGCCTTGCTTCACGTGAAGTTGTTTAGCTTCACGTTAAACTTTTATAAATATATTATAAATATAATTTTTTAATAATTATAAATATATTGTAATTATTATTTTTTATAAATATAAAAATATTTATTATATTATCAATATTAAAATTAAAATATTTAATAATTCAATAATTCTTAAATTAAAAAAAAAAAAAGAATTAGAGTTAAGGACCCAAAGTTAAAAATATTTACTCTAAAAGATCTATTATCTCTAGGTTTAGAAAGTTTTACTTAAAATTAGTGGCAATCTATCTTAAAATAATGGTATTAAGTCCTTTAGAATAAATATTTTTAATTTTAGGTTCTTAACTCTAATTCTGTCTTAAAAAAATCCATATTCAATATAAAATAGAAATATAATAAAAAGAAATATAATATATAATATGTAACATTAAATACACAATACTTAGATAGAATAGAAATAACTCAAATTCTTTCCTAAATTAATTTTAAATTAACATAATGATAAGAATATTGTATTCCATTTGTATTAAGTTATCCACCTTTAATATCATTGAACATAAGTCTCTAAAGAATTGATTTATCTCAATTATAGGTTTTATGATTTATTCAGGAAGTACACTAAAAGCAATTAGCAAAAAATATTTCATAAAGACGTGACAATCATAATTGTTCAATCTAAATAACTTTCATTTATTTAAATCCACATATCTTAACAAATTCAAATAATACTTGTTGGGCATTTTCAAACACATTTTTCTCCATGTGCATCACATCTATCTCTATGTGCATTTTTCTTTACATACATCACATTTTAATTATGACAAATCAAAATGTTTATAAGATCGAAGCTTCACAAACACACACTATTTCATCTTGTTAGGATTTTTCCCATAGCTTGATAATCTAAAAACCACCACGCTCTACTATTATAGGAAAGGTATTAACATGTTACCATAGTTCTTCCCTATCCAATCTTGGGGGTGGAGGGATCTTTTTCAACTAATGTATTTTTATTCCTTTTAATAATATGGTCTATAGGTAGAAACTATTGATGACAATCAAATCAAGAATTCTTTTTCCCATACTTTAGGGTAAAAACTTTTAAGGTGTCCACACAATAAGGTCAGTATAATTTTCCAACAGTACTTCACTATGACAATATTCCTTATACAATAAAGTTATTTATCATCCATATTAATAGTCTCTCATATAAAAATTTGACTTTTTGGAGACATCAAAGGTGGATACTCATTCATCCCATAATGTTTTTAACTCATCAATTAATGGCTACAAGAATATATCAATCTTAATCTTAGGATTTTGTAGTTTGGGAATGATTATTGTAGAAAATATGTAAGGAGTAGTTATGCACAATTCAAGATGGAGATTGTAAGGAGTATGTATCATAAGCTAACATGAATATTGTAAAGTAGATTAATTATAAAGATTGAACTCATCAGTATATAAATCTAGTTTAACTTTTCATGGTTCCATGACAAAATGATTGCATACCCTATCAAAGTGTTTCCATGCTTCTCCATTTAAAGAATAACACAATATACCTTTACTTCTTCTATTATTCCAATATTATCATATAAGCTTAGCAAAACTCATTGAAGTATAAAGCCTCTAAAATCTATGAATAATGAGTAAATAGCACATTCTTTTTACTAGAATCTCCTTAAACTTTTTTTATTGACTAGATTGACTAGTTTTATAATAAGACACCCCACAAATTTTATACATAATCTAATCTATATCATCTTTGTAGTACAACATATATCTATTTAGGTATACATAATATTTTTTAGTAGAAGGACTAAGTTTTGATATTAACTTCTTTATTCTATAGTAATCTTAGGATATGACGTTATCATGGGGCAAATTTCATTCATGAGACTTGCAAACACATTACAAGCACTATTGTGACGTATTATAATTGAATTTAATACTTAACATTCTTTTGGTAATAGACAACTTAGACTTATCAGTGTATCATAGCTATAGTAGTTGTTGATATGCATTAAACAAATCAAAGATCATTAATATTATCATTAAAATCTACTTCATCATATTTACCAACATTAAATTAGGTCTAGCTACAACAAAGATCATTCTTTCATATTTATTATTATATTATTCATTTACTACTTTTAAGCTAGATATAATTCCAATGTATATATTTTTTACTAGTGGTTCAACCTCACCAAGACATGTCCAATACTTGTGGTTCAAATTGTGAATTTCATATTGATCATATTTATCAGTAGTTTTGAGGCTAGCCCTAGAATCAAGGTTTAGCCTTGTGTTAGTGACATAGAGGTTTCCTAATTGCTCGGTGTTGTCTATGATTTAATAATATACCCATATTGCATTTTTATATTTTTCAAAATATTATTCTCTAATCTTCTAATTCAATTAATTATTTCTTGGGACAAGCTCTCTGATTGATACCTCTACCTAAATAAGTGCTTTGAAGAATGAAGTGTAAATTTGAATTTTTATGATTGCCTAATTAGACTTGATTATAAGATCCAATGTGGCACTATCATTATTAAAATATTTCAAATTCATTGAATTCTTTACAATTACCTATATGAGTAATATGTCCCAAGCTTTGATGTTATTCTCACGGTGTACTAATGATGGAGATGTGATTTGGAAACATATTATGGGAAGGAAGCGTACAATTTATGTTCAATATGTTAATAAGCCTAATGAAAAATTACATGGCTTGAGGTCATTAACCGCGTCTCTTATTTTTCTTTTCTTCAAAACTTTATACTTACTGTATTTATAATTATAATTGTATGAATTTTTTTTATAAGGAGAAACCTTATTCAGAATGCTATAACTAATAGCAAAATTAGTTAGCTCTTAATGCACTTTGCCCAAAATCCCATCTAACATGGGAAGGGCGATGCTAGCATTGTGTGGAGGTTAACACACATAAATTGATTGAATGCCACTGGAGGGAGTTGAATTAAGTGAGATGCTTTTATTGTTAGTTGCCACACAAGTTATATGCTTTTTGTTTGCATTTAGTTAGTTACCTTATGAGTTGTATGCTCATGTTCAAATTGAGTCACGTTAGAAGGTTCTCCCATTAATTTTGTTTCCTACATAAGTATTTTTCTCTGTTTTAATGAGTAAATTATATGATCTATAGTAGCTTTTATATTCGTCTAAAGCTTTTTGGAATATCAACTTTATTTTGATAACATGGTAAATTAATTTAACGCTTACATTAATCCCTTTCAACTTGTTGTTAAGTTGCACAAGTATTAGGTAGTGCTATATTTTGAATACAATCTCCTAAGATGTTACTTTTTATTTTCTTGATTAATTTATTAAATTTTGTGTGAGTTTCTCTTTAATAAGCTTATTTTTATTTTCTTGTTAATGTAATAAATTTATGTGATTTTCTCTTTAATAAGCTCACTTTTCTTTCCTTGTTAACATAATATTTTATTTAAATTTATTTTTGTTAAAACACACATGCCTTTGGTTGTACCAATTTTTTATCATGGTATACATTATTTGATTAACGAGTTCTCTAACTTATTCATTTTACATGTTTCATATGACAATGCAGAGCCTAATCTGTGATCAAAAGCACAATTTTGTGTTGTCATGGGTTGGGCAGCCCAACACTTATTTTGTATGGGCTTCATGTTGCGTTTTTGTTCTCTTAGAGAAAATTGGTATTTGTAATCTATATTATGACTCTTATAGGCAGATCTCTACGTCCTTAGTAGTTATTTTGGTTTGTTATGTTTTGAGATATTAAAACTTGAGGACAGAACTATTCTAAAATTGTATTGTAGGTGTGAATACCATGTCATATATGGGGTATTTCTTAAAAATAAAAATTTTTATATAAAGCTTTTATTTAATTTTGAGTTAATTTAGAATTATTATTTAAATTATTTTTACCGTTCCAGTCGTGACTAAATTTAGAGTTTATAAATTAAACTTTACGTCGATGATGAACACTGGTCTATCATCCCAATAACCCATCAAATTGAAGACAGTCCAAAACCCAAGTATTAAAATAAATAAATAAATAGATTACAGAGGAGATTTTGGAAAGAGAAAATGGTGGCGAAAAATGTTCAGACCGGTTTCATCCTGGGCATATGCAGAAGCTACCTATAAAACGCAGAGGCTAGAGGCGGGCAAAGAGAGTGGATAGCATTGAAAATACAGAGAAGAAAAACTGAGAACGACTGGAAGGAGGCGAACACACGGAGAAAGAAAGAAGGAGACCGTGGGTTAAGAGAGGTATTGTCTAGACTATTTCTCATCCTTTCTCTCTCAGCTTTAATCCTGCATATCTGGTTGTTTTAGAATTGAACTTTATTGTTGCTTCGTTCTTTGCATTGCATTTATTTTGATACCATTTGTTTTTAGCAATACCCCTGATTGTATGTTTGGATTGTGGTGAGCTTTGTTTTTAGCAAAACCTCAGTGATACTTCCCTAGTGTGTGCCTCAGTGATACTTCCCTACAGTGTGGCGTGCTTTTGCATCTCAATTTTTGAATGAAGCTCCTGGCATTTTGCTTTGTATGAATGATATGGAGTGAAATCTAAATATGATTCTCTCACCTTGCATCTCGAATCTGTGTGAAAAATTAAATATGTTTGGGGCATACTTCTTTTACTGTTAATTCAAATTTTGGGTATGATGCTTTGTTGAAATCGTGGTCAATACTTTGGATTGATTCTTTTGATACAGATCGATTCAGGGTGAACATTAATAATTCTTTTATTTTATGCATGTTTGAGCTTAGAACTGGGAATGCACAAGCAACTTCATGAGATTTCATTCTATTTTGGTTTGCATACTAAAAGTGCCGCATATGTTTATGTTTCAGTGTAAAATTCTGCATTTTAATTGCTTCACTTGCGGTGTTTCTCTTTTGGAAAAGTGCTGCATATATGATATATCTATGTTTTAGTGCAAAATTCTGCATTTTAATTGCTTCACTTGCTGTGATTTTGTCTTGGACTTAAAAGTGCTGTATATGGCCAAGTTTCTGCATAGATTTTGCTGTATGAAACTGCTGCACAGTTTGTGATTCTGTTCTGGGCTTTAAACTGCTGTTTATGGCCATGCTTCTGCACAAGTTTTCTGCATTAAGCTGCCGCACAGCTTGTGGTTCTATTTGTGCTTAAAACTATATGGCCATGCTTCTGCACAAGTTTTCTGCATTTAGCTGCTGCACAGCTAGTGGTTCTGTTTTGTGCTTTAAACTATATGGCCATGCTTCTGCACAAGTTTTCTGCATTAAGCTGCTGCACAGCTTGTGATTCTGTTTTGGGTAAAAAAATAATACGTGTAGCCATGTTTCTGCACAGCTAGTTTATCTCTTTTTTCTTTTTTTTAAGGAGGAAAAATGGAGAGTAAGAAAGTGGGATTAATCTAACACATTAAATTTTAGTGTTGAATGTTATGGCTGTTGTTTTCATCGCCATAATTTTGAAGGCTGGGAATTGGGGTTTTTTGGATGAAATATATTTTATTTCCCCTAAATAGAATCAAGCAGGGAGAAACTTGTTACAAAATTTACACCGTAGTCTCAACCTCCTGAACAGCAGGAACCAAAATACAAGGTGACACCACGCAACCTTAACCAAAAGTTTTTTATGTCCATGGAATAGGTAACTCATTTCCATCACCAATCTCAGCACAAACCTGTGTCAATCTTTCTGTACTAAATGTAAAATGTTGTAGGGCCCATGTACAAAGTGACACCCACACTACTAGCAACTTAACAGTCCTTTTTCTATAGTCCAAGAGGCACCAGGGAGGTTCACCATTTTTTTCCCAAATAGGAGTCATTGCAAAAGAGTATGTTCATTTTCCTCAAAGCTAAGGATTTGCTAAATATCATATTCCAAAATCTCAGTATATCCAAATTGAGATTTGTTATGCTGACTTCATAAGAAGCCACTTTGGGAAGTTCTAATTTTTTCTTCCCTTCCTGTTATATAATTGGAAATCATTTAATAATAAGCACATTAGTTTTCTTTAGCATTGTTTACTTGTTTACTTATTAGAAATCTCTATCATGCTGTTTTTCTCTGTTTGTATTTATGTGCCTATGGGCATGAGCATGCGCATGTGAAGGACTGTGTCTTTTTCTGTGTTAATGAAACTTTAATTTGCAAGTTTGTTGCCTTCTTTTATGACGAAGCAACCAATCTGTCAAACATGCTAGATGGCATAGTTTAAGCAACAGTTATGCTCCAATAAATTACTGCAGGCAAAAAATCTTCTACAAATCATTGTAATAATTAGTCCAATACAATTTGAATTGAGTTTCCTAATCCAGGCTAATGGGAATAGTGGTTAAATTCCATATTTGATATCTATTCCAATGGTAGCAGGTTTAAAGTGATAAAACTTGGTACAAATTCTCATTCATTTTTCTGGTTTATGAGAAAATTTTGGTAGTTAAAATGTGGCTTCCGATGCAGGAAGTAGATAGTGGATATTGGTAGAAGCAAATGGGTTCTGAAGCCTCCTTCCAAACAGCTAAGATTTATCACCATCTTCTTAAGGCTGTTAAGAAACATATTGGCGAGGAAAAGAACAAAAGGCATTTTCGTGAATTTGTAACCTCAGAATTTCACAAAAACAGCAATCTTTCTGATGGGGTGGCTGTCCAACAGAAAATTAAGCTTGCCTGGGACTATACTCTTCTGCTTAATAGTGTGCACCATCACAAGGCATTAGTCACTCTCTTTCTGCTGCTTTTTTTTTTTTGTCCAAACTTTTGTACAAACATGCAATGAGAAGTTTGAATAGCCGAGAATTGTGTTTGGTTAAGTGAAATTTAGACTGAGTAGTAAGATGGCCCCAGCTTTAGTTGCTGTCTATTGCACAATGGAGGTAGGAGACTGAGAAGAGGATGTGGTCATTAATCCTCTGTGATGGTGTAATATGGTCAGATATTTTATATTTTGGTTAATACTTTCTAAGGGATTTTATTTGTTTCTCAATAATTGTAATTTCTTTAAAGAAATTTATTCAGATTTTATCTATGGCATTCTAAACATTCTTTGGTGATGGTTTTGCAGGATTTATTGTTTTCTTACAATATTGCTGTGGATAGGTAGGATGAAATGAAAAGGATTATCGGAAAATCTGCTGCTAGTGTGGGTCTTCGACTTCCTGAGGCTTATCAGCCATAATGATCTGCATGAATGGAGAATATATGCCTTTGTTCTGCTAGAGACCTGGCTTCAATGCTTGCTGATTTTGACGTTTGCTTGCATGGCTTTATTATTCATTTGCATCCCTATGAGAAGATGGATGTTGTTGAAGTTAGAGTTCTACATGACGTTGTACAGATAATCCACGGCTTTTGGTGCCTCCACTATTCACCAACCTCTGCCTAATTCCATTTCATGCTTGCCAGTTTCGAATTTATGCAATTACAAATTCTGCCATAGCTTAATTAACAAAAAGATGTTGCTTTGGAAAGTTCGACTTTCTTGAGAGGTTGGAGGTTTCGATCTTTGTTTAGAGGTGTGCACTATATTATCTAACAAATGAAAAAACGATTTAATCGAAAATGTCTCAATTTAAGACATTTATATAAGACTTGTTTATTATAAAATCACAACAAAGAATAAAATGTCTCAAATAACTGTTAATATAATTGAAAATTCACATAATGTTATTTGTAGAATTTTTTTTTCCTAATAGTGCAACCCAAAACAAAAAATAAAATAAAAATAAAAATAACAAAGGAAGATGCATTAAGTGACAAAAAGTACACAAGCCCCTGCGTTATGGGAATGCTCAGCCCCTAATACACTTCACGTAAGCGGCACTGGCATTCAGAGCGAGAAGTAGAAAATCGAAGGCGATGAAGGTATTAGAGAGAGAAATGCATTGGGAATTGAGAGAGAAGAAGACAACGATAGATAAGAAGTGTTTTCATTGAGGTCCTTAATCGAAGCTCTATGGTTGCTGTCTTCTCTCATCTCTGCGTTACACTAACGAAATTCATCATTTTGATTACTCCATTTATTCAACTGTGGCCTCTAAAGCTTGACTGTTCGTTGCAGAAGGAAAATAGAGAAGCACAAGTTGGTCTAAGTTGCATAAGCATAAAAATTCATTGATTATGTCAATTTCAAACCCCCAAGCTCAAGTACAATATTTTAGTATAGTTTAATTTTGCATTTGAGTGAAATAGGATGCTAAACCAGACAGTAGTTTCACCTCCCATTTCTGCATGAAAATCTGAATGATATTAAAGTTGGTCTTTATCTACCATCATTCTCTGGTATTATTTTAATTGGTGTTAACTTTTAAGTGAGCAATGTCGAATGCTTGCTGACCTCTTGGTTGTAACATATCAAAGTACGGGCATAGTTCGATTATTTCTAATATTATGAAAGTTCTATGTCAAATGCTTAATGCACATTAGTTTGTGACATTATTTCTACAAATACAAATAATTTATTGAATAAATATAATTGTATACATAAATTATTCATTATAGATAAGAAAAACATTAGAAGTTTCATACTCTTCTTTGAATTTAAATAGTATGAACTGGCCACATAATATTAAAGTATAAAAAAATTAAACTTATTTTAATCTAATATAAATTTTCAAAATAATCATTTAAATAGTATAAAATATTTTTCTTCATAAAAATTTAAAATTTAAGAATCACACATTTTTCACTTACTCAAATTCAATTTTTAAAATGACATGAAATATGTTTTATAATAATTTAAAATTTAGTGGTTACCTACTTTTGAAAAAGATTAATAACAAATTAGTTAGTATTAAAAGAGACAAAGAAAATTTAAGTATAATTTTTATATCCTTACATTTAAGTTGTTCAATAAAAATATGATAAAACTGTATAATTTTATAAACAAGTATATCATTTTAAACACTCAGCATCTAATGATTAAGTCAATTCTAGTATCCAATGGTAAAAAAAAAATACTTAGATGTAATAGTACAAAAAACTTTGCTTCCAAATGCAATACTTTTTCTAAACTCAATGTCAATTTGAAATTTTGTTTAGCCATTGAATTTGAAAGTGTAATACCATAAGTTCATACACCCCATACCATAATATTCAAAGCATTACATACTCATTTATAGAGAATTTGCATACTTTAGCAACGGAAATCAAGCGTATGGATACCAAAATTGTTGAATTTTACCCACATAAGTCATTTAAATTGACCTCAAATCATTTTCATTTGTACCATATCCAAACAAGTTAGAAACAACTCATTTTAGAGCTTGCAATGCGAATCAAAAGCTCATATATTAGAATTTCCACATTTTCATCTCAGGTTACAGGGCAGTTTACTTATGCAAATTTTGAAAAATCATAATTAATTCTAAAAAAATTGAAATCAAGAACATATAGCTTTCTGAAAAGCTTTAAATGTTAACTAAATGCTAAAAATCATTCTAGAACATGAAAACATCATTGGACTACAAAAAATAATGGAACAATACCAAAGGTCTAGCTGCATCCTAATATTGATCATCAACTTTAAAAATTTAGTTCTCCCTCTACAAAGCTCTAATAGGGGTACTCTCAATTACTATGGAAAGCTTATCATGTCTAATTTATGCTTGTAAAATTTCATGAGTATTGGATTTCATTGGCCCTCGAATGACATAGAAACACAAATTGACCATATGAACAATGCATAGACCAAATTTGTAGAATTTTTCTAACTTTGAAAATTCATAATTAATTCTCTAGAACTCCAAATAATGTGGTTATTAGCTCAATGAAAATATCTAGATGAGACGTATATTCATGCCAAATTTCAAGCTTAAATTTGTTCATTTGGTCAGCTTGGGATATAGTGTGCAAAAATGAGAATTTTAGGCACCATTTGGGGTTAAAATGAGCTCAAATGCTCTCCTACCCTAACAATGACCTCTTAAGCACATGAGAAAGGTTAAAAATAGCATACAAGATTTTATCTAAGAGGTGCAATTACTCATGCAATTCAAAACCACTTCCTCACTTGTTCTCACATGCAAGATTACACAAGCCCAACTAGGCATATGGATGTTAAAAACATACATACATACACAGTTGGTTCTAAAATCCTTTCATTCATCATAAAATACATGATTTAAATATGTTCAACCATTTACATCATACATACAACTCTTGTGTACATTACTCTTGTCATTTGAGTACTAAAAATCCCTATTCTAATGTCAAACTCTTCACTTCAAGCCACATCACCTCTTCCACTTGGCCCTTGAGATTTGTAACACCATAATTACTAATATTATCTCATATCATTTCTAGGCTCCCTTTCCTTGGTATAGCGCATTCATTAAAGCAATAAAAATATTCAATTAAATTGCGTTACGTCATGTATAAATTTTCTATTTTGTGTTTCGTGGAGCATATGAAGTCATTCATCTCATTCTCATATTTAAATACACAAATACAATTCAAAACCATCCCAAAAAGTGGTTGGAAACTCGAGCTCATAGGACATTTACACAAATTTTTCAAGTGCAGCCTCAGGTTCATGGTCTAGCTTTCTATCATGAATTTTGAAAAATCATAACTAAATCTAAAAAATTCAAAATCAAGCAAATCATAGCTTTCTAGAAAGCTCTTAATGTTAACTTTACAATACAAATAATTCCAAGCCATGACAATCTCATTTGGGCCACGTTTGATGATAGAAAAGACACAAAGGTCAGGCTATCCAAAATTACTAATACAGCTTATTGATACAAATTTTGAAAATGCATAATTAATTTCACAAAAATCCAATCCATGCAAACTATACTAATTTGGAAAGCTACAGATATTAACTAAAGGCAAAAATAGTTTTAGATCAATATAAGAGCATTTAGATCCTAAAAATTGATGGAATAATACTGAGGGTCTAGCTATGCACCTAGAACAGAACAAAAATTTCAAAAATTTATATCTCCCACTCTGGACATCCAATTGAGGTGCTTCTAGTTGGTATAGTTCACTGGGAAGGTCTAGTTTCTCCCTGTAAAATTTCACAGCAATTGGACATCGTTTGCCTCATAAATGACAGAGATCTATTTTTAGACCATATGAATAGTACTAGTGCCAAAATCAAAAAATTTGCCAACTTCAAAAATTTGACAACAATTCTATAGACCTTTAAATATTATGTACTTTAGCTTCCCAAATAGCTCTAAGCAAGATCTATTTGCATGCCAAATTTCAAACCAAGAAGAGCTCATTTAGACAGATTTTACTATAGCTCACCATTATTGTCATTTTTGCCTTTTATAAGACACGTACTTGGTCCAAATGGCTTTCCTTTATGTTTGACACCTCTTGGACAAGTTTAAAAGAATAAATATAACTTGTATGAATTACCCAAGTGATCTTAAACCTCATGCATATCATTTTGGCTATCCTACATCCATGAATACACTAGCCAATGTAAGCCATCAAGTAACCAAATCTCACATTTCTATTGATTTTGCACCAAAAGTGGTACATACATCATTCATACATGCTATTACGTTTGCTCATTAGTTTACAACTCAAAAATAATATGTATATGAATATTTTGACATTCCTACACACCTTAAGATTACATAAGCTACATCATTGTCAAAACAATGTTATTCATGCTTCATTACCTCCATTCTTTGGCTCTTAAGTTCCACCTAAGCCATATGAGATAGGAGAGGGAAAGGGGTGAGATTCATGGAATATCAATAGCTCTTCTCCTTTTCAATCACACATAAAGAATGCAAATCCAAGTCTAAAGATGCATGCATGGACATCATGGCTCTCATAATCATTTATAAAACATTATTAGCATTTAAGAAGTCATATAAAATATATATAGGTTTGCCAAGCAAGTGGTTTAGCCTCACCCATTCTCTTTTAGGATTTTAGACTGACCTCACCCACTTTCTTAAAGGCTTCTAACTAAGACTTGTCTTGGAAGAATCTTGGCTTTGTCTCAACCATTCTTGAGGGTTCTTGGCTTATTCTCACTATAGCCAGGGTGGTTCTTGGCTTCATCACACTCAAACAAACCAAAGTAAATATACAAAGCATCATTTGAATGCATAATATAACATTATAGTGCCATGGCATTTAAGCACTTGCTAAAACATTTTTCATGGCTCAAAATATACATACATTCAAAGACAAGACAAACATCCACTCATACATGAGAGAAAGAAAAGAGAGCCACCTTTGTTACAACAACACACTTTCTTCCTTGAACTTGGATCCTCTCCCACGGCCACAAACTCACAAGAAAGTGGAACTTGGTTCCTTTGGCCTAGACACATCATATGGAAGCCAATTACACTCTTAGAACAATTTATAAAGCCACACATTCATTAGAAAATCTAGCTTGCTTCTAAGGTTCATTTATAGTTCCATAATGCACCTAATGAAGCAACCTTAGGAAAACATCATCTTGGCTCCATTCCTTCCATCTATCTAAAGTTCTTGACTCCATTGAAGTCTCTTGGAACTATCACATGTTCATTTCATGGAGCCTAGCTAGGTGTTGCTTCATTATGTTACAATATGGAACCTATAACTCCATCTCATTATCCATGACTTCTAAAATTTTTCTAAGGCTTTCTCTCATACTTTCGCATCATATATGATACAAAAATAAGCTTGGAAGAAATTAAAACTACCCTTAGGCACCCTAACTCCTTTAGGCCGAGACATGCTCTCTTCTTGGCACCCTTAGAGTTGCTTTGCTTTCTTTGATGGAAGAGGCATGTGGGGAGGTTCCTAAGGGTCTCTAGAGCTCATACCAACACTCAATTAGGCCTAGGGATCATTAAATTAAATTAGATTTTTCATGGAACACTTGAATCCCTAATGTTACTATCTTGAAAACTAATAGTTCTTTATTAATTTTCTGTGCATATTCTCATCTACACACTCAATTTCCTAGGATTCACCTTTGATTCTACCCAAAACCCAAGCCCTCTTGGATCTCCTAGGCTAGTCGAACATGCAAGAAGGAGGAACAAGGAGGAGCTACCATAGAGATGAGATTTTACCTTATTTTTCCTTAGTTTCTTGGATGATTCTTCCCTTGGTTGGCTTATCCTCTTTCAACATGAACTTTCCCTCCTTGGTTTGACCTCAAAAAAATCCCAAACATATCAAAAATTCCACGAGAAAGAAGAGAAAATGGACGAGAATGAATTTACTAAGGAGAAACTAAGAAAATCCATGAAATTCTTTACCTTTTTCTTGGTTTTTCTACTCCTTTTTTCTCCTCCTTGGTGGGCCTAAGAGAGCTAATCTTCCTCTCTATTTTTGGCAGAAGCAAGTCGGTGGAATGGAGTAAAGAAGTGGTGTGAAGTTTATAGAGGATTCAAGAAGCTACTTTTTCACAAAAGTTCCAATTTTACCCTTCATTCTTGGTATTTTTGTTTCTAATTCGTTTTAGCTCCATTTGGGAACCGTCTTTTTCATCATAAAATTTAGGTTCTCAATCTTATAAAATACCTTTGGAATCACTCAATTTAGAGCTAAAACCTTCTTGAACGAATCGGTCAAAGTTTGAGCTCACCGCCGTTGGAAAACATCTACCACAAGGGCTTTAACTGTCCCAGGACTTTCCATGGTTTTCAGGACCTCTGAGAACCCCTAAGAACTCAAATTTTTCATTTTAAAAACCCCTCTTATGAGTATTGTAAAAATTACCCAAAATTACAAAAATGTCATTATGTTTCGTTGCATTTTTGTTAGAATTCGTTTGGCTATTGTGGCTCTAGTTTCAAGGCATCTCTAGCCTTGAATCATCATTATTTGAGGTCTAGAATGTTATTCTAATTTTATTGGACCTCAAATCACTCTATCTAGGGGACTTCCCTTTTTATCCAATGAATTTTGTGTATTTACGGAGAAATCATACATAACATTTCTCGCATTTTCTCTTATTTTCCAAGAATCAGATATTACAAGATTCACCTAGGCAAAAGTAAATATATAGGGGAAAGGGTGAGATTTAAAGAATCCAAATAGCTATTTTACCCTTTCAAATATATATATATATGATGCAATTACAAGTCAAAGGATGCAAGCATGTCATGAAAGCTTCTAGAATCATGCATAGCCATAAATATCATGTCAATCAAGTTCAAATAACTCAAACATGGGCTTTATGGGTAATTAGTTTAGCCTCACCCACATTCTTGGGACTTTTGGATTTGTCTCACCCATTTCTAGGGACTTTTGACTTAGCCTCACTCTTTTTTGAGACTTTTAGCCTTGTCTCACCCACTCTTAGAGACTTTTAGCTCTTCTCACTCTTCTCAAAGGACTTCTGGCCTTACCAAGCCTATTCAAGCCATTTCACAGTAAAACAACTTTATAGAACAAGTCAAGGCACCAAGACTCTAATCCAATGGCTACAAACATTTCATAATTGTCAAACACACACAAAAGAAATCCAAGACAAATAATGAATCAAGTAATGCATGAGAGAAAGGTTAGAGAGCAACCTCAAGCTAGAAATTCAAGCTTTCCCCTTTCCTTTTCCCTTTCCTCTCTTAGCCAAGCACCCAAAAAGGGAGGGCTCTTGATTCTCTTGGCCTAGACACATCAAACATAACATAAATCAAGCCTTGAAACCAATTCTAGCTTCATAAAATCCTAAGCTAGCTCACTTGGTCTTGAATCACACATATGGTCCATTTAAGATGCAATAAAGCAACCACCTCAAATCTTGCTCTTGGCTCCCAACTCTCATTCTTTCTAGACTTTATGGCTCCATATAGACTCATTGAAGCCCTCTCAAACTCATTATAGGAGTCTAGGTTGCCTCATTATGCCTAAATTGGGACCTAAAACCTCAACTCTCAAACTAAGCTTTCTAAATTCAATCAATTGGTTCCTCTAGCACCTATAATTCATATCTAAGCCTCTTATAATCTTAGAATAAAAAAAATCACTCATTAGGTGCAAAAACCCCTTTGAGGCTGAGACATAGTACACACATAGGAGCCTAAGGTTTGCTTTTTTTTTTTTAAAGGAAATGACTCATATAAAACTTCCTAGAGGTCTAATGGACTCATACAAGCTCTTACTTCAACTAGAATACCCTTAGAAAAAATCAGATTTTAACATTTGTCTCCAAACCCCAAAGTTCACAATCTTGAATTTCCTTGCTTCCCTTTTGATTCCATTTGCATATTCCTAATTCCCACACTCTAAAACACTTATTCCTTTCTTGATAAGGTCAGAATTTAACTTCCTTAAGAAAAGCCAAGTTTGACTAAAAAGCACTGAGGAGGACATCAAAGGAGAAGCTAAAGGAATCCATGAATCATACCTTATATGCTTGCTTTTCCAAGGAGCTTCCACTTGCTACAAGTCTCTTCTTCCAAAACTCACTTCCCTTACTTGTGCTAACCTCAAAACAGACCCATATCAGCCTTGGAATCCATAGAAAAAGAGAAGAGAAGGAGGAAAATAAGCTAAGCATAAAAAAAAGATAAGAGGATAGCATGGTTTTTCTCACCTTTCTCACAAATTCTCTCCCTTCTTCCTCCTCTCGGTTTAGCACCCACAAGCCTTGTGAGAATTCTAATTTCAGATGTCCAAAAATGTTGGTGAAGAGAAAGCTGAAAAGGAACGTGATATAAGGATAAAAGTCACTTTATACACTTTTTAACTTTGCATTTTAGTCCCTTTTTTGGGTTCTTTCCATTTAGGCTCAATTCAATTCATTTTCAAAATCCATCTTTTCCATCATAATATTTAGATCCTCTAACTAATAAATTGACTTGGTTTCACTCAAAATGGATTTAAAACTATTATGAACTGTTTGGTCAAAGTTTCGGTCAATTGACAACCAAAATTGCTTATTTGAAGAGTTTTAACTGTTCTGGGGGTTCTCATAATTTTTAGAGTCTTTAAAAATCCTAAAAAGATTAAATTTTTTGTTTAAAAAGCCCTTATATGATTTTTTCAAAATGTTCAAAAATTACGAAAATGCCTACCTTTCTTTCACAAATTTTCCTAACTCATCTGGCTCGGGTTTTCAGGTAACTCAAGCCTCAAATCCTTATTTTTAAGGGTCTAAATTATTACTCTAATTTCATTTTTCCATTACCCATTAAATTTTTAGAACTTCTTTTGAAAATCTGATCTTTCAGGGCCTTTTAAGAACAATCAGACATTACAAAAAGTAAAAGTTTCAAACTTGGTGACTATATACTACCAAGTTCAAAAATTTGTTTGTATGTTTTTTTTGGTTTATAAAGATTATCTTGTTTGTACATGACATGTGAGATATAATGCAATCTAGATAATAAATCACTATTATACTTATAAAAATTACATATCTCACAAACTGTTTAATGTGTATAAGTAAAATAATTGTAGAAGCAAGGGAAAAAAAAACCACTGAGTTTAAAAATAAAGTTTGAAACTTGGATACCATGCCATTGGAGTTGCAAAAAAAAATTATTACATTTGAGGGTAAAACTTTTATACAGTTGCATTTGAATTTTTTTTAATTATATATGGCTTAAAATTTGAGCTAAATTTATACTTAAAAATAAAATATTTAAGCGTCCCTTTCTTTAAGGTTTCTACCCTCTCTTCATTAGCCCAAAATTTGAAATCTCCAAATCCTTTCTCACACAACTTTGGTGCTCGAAGTAGGATCAAAGGGGGAGGCAAAAATGAAGTAGGGAGGAGAAAGAGAGAGATGCATGATTGAGAGAAGAGAAATTGAGGGAGAAAGAAAATGAATGAGAGGGTGATTGATAATCAAAGAGAGCACAAGGGAGAAGGAGATAGTTGAGCAAGAAAAAAAGATGAAAAGAAAGCAAGTGTTGAGCAATTGAGGGAAGAAGAATAGGGAAACAATAACAGAGTAGAGAAAAAGTGTTGTGAAGTGTGGGTATTTCAAAAGGAAGTCTCACATTGTTTGGAATGAAGAGTTGTAAGTGCTTATATATTAAGGAGTTATATTGGACTTGTAAAAAGCTTGGAAAAGAAGTGAGCTCGCGTGCTATTTTTTGCAAAATATTATTTTTACCTATCCAAGAATAATTAATTAATTTAAATTAATTAATTGTGGCTACATTTGAACTAGTTAAATTTAGTTTCTATTTTTTGGATAGGTGGCTCTTCTATTATCTAAGCATTTTTTATTTTTGAATTTTAAATTTTTTCTCACATTTTTAGATTATCTTCTCATTATCTTCTTAATGTTAATATTTCAACATCATTTTTTAAATGATAAAAAATATATATATATCCAAATACATTTTTCTGACTACACTTTCTCTCCTGCTCCTGACTTTTGGGTTAGATAAAATTACATATTGTTCTATCTCCTAAGTTTTCAAAAGAGCTTGTTTAATCTTAGGGAACTTTCACAATTAATTTTACAGTGCGACAAAATAGTTCTTAAGGACAATGCGCATCCACATGACTCAAGCTACTGTCTCTCAATTTATTTTCATGTTCATCATCTTTTATAACAATTTTAAGAACTATCCATGGAACCTCATGTTAACACCACTGTTGTTGCTGCCAATGTAGCCACAGCCGCTATTAACTTTGCTAATGCAGCCACTACCATAACTGCCATTAATATTGCTGTCCATGGTCCACCTAGTCTTATTGTTCTGATTGTTTCTACTATCCCCTACATCAAACCATTTCCAGATATCTCAAAAATCGAGATATTTGAAGCAAAATTATTTTGAAGATGGTAGAAATGAATCTTCTCTATTCTTGACATGCATGGCATTGCAGCTGCTCTTATTGATTAGAGACCTGGACCAATAGCTAATCTAGATCAAGTGGATGCTTGGATATATGCAAATAAGGTAAGTAGACATATGATTATTATTAGCTTATCTAATGATCTTTTTAATGTTTATTGCACGTGTAAAGAGGCCAACAAGATTTGGGACTCATTGGTTACCAAATACACCACTGAGGATGTCGAAAAGCAAAAATATGATTAGAAATTATTACATATAGGAGATGACTGATGACAAGGACATAAAAGTATAGATCAATAAGTACCACAAACTATTGGAGGACCTACAAGTTGAGAACATCATCTTGCCTGATGAATTTGTTGTAGGTATTGTCATTGAAAAAATACCTAATTCATGGAAGAACTATAAGTAACAACTGTAACGTCTAATTTTTCGTAAAACACCAAAATGAGTCCGTTTTCAAAGCAAGTCCCCTGAGATGAGTGATTCAAGGCCAAGTAAAATTGGGAGAAAATTTTAAATAATAAAAAATGAGGATTTGAGCTTTGAGTTACCCAGAAACCGGGGTCGAAGTGATTCGAACAAATTGTCGAAAGGCCAGTGGCATTTTCGTAAATAAGTGTAATTTTGGAAAAGCACCTAGGAGGGCTTTTTAAATGAAAATTTTGAGTTGCTCAGGGTTTTCAGAGGCTCCAAAAACCATGGGAAGCCCCGGGACCAGTAAAGCCCCTCCGGTGTACTCCTTCCGACGTCGGTTGACCCAAACTTTGACTGATTCGTTCGGAAAGGTTTTAGCTCCGATTTGAGTGATTCCAAAGGCATTTTATTAAATTGGGAACCTATTTGTTATGATGGGAAAGACGGTTCTAAAAAAGGAGCTAAAACAAAGGAGAAACAAAAATGCAAAGTATGAAAGGGCAAAAAGGTAATTTAAGTGTTAAAGGAAGCTTCCAAACCCTTTTTATAAGTCACATTCTTCCTCTCCTTCATTAAACCGACTTGCTTATACCCATTTTCAGAGAAAAACTCCAGCTTCTTAGGTGCACAAGAGAAGGAGGATTTTGGAGGAAGAAATTCAAGAAAAAGGTAAGAAACTTTAAGAAATTCCATATCCTTCCTTCTTGAAACTTGCTCCCCTCCTCTCAAGCTTTCTTTCTATGGTTTTAATGGAGAGTTTGGTGCTGTTTTGGGGGCAGAACAAAGAGGGAAATTTCGAAAATCGAGGGAGCAAGCCAACCAAGTGGAAGAGCAAGCAAAGAAAAGCAAGAAAACAAGGTAAAACTTCCATTCTTTGGTAGTTTCTTCCTCCCCCTCCCTCTTGCACGAATTTAGCCACTATGAGCCCAAGTTTTAGGGGCTGTTTTCTGTCTAATTCATGGAGGGATTAGATGTTTTAGGTGGCAAAGATTAAGAATGAACCAAGAGAATCAAGAAAGGAGCATTAGGAAACAAGATGGAACCATTAGGGATCCAAATGCTCATTTGTAAATCTGATTTAACATGAATGTTCTTAGGCTTAAATGAATGCTTAAATGTGCTCCTAAGATCCCTAAGAGGTCCCCCATATGCTTCTTCCTCCATGAAATCAAACAAAACCCCATTGAAAGTCATGATCCTAGAAGTTGGAAAAGTGTAGAGCACTTAGGGGGATTGTAAAAACTGATTTAATCCATAAATTCCCTTGGCTATTTAAGTGTTCCCTTGACCTCCTACAACTCTTAACAACCTCCCTAAATGGTTCCTCCATCAAGGAAAAATCAAGAAGCCATTAAATCCCATTTATGCTCTAGGTTTCTGCCAAGTAGGGATGGCATAGTTAGGGAGAGTTTTAAATTTTTCTAAGCCCATTTTTGAGTCATATATGATGCATGAATGTGAGAGGAAGCTTTGGGAAAAATTTAGGAAGCTTAGGGAATGAGTTAGTGCTTTAGGTTCCATATTGTCACCTAAAGAAGCAACATGATGTTAGGCCCTTTGTTTTAATTATGTGATGACTTCAAGAGGCTTAAAAGGAGTCAAGAATCATATTTGAAAGGAAAGGATGAGGCCTAGAAGTCATTTGAGGGGTGTTGCTTCATTAGGTGCTTGTATGGACCATAATGAGGTTTATAGGATAACCTAGTGTCTAAGCAAGTGGTGTAACCTTAGAAATTGTTTCATGAACCTAATTAACTTCCTTAAATAATGTCTAGGCCAAGAGGAACCTTCCCCACACTTTTGTGGGTGTGTAGCCGAAAAGAGGAGCTTAAATTCAAAGGGAAAAGTATGTGAATTTGTGCAAGGTAGCTCTCTCCATCTTCTCTCATACATAGATGTGTGTTTAGCTTGTTTTATGATGTGTGTATGTGTATTTTTAGCTATGAAAAGTATACTAGCATGCTCTTATATACCATGACTCTTGATGCCACATTATGCTTTCAAATGAACATATGATGTGTGATTGAGCTTGCTTGAGTGTGGAGAGGCCAAGAACTCTTTCCCATGGTGAGGATGAGCCAAAAACCCTTGAGTTTGGTTGAGACAAAGTAAAGAGTCTCCCAAAAGCAAAGTGGACTCCCAAAGAGTGTGGTTGAGTCTAAAGATTTCAAAGAATAGGTGAGGTAAGTCCAAATATCATGGAGAGAAGTGTGAGGCCAATCCAAATACTTGGTGAGCTCTTGAATGCCTTGTATGATGTGTTTCTATGCCAAGCTTGATTTTAAATGTTCATGATTTCCATTTTTCCACACATGCATTCATAAAACTTGCTTGCATATATTATGTGTGATGGAATGGGAGATGAGCTATTGAGATTCTTGAATCTCACTCCCCCCTCTTAAATGTCCTAATATGCTAGGTGGACCAAGTGGACATGGCAATGGGAGCCAATCACATTGAAGGAAGAAGATGGCCACCCTTATGCTTGATTTTTGTGTTTTTGACTTATAATGAGACTTCATGATGTATATTATGATTGTAAATAGCCTATGAGCCCTTGGACAAATGTAAAAATGGTATTACGTGATAGATAAATGAATGAGTATGGTGTATGTATTCTAGATCATAATGTGAGTGTTTATGCCAATGTATGCAATTGAGAAAAGCTTGGTGTAATGTGTATGAGTGAGGGTGAGGAGGCCAAAATGAGATGCAAATGGTTTGTGACCATTTGGGCAGCTCCTATAAGTCTTAAATATACTTTTAAACTTGTCCAAAAGGTGCCAAGACCAAGGGAAATCCATTTGGCAACTTTGGTACCCAATATGGAGCCAAAATTGACCATAATGGAACCTTATACCATTTTTTAGCCAAATGAGTTAGTCTTGCCCTGAAACTTGGCATTCAATTAGGTCTCATTAAGAGATTTTTGGGAAGCTAAAGATCATAATTTTCGGAG
Source organism: Erythrophleum ivorense (assembly GCA_026724425.1). Lineage (NCBI taxonomy): Eukaryota > Viridiplantae > Streptophyta > Magnoliopsida > Fabales > Fabaceae > Erythrophleum > Erythrophleum ivorense. The sequence continues at coordinate 48,139,519 of JAIUCV010000003.1, read as the reverse complement.
ACCTAGAGAATATTTGATGAATTTTCAAAGTTGGGATTTTTCATGGATTCTGGTATGGGTACTGTTTATACTGGCAGTTTTGAATTCTGTGTCACCTGATGGCCAAATGGTATCCAATGATTATGAAATTTTATATGAATAAACTATAGGTCATAAGATTTCTGTGGCCATCAAGATCACCTCATTTGGAGGTCTAGAGAGGAAGATATGCATTTTCGAAGGTTCTGCCCAGTATCAGACATCTTGCCAGACCCGAGGTACTGTTCCATCGATTTTCTGGGAGCTTAGCTTGATGAACTGAGCTGAAGATATTTTTCCTCTCTAGTTAACATCTACATATTTCCATAGTGATATCATTTGCAAGCATTGGAGTTTTGTGGAATTAGTTAGACATTTTTGAAGTCCATATCAGTAAACTGTGACAGTATCAGGAACCCCTCCGACCAGTAGATGATTTCGCGTGTCAAACACATTATATATGAAATTTTAAGACTTCTACATATTTTTAACATGAAGTAGACGTCTTAAGCTTTCCAGAATGACTGAGATTACATGTTTTTGATTTTTCTGGATTTAGTTGTAAATTTCCAAACTTTGCCCAGAAATGAGTCCAAGTCTGCCGAAAATGAATCTACATGTCTCATATCCCTTTTTGGTTTCCATGGGTTTAAAGCTAGTTTTTGTGATTGAAATGAGTTCTAATCATGCAAATAAATATGAGGATGCATAGAATGAGCTCACACAGTTCACGTGACACCGAATGGGTTTTTGGATATGATGACTTGCAAATAGAAGTCCAAATCTTCATGCCTCCTTTATGAGAATTATGTGTATGTTTCATGATAATTATGCTATTCAAAGGCATGAGATGAGCTAGAATTATGGTGTTACAACAACTCAAACATAAACACAAGTAGCTATCTTTATTAGACCTAATTACCCATATAATCAATGAGGACACTAATAGATGAGAGCTTAAAGCAGTTAAAGCAAAAAAAATAACCTCAAAGGAGAACTTGGTGCAAGAGAAATCTCATAAAATGAGATATGACAAACAAAAAACTGTTTACAAGCCTAAAGCTACTAACTTCACCTTCAAAAAGAAGGGAAATTATTTTATTTGTGGAAAAGCTGGCTCATCATTGATAAACATATATTTCTATCTATTTTATTCTCCTAAACATAGGTATTTTAATAATAAAATATGGCTTTAAGACTTTAATTAGATAAGATTTTGTTTTAGAAGCCATTTTTATATTTTAGGAGTTAATTTGCAAAATTTTAGAATTTTAATGCACAAATCTTTTTAAATGAATTCTGTGAATATTCCTATTTCATCTTTTCCATTCTTTTTGTGCAGAATTTGAACAATTTGAATTTAAATGTTGGAGAGAAAGGGAAACTTAGGTGCAGAGCAAATGGAAGCTCACATTGCTACCCCAACCCAATGTCACAATCAGCACTCCTTCATCCACATAGGAGCTCACTTATACATGATTGCACACCCACAGGCCAGCCTTGCACTTCACTCTCATGCATCCACACTAGCCATGGTTTACACTCAAGAAGGCAGCATCTCCATATTAACTCCTTTCACATGCATAACTTCCACCACGTCTCCAACATTAACACACACAAAGGCCACGAGCTGGAAAAGAGGGGGGAAGGCACAGGTTCACCATAATGCAGCAGTAGCTCTTAACTTCATGCACTACAGTAGCTTAAACGAGAGAGCAAACAAAGAAGGTAAAGCAAAGAAGAAGAAGCTCCAGTTTTGACATGAAAAGCTGAGAATGAAAAGAGAATAAGAAGCTCATACATGTGAATAGCCTCTATACAAGCGCATAAGCAAGCTCCAAACCATAATGTAGAGAGAATAATGCATTAAGAAGCATGTAATGTAGAATGTGGAAACACCAGCTGCAGCATGTGGTGAAGAGGATTAACGTCAAAAATACGATGGGAAAATGAGCTGAAGACAAACGCTGAGCTTTGAGTTTAGAGAACAACGTGAGACCAGAAGACGCTGGATTGAGAAGCTAAACGTGGGCTAGAAGGAGCTGAAGTAACGAGCTAGAGAGAACTGGCAGCTGCAGGAAGAAAACACGTTAGAAGCGAGCAGATGTGAAGAAACTTACGTGGAGAAAAAAAGCACGTGGGCAGCTTGAGTTTATGTGCATGCAAGAGAAGGTTGGAGTTGAGGAGTATGGCTGACGTGTTTTAGCGAAGCTTGCACGAGCTAAAATAAGGAGCTAAAGAACACGTGGATTAATGAAGCTTGGGAGCTGGAGAAAAGCGAGCTGAATAAGAAGAAGAAAATGTATTGGAAGCTGCTGGGGGAGTGCTAGGAAGCGTCGAACACTGGAAGAATGTGCAGCAGTTGAAGGGAGGACGCTGAACTGGGCAGAGGAAGTTGGATTGACACGAGCTGAAGCTGGGAGCTTGTGGAAACCATGTTGAAATTTACGTGAAGAAGCTACAGAAATAGTAGAAGGAACATGTGGAATATAATAAAATAAAATGAAGTGGGGTCCACCTTATATATACATGAAGAGATTCCACGTGAAGCTGACATGAAGATGCATTAGGAGAACACGTGAATTGATAAATGAATTACGTAAAGACGTCGGAAGGCAGAGAGGATGCACGTTAAGATAATATTTGATTCGCAAAAATGCCCCAGAGCCCTCATCCATTCGCACAGTCCAGCACATTCACGCCTCTATAATTTCGAAAACCCTCTCCTATATATATCCACTCCATATAATTCGTTCATTCCAGCATTCATCCATCCATTCGCCATAATACATTCATCCATCCTTCATCCTCCATCCTCTCCACACCACTCCATTCCATCATTCATCCACCATCCCATGAAACTGTAATCTATTTTGAGGCTAGCTAGGAGGAAGCTCTTGGAGAAGCTTGAATCCATGGATGAACTCAGAATTTTGGCTAAGAATTTCTTTATTTTTCTACACTTTTTCTCTTTCATATATTATCTTGGTTAAGTTGTATTTGATAGGAAATTTGTGTAATTGTAATTAGTGGCTGGTTAGACACTAATTAGGAAGTCTTTTTATTAATTAATTAATCTGATTAATTTTAATATTATCTAAATTCCCATGTGTGCTTCGAAGGTGTTCGATAAAATACATGAGTGAGATTATTTGTTTGAATGTTTAATTTGAGGATTCCTTAATGTTTAGTTGATTAATTAAACATTTTAGAATGATGATTCAGAGGCTAATTAATCAGTTAATCAATTAAATTGGATGTTCATTGATCTTAGAACAAGAATTGACAATTTAATGTGGAGTTGAGGTTTCAATTCAACATTAGATTGTTAATCTCTTGAATCTTGAGTGGTTACCTAAGATAATTTGTTATAAATACAATTAGGAACTCTTAGACCAGAATTAATCACAATTAGATTAGGATAAGGATAGTGGATACCAAGGGACGAATCCAAAGCTAGTCACAAGACCATTTTTCACCCATAATTCATATAATTAGGTAGTAATTAGGAATTTTAATTCAATTTAGTTTTAGGTTAGTTTAATTCAATCAAAACCCCCTTTAGTTTAGAAGTTTTTAGAACCTTTTAGCATTTGGAAAACTCAATTAAACATTGAACTCAAATTCTAAGGGAGATGACCTAGGTCGTGCCACTAGCTACATATTTTACCAACCTAGTTTTATTTTAAGGGTTGCGCGACGAGCCTCTTAATCATGCAGCTCAGTGCAGAAAGAGAGCAAAAAATGAGAATCTTCTTATACCAAATGCAAATTTGGTCCAAGAGATGATAATATTGCTGTGGTCATTTCTCATGCTCTCCTTGTGGCTAATGTGAAAGAATGGGTGGTAGACTTTGGGGCTACTATGTTAGTGATTGTGCCCTAGGTCAATCATTGTATTGTAAATATTATATTTTATTAAAAAATAAGAGTTTTCTTTTATTACATTATTATATTTTTGCATGTTCTATATAATAATATCCCTGGATAAATCATATTGATTATCCTAAATATCCCTAGTCGATCATCACTGTGGGAATGATGATGAACTAAGACTAGTATGATTTTGATTGATGATTATGTGTTAATCATGTAAATAGATATGAATCACAATCATAAGCACTTGTTAGGGAACAAGATGCTGGATCGACCAATTATGAGATAGCTACATAGATTAAGTCATAAGCGTATCTCATATATAACTGTGTCATCGAGCCCTTAGACTTAAGATCACCATAGTTTCTAACATAAAAAAACACTATTTTTGGCATAGTTTAAAGTCATCTTTAACCGAGTGATCATAAAGGCTATGATCAGGTACAGTGAAATTCATGTAGAAGAAGATGAGTGGTCAAGATAGGATTTATTCCTCTGATTAACAGAGAGATATCTCTAGGCCCCTTGATGAGTGAGACTAAGAAATGCATGGCTGTGCTCGAATGGAAGTGTTTCCATTTGTACAGTCAGTCTATACATAGATCGAGAAAGCAACGATTAAGTAAGATAAGGATGACGTTCTATGCTTCATACTTGATCTAGCTATCGTACGACAAAAGGGATGTGATAAGGTTATATGACAGGTTATATCGGATCACCAATCCTTATATGATTTAGGTAGTCACAATATCTTACTAGAGGCCGCTTGTGACTTGTGGGTCAAATAGTATCATTAGCCCACTGTTAACGTTATATAGGCCTATAGGGTCGCACACAAGAACGAGTCAACTCGAGCTAGAATGTCCAAATTCATTGAATTTAAAATTGCGTCTAGATTCAATGAATGTCACGTTCAATCTAGGATGGAAAAATTTTATAAATATATATATATTTGATATATATATATAATTTATAAAATTCAAAACATATATATTTATATTTCAAAAAATATGTATATCCTTTAATTAATTTAAATTAATTAGTTTTAAATTTTAGTTTTAAATTCAAATCTATATGATAGATTTGAATTTAAACTAATTGATAATTTAAATTTAATTTATGAGATAAATTAAATTTGAATTTAGTTCTAGATTTAAATTAAATAATTAGTTAAATTTAACTTATTAGATAGACTTAAATTTAAACTGATCTATTTAATTTAAATTTGATTTGATTTAAAATAATATATTTTAAATTAATCAAATATATCTAAAACCCTAAGGAGATATATTTATAATTAAAAAAGAAAGAGTCTTGGGTATCCTAGAACAACAAAACAACAAAAAACCTAGAGAGAGAAAGCGTACTGACAGTATACGGACACTGTACGTCCCCCTAGAGAGAGAGAGAGAGAGAGAGAGGAAGAGGAGAGCATCTTCTCTACCAAGAACGTGTACGGACATCGGTAAGAGGCGCTAGCACGCCGTTCAAGTTGAGCATCCATTCATGTAGATATCGATAGAGGGAGCAAATCTGTAGATCAATTCCTAAGGGCCGATAGAAAAGGTAAATATTTCTAGATCTACTCGATTTAAACAATATTGATGGATCCATGAGAAGGGATTCGAGATTTTAATTTTTCATTACGTGTCCTTGAATTCCCAACATACTAGGCACATATGTATAAATAGAGATACGTTTACCTCCTACACACTAGTAAGGGATGGAGAAGAACATGTGTATCTTGGAGATTCTAAGACTATTAAAGTCCATGGCAAAGGAAAGGTTCTTTTAAAGCTCACATTTGGCAAGACCTTGGTTTTAAATGAAGTGCTTTATGTGCCTGAAATTAAAGTAAATTTGATTTTAGTTGCACTGTTAAGAAAAGTTGAGGTCAAAGTGTATTTGAATCTAACAAGATTGTAATGACAAAAAATAATACTTTTGTGGGAAAAGGCTATTGTAATCAGAGACTCTTTGTACTTAATGTTTTTGAACCAATTAATGGAAAGACACTTTGACCCCAATAAGATTAGGGTATGTTAGTATTTCTTATATTAAGAAAATGTAAACTCTTGGTCTAATTTCTAGAATTAACAATACATGTTTGACTAAATGTGAAACTTGTGTAGAATCTAAATTAATTAATAAGCCTTGTCATACTATATAAAGAGAAACTGAATTACTTAATTTAATTCATACTGATTTAGGAGATCTAAAGTAAACAATGACTACGGGTGGTAAAAAATATTATATAACATTTATTGATGATTTTTCTAGGTACACTAAGATTTATTTACTTAGAAATAAGGATGAGACATTTGACACATTTCTTTTATATAAGGCTAAAGTAGAAAATTAATTAAATAAAAAGATTAAAAAAGTTAGGTTAGATAAAAGAGATGAATATACTTTAATGAATTTTATGAGAAAGAAGGAATAATTCATGAGATTACTCCACCTTATTCACCTAAATTAATGGAGTAATAGAAAGAAAAAATAGGACCTTAAAAGGAATGATAAATGCTCTGCTAGTTAGCTCTTTTGTGTTAGACAATCTTTAGGGTAAGGCCTTATTATCTATTTGTCATTTACAAAATAAGATTTCTTATAAGGAAACTAATAAGACCCTATATGAAATATAGATGGGTCATCCACCTAACTTAAAATATTTGAAAGCATAGGAGTGCCTTGCAAAGGTTATGTTACCTAAACCCAAGAAAAGGAAAATAGGCTCTAAGACTTCTGATTGTATGTTTATTGGATATGCTAAACATAGTGCTGCCTATAGATTTCTTGTCTTGAAAAGTGATGTGCTTGATTATAATACCATAATAGATACAAAAAATGTTAAATTCTTTGAACATATTTTTCCTATGAAAGCTAAAATATTTCTCAAAAACAAGGAGATGATTTTTATACCTTTATTGTGGAAGATGAACTTTTAACTTTTTCTGAAGCTATTGCATCATCTGATACACATTTTTGGAGAAGAAACAATTAAAACTGAAATTGATTCAATTAATAAAAACAATACATGGGTTTTAGTAGATTTACCCCTAGAAGCAAAAACTATTGGTTGCAAATAGATTTTTAAAAGAAAATACAACCCTGATAAGTCAATTGAAAAAAACAAAGCAATGTTAGTGGCAAAAGGCTTTACTCAAAAACAAAATATTGATTATTTTGACGCTTTCTCTCTTGTTGCTAGAATTTCTCCTATTCAAGTTTTAAGTGTTTTAGCTTTAGTGTATAAACTCTTTATTCACCAAATGGACATCAAAACAACATTTTTAAATGGTGATTCGGAAGAAGAAATTTATATGGTGCAACTTGAAGGTTGTGTTATTCTTGGACAAGAAAATAAAGTTTGCAAACTTTTTAAATCTTTATATGGATTAAAACAAGCTCCAAAAAAATGGCATGAGAAATTGGATCAAATATTGATCGGTGATAGCTTTTCTTCTTTTAAAATTGATAGATATGTGTATACAAAATTAGAAAATGATGAATGTGTAATTATTTGTTTGTATGTTGATGACATGCTTATTTTTGGTACTAGTTTAGACATTGTGGTTGAAACAAAACATTTCCTTACATCTAAATTTGATATGAAAGACATGGATGAGGCAAATATGATTTTGGGTGTTAAGATCCAATGAAGAAGGTTCATATTGGTACCCATATGAAATTTTTTAAAAATGTTTGGTCATTTTGATGATGAATCAATACATACTCTTTATGATACTAACACTCAGCTAAAGAAAAATAAAGGTGAGCCTGTTGCTTAATTTGAATATGCACAAATTATTAGGAGTTTATTGCATTTAATGATTTTCACTTAACTTGACATAGCATATGCTGTGTGTACATTGAGTAAGTATACACATAGTCCTAATCGTGATCATTGGGAAGCATTGATCAGACTAATGAGATATTTGAGAGATACCATAAATCATGGTATCATGTATAGTGGATTTCCCATTATATTAGAATGATACAGTGATGCTAATTAGATCTCTAATTTAGATGAGACAAAATCCACTGGTGGTTATATATTCACCTTTGGTGGTAGAGCAGTAACTTGGAAATCAACTGAACAAACAATTATTGTTAGGTCAACTATGGAGTCAGAGTTTATTACTCTAGAGTTGCTTGGTAATGAGGTAGAATGGTTAAGAAACTTCTTAGCGAATATCTCATTAAGTATAAAACCAACACCACTTATGTCTATACACTGTGATTGTCAAGCGGCAATAGCCATTACAAAGAACAAGACTTTTAATAGTAAAAGTAGACAGAGACATATAAGATATAATGTGGTAAAGCAGTTGCTAAAAGATGAAATTATATCAATCAATTATGTAAAGTCAGAAGTGAATTTGGCAGATCTTCTGACTAAACCTCTAGGAAGGAAATTAATCTTTGAAATATCGAGGATAATGGGACTTAAGCTAACTTGAAATTAACAATGATAGTAATCTAACCTTTGTGATTAGAGATTTCATGAAGAATATTCATATGAGTAATAACAAGTCATTTGTTAATTTTACTAGCACCATTATTTTTAGTCCCATCTTGTGATATGAGAAAATGCTAGAATACATTAAATGAGAGGATGAGTGAAATGCTCTTAATGATTTTCATATCCCTTATGGGTGACATATTTATTGCAAATACACTTGATGAAATCACCCATATGAGTGTGGAGTGGGGCCGCTCCTATGAAATCATGGCAAAATCTCTAAAGTACTTATAAACTACCAGGCACGTGCATGGCCTATTAGCGCAAAATAGTGTTAACAGCAGAAATTGTGGGGGTGTAATATGACTGATAAAACCTCTCGCGTACTTGAGAGTTCTTAGTTCATAGATGTTATAAATTTCACCGATGACTCTATCTATGTCTGGTTCATAGTCCAGACGACACCAGATTCGAAACATTTACCCTCATGTGGATAACCTAGTAAAAAACCTTTTATCTTCACTTATCTTTTTAAAATATGTGGGCAATTGTTGTGAAGTGTAGGTATTTCAAAAGGAAGTCACACATTCCTTGGAATGAAGCATTATAAGTGCTTATATATTGAGGAGTTATATCAGGCTTGTAAAGAGTTTGGAAGAGAGGTAAGCTCGCGCACACGAGATTGGGCTGAATTATTCAAGTGCAGTGCAAACTGTGGATTCCCCCTACCCCTATGCATACGAGTTAACTGTGTGGGCCAACTTTTTATAAAATATTATTTTTACCTATCCAAAAATAATTAATTAATTATGCCTACATTTGAAATGATCAAATTTAGTCCCAATTTTTTGGATAAGTGACTCCTCCATTATTTGAGCATTTTTAATTTTTGAATTTTAAATTTCTCTTATATTTTCATATTATCTGCTCATTATCTGGTCCACTATCTCCTTAACATTAATATTCCAACGTCATTTTTTTAATGATAAAAGTATATATGTCTAGATACATTTTTCTGACTATACTCTCTCTCCTACTCATGACTATTGGGTTACATGAAATTACCTGCTATTCTATCTCTTGATTTTTCAGAAGAGCTTGTTTAATCCTAGAGAACTTTGGCAATTAATTTTATAGTATGGCAAAATAGTTCTTAAGGACAATGCAACATTCACATGACTCAAGCTACTGTTTCTCAATTTATTTTCATGTTTATCATATTTTATAACAAAAAGACCATCAGAGCAGTGCTCGAACAACCATCTTCTCCACTACGCTAGCCAAAACCTAAAATTCCTCTTTTTAAATCCAATAATAAGAAATCAAGAAGTAGTTATTTCGAGAGTTCCTTATATACTTCTCTTTTACCCCTTGGGGGGGTTTGAATGCTTTCATTTGTGGCATGGATTGAATGAGTTCTTTAGGTTGATTTTGTGAAATTCTCAATTGGTAATTCAATTTATTGTTTATGGATTTAGTGATTTTGGTATTAGCATCATTTTACCCTTGATAGTATAAGGGAAAATTCATATGTTTTGATTGAATTTGATTTTTGCTCTTGAATTCATAGCCCATTGATCTTGGAATAGAAATTAATATGTTTGGTTGAATCCATTTTTTGGAAGGATGTAATTTCCTTTAGTCATTTCTCTCTTTTTGCTATATCTTTTTTATTTTTTTACTCAAATGGATTTGAGTTGGAAACATTTGCACATCTCTTGGATATGCACTAGTTTTACATATGAGAACTTGAATAAGAATCTATTAATAATTTTTTACATTATGGGGGCCATTGCTACACTTGTTTCTTAGGTCTTAATTCTGTGAAAGTTTTTCCCTTCTATTCTATAGTTGTTAACAAGATTTAGTTTTTGATTTCTAGTTTGGTTTGAAATCTTAAATATATGAGAACCCTTACTTTCTCTCCTGCTAGTTGTTAACATGATTTACCTAATGTTTCAACTTAGTTTGAATACAAGTTGTGGGTTAAATTCACAACTGTCCCCATGATGTTTTAATCTAACTTAACCTTGGTTACTAATTTGACTTTATGCCAAAGCATTGAATGAGAATGATGGATATTGTCTTATAGGTTTTAGCATGGTTTGGTTTTACCTTTTAACTTAATTTTGACTAAATCACTGGTTAAATATTTCTTGCAGTCCTAGTGAGTCTTAAATATGATTTTAATTTGGTTTTTATCATAGAATTGAGTTTAAATTCTATACACAATTATACTATTATCCTGATGATTTAGCCTTAGTTTTGAACTTTATTTGAGTACAAACTCTAATTTGAACTTGCTAGTGTGTTGTCATTGAGCTTGTATGGCTTGAGAGTGAAAGAGATGTACAATAATTGAATTAAATAATTAAAAAGTTAAACAAACTCACTATTGCAAGTATACTAATTGTACTAACTAATAAAGCTCGAGTGTTCAAGTTCGATCTCACAGGGAACGTCTCATTTAGGTGATAACACTAATTTGCTGGTTAATTTCCTAAGTTAGTCTAAGTTACACATATTTGTGTACATTGGTATCTTAGAAAACCTAGTCATTAAGGACCACTAAACAAAAGGAGTTGGACCTAATAATTTTGAACGAAAGTGTCATATTCAGTATTTTAACAGAATTGGACCTAATGTATAGTACAAGATATAATAAGAATAGAGGAACAACTGAAATGACAAAAAATGGAGTTATGAGATAACTTATAGTGTGAAGATGGCGTCAAAGTGGCTATATGTAGTTAAATAGCATACCGGTGGCAAAATTGTAATTTTAAGTAAAATTTTAGAAACTCAAGAAAAAGGATTCTAAATGCCAAAATAAAGCTCTTTAGAGTTTTTAGAGATCCTAAAAACTCAAAGAATAGTCAACATCAGTTAAAATCATTTCTCTGTGAAAAAACAAGATAGATAGTGATATTACCTAAACTAAGCCATTTTTTTAGTATTTTAAAGCATTGAGACCCAAAAAAAAAATGATATTTTTATGTAAAAGAGCACTCAAAATTTTGTAAGGAGTGGTCACATTCTAAAAAGGCCACAAAATGAGCCTAAACAAAGCGAAGGTGTACTTACGGGCAAAATGGCAAGTCTAAAAAAAATATAAAGACGCTTCCTTAATAAGCCTCCTCCTTTCACAACCCATTTGGATAAAAAATCTACAACTACAAGACCAGTTATGGATGTGCTTCTTGAGGAAGGAGAGAAATAAAGTTCAAAGTCCCATTTAGGTAAGTAAACGTGCTTTGTTCATCCGACTGTAGTTAGGAACATTTATCTACAATGAATGGCCTTTTCAATGGTGGTTTTATTTTCTTGAAAAGAGTAAGTTTAAGTTTGACCCCACAAGAAAAAGCGCTCCTTTTAAAATTTCAATCGGTGAAAAAAGATCTATGTAAAGAGTGCTTTGCATTAAGGTAAAGTTTTATGAATTTCACTTGAGAAATCATGGGTTTCTAGTCTTAGAGATTTCCACCTTAGTGAGAGAGAATTTGAAATCCATGATGTTTTAATGTCTTTTGATTTATTTAGATGTTTTCAAGCATAATGAACATGATTCTAGCTTCCATTTCATTTGAGTCTTTGAAAAATATCAAGTTATGGCACACTGAGTATTAATTTGGCCTAATGAGTGGGAGATTGGAAATTCATGTTATTTTGATGTACACTTGATGTATTTAGATGTTCTAAAATGCAAGGATTATGAATCTAGGCTTAATTACACTTGAATCCATAAAAACTCTAAGCTAAGGCACATAAGACACCAATTTGGCCATATAAAGAATGAAAGGCCTAGATAGTTATTTTATTAGTTCTAAGGTTTTGGATAGACTAGAAATGAAATATGGACATTAATGGAAGAATTGAATGGAATTTATAAGTTGCAATTTGAAAGTTGAATTTCTAGGGTTTAAGATTGCCTAATGTGAGATAATATAGTTCTATGCATGTTTAGGCATGTTAGAGATGACTTTAATGTGTCTCATTTGAGTCATATAGATCATGAATGATGAGAATTGGAAGCATAAAAGTTGAATGTGGTAAGATGCACATTGAAGCCTAAGTTTGCTTAATGGGTTTCAAAAGGGACCATAGGTAAGATCTAGACTAAATAAATATAGTAATGGCCATGTAAATAGTACAATAGAAAATTGTGGCTTGAATTATGAATTTAGGAAGCTTAAGTTTTCCTAGAAAACATGCCTAGTGTGTAATATCCAATGTTTGTTAAACGATGAAAATAGATACGTTTTAAAGCAAGTCCCCGAAAATAAATTAGTTAAGGTCCTAAAAAATTTAAGTAGCATTCTAAACTCCTAAAAATGAGAATCTCAGGCTCAAATGGAAAAAAATGGAGTTAGAATGAAGAATTTGATGAAAAACTTACGAAACGTAATGGCATTTTATAATTTTGAGCAAATTTTGTAATTCATGTAAGAGGGCTTTTTAAATGAAAGTTTTGAGTTCTCCGGGGTTCTTAGATGCCCTAAAAACAATGAGAAACTCTGGGACAGTTAAAATCCTTCGGTGGATGTTTTCTAATGACGGTAGACTCAAACTTTGACAGATTCATTCAGAAAGCTTTTAGTTTCAATTTGAGTGATTCCAAAGGCCTTTTACTAAATTGGGAACCTAAATTTTATAATGAAGAAGACGGTTCTAAAAAAGGAGCTAAAACAAACTAGAAACGAAAATGCAAGACAAAAAGGCAAAATCGGGATTTTTAAAAAGTCTTTCTTAGACTCCACCTATATATATATGGCATCCTGTAACACCATAAATTCTAGCTCATTTTATGTCATTCATAGGCTTTACATCATCATTCCTATGAGAGTATATGAAAGAGGGAGTGAAAATAATGGGCTTATTTGCATTACGTCATACTTCAAAATTTTGCAATTGGTGTCACGTGGACCGTGTGAGCTCATGCTATGCATCCTCATATTTAATTACATCATTACAACTCATTTGAATCACAAAAATATGCCTACAACTCATGGAAACCGAATTGAAGTGTGGAATAAAGAGTTTCATTCTCGGCCAGAATTGCTCCACTTTCTGACCAAATTTTGGAAAATCATAACTAAATCTAGAAAAATTAAAATCATGCAATCTTGGTAATTCTGGGAAGATATGGATGTATACTTCATACTAAAAATATTTCCAAACCATAAAATCCATCACAGAGGATGTTTGACATCCGAAAATGTCTAGAGGTTGCTGCTGCCTGGGCTGCTGTTTTAGATTACTGATACAAACTTCTAAAATTCGTAACTAATTATATAAAAATATAAATCACACAAATTTGGTCATTCTGGAAAGTTAAAAATGTTAAATTTATGTTAAAAATAATTACAGAATGAAACCAATATGTTTAGCTATTAGAAATTTATGGAATAGTGACTGGACTCCTGGGCTGCCACTGCTACTGACATCCAACTTCAAAAATGCATAACTCTTTGTTCAGACCTCCTAATGAGGTAATCTCTGTGGCCACAGAAATATTATGACTCTAGTTTATGCCTATAAAATTTCACAAGCATTGGACACCATTTGCCCATCGGATGACACAGAATACAAATTTGCCAGTGTGAACAGTGCATGTACCAGAATCAATAGAAAATCCCAACTTTGAAAATTCATCAAATATTCTCTAGATATCCAAAATTATGTTATTTAGCTTCCCAAAAATCTTTCAGTGAGACCTAATTGCATGCCAAATCTCATATCAAGACTAACTCATTTGGCTAAAAAGTGACTAAAGGTTCCATAATGGTCAATTTTGGCTTCATATAGGGTACCAAAGTTGCCAAATGGATTTTTCTTGGTCTTGGCACCTTTTGGACATGTCCAAAAGTACATTTAAGACTTGTGTGAGTTGACCAAATGGTCCCAAACCTCATACATCTCATTTTGGCCTTCTCACCCACACTTATGCACATTTACATCAAACTTCCAAATTGCATAATTTGACATTACATACTCAAATTGTATTCTAGAGCTTATACATCATATCCATAGTTATAAAAGTCACATAATTGCATATTTATACATGTCTCAAAGTTCATAACACATTTACAACATCATATACATCAAAAGACACAATTATGGTTTCAAAATGGCTAAAGCTAGGCATAAACTTGTCATTCTTCCTTCTTAATTGATGTTGGCTCCCTTCACCATAGTTACTTGGTCCACCTAACATGTTAGATCATTGGAGAGGAGGGGATGAGATTCAAAGAATCCCAATAGCTTATCTCCCATTCAATCATACATAATATGTGCAAACAAGCTTTACAAATGCATGCATGGGGAAAATAAAAGCCATAGATATTTTAAAAGCAAGCTTGGCATGTGAGCAACTCAAACCAATCATTCAAGAGCTCATCGAGTGTTTGGATAGGCCTCACACTTCTCCTCATGGGTTTTGGTCTTGCCTCACCTACTTCTTGAGCACTTTGGACTCAACCATACTCTTAGGAGTCCACTTTGCTTTTGAGAGACTCTTTTCTTTGTCTCAACCAAGTTCAAGGGTTCTTGGCTCATCCTCACCAAAGGGAAGAGTTCTTGGCCTCTCCATACTCAAGTAAACTCATACAAACATCATGCACTCATTAGAAAACATAACATGACATCAAGGATCATAGCATATAAAGGTATGCTAGCATACTTTTCATAACTTGAAAATACACATACACATTCTAAAACAAGCTAAACACACATCCATGCATGAGAGAAGGTGAAGAGAGCTACCTTGCTTGCATTCACACACTTTTTCCTTAAGACTTGACTCCTCTCCCTTGACCTCACACACCCCAAGAAGGTGGAGATCATTTCTCTTGCCCTAGGCACACCAAAAGAAGCATGAATTACTCATGGAACAATTTTTAAAGTCACACCACTTGCTTAGACACTAGGTTATCCTATAGACCTTATTATGGTCCATAAAGGCACCTAATGAAGCAACACCCCTCAAGGGACTTCTAGGCCTCATATGATTTTTGACTCCTTTTAAACCTCTTAGAGTCATCACATCATTAAAATAAAAGGCCTAGCACCATGTTGCTTCTTTAGGTCATAATATGGAACCTAAGGCACCAAATCACTTTCTATGAGTTCTAAAATTTTTTCAAGGCTTCCTCTCATCCTCTTCCATCATATATGAATCAAAACTAAGTTTGGAACAAATTAAAACTATCCCTATCCTATAGTTCTGCCCTAGGCCAAAATGACACATGAAAAAGGGAAGTAATGGGTTTGCTTTGTTTTCTTGATGGAAGAGGTGTGTGAGGAGGTCTTTAGGGATCTTAGAAACTCAAGAAAACACTCATCTAAGGTAGGAAATTCATGGATCAAAACAGATTTCACAATGTCTTCATGAATCCCTCACTTTTCTATCTTGTGTTTTCATGCTTCTTTCTTTGATTTCTTTGCACCTACTTGCTTCTCACACTCCAAAATCTATGAATCTCCCTTGCTAGGATCAGAATTCATCTCCCTTTGATTGGGCTCTATATGGGATGAAATTATCACAAGGAGGAGAAGGGAAGAAGAAGCATGGAAGACAACAACTTACCTTGATTTCCTAGCTTTTCTCAAGTGCTCTTCCAAGTGGTAAGTTCCTCTCCTTCAAACTCTATTATTCCTCCTCTGGACCAGAGTCAAAACATCACCAAATCCATCAATGAAACCATAGAAATGAAGAGGAGAATGAGAGGAACAAGTTTACTCAAGGGAAGAGCATAAAATTCCACACTTTTTCTTACCTTTTCCTTGCTTTTTCTCTCTTCAAAATCTCCTCTCCTTGTGTGCCCAAGATAGCTGGCTTCCTTCTTTGTTTTTGGGGCAGAAACAAATCATGGAAGTGAGGAGCTGCTGGAACGTGGATAAGAAGGAGCTAAAAGTCACTTTATGCAACTTTTTACTTTTGCATTTTAGTCCCTTTTCTTGGCTTTTTCATTTTAGGCTCATATCAACTCCTTTTTGAAATCTGTCCTTTCCATCATATTCCTTAGGCTCTTAATCATAAGAATTGCCTTTGGAATCACTCAAAACGGATCTGAAACTATTCCGAACTGTTAGGTCAAAGTTTTAGTCAACCTTTGCTGAAATCACTCACTGGAGGGTTTCAACTATTCTAGGAGTTCCCATGGTATTTAGGGCCTCTGAGAACCCCAAAAAGCTCAAATTTTTTGTTTAAAAAGCCTTCCTGTGAGTTTTCTAAACTCCAAAAATTACAAAAATGCCCTTACTTTCTTCGGCAAATTTTATGAGCTCTTCTGGCTTTAGTTTTTGGGCATCTAAACCATGAATCCTCATTTTCTAATATTTAAAATTTTATCATAATTTTAGTTGGCCTCAATTCCTTCTATTTCAAAGACTTCCTTTTATATTTAGCCCATTTCTGACGTTTATGAAAAAACTGAACATTGCGTTTCTCACGTTTATGGAGGGACCGGATGTTACACATCCCACCTCCTCACTCACTTAGCCACATATATTTTTGCCTTAAACTAGAGGAGGAACCCTAAGAGTGAGGTGCATAAGAGGGAGAGGAAGAGAAGGAAAAAGACAAGGCAAAAGGTATGGATTCTTGATTGTTTGTTTTTCATGCTTTTTCTTTAGCAAACCTCTTCTCCTCTATTTTCCCTTCTTTCTTATGGTTTTATTGAAGTTTATGGATCTGTTTTGAGGGAAGAACAGAGGGGAAATTTCGAAATTGAGGTAAGGAAGCCAAGGAAGGTGAAGAACAAGTAAGAAAATTAAGGAAATCAAGGTATTTTGCCATCTCTTCACTTGATCTTCCTCCTTCCTTCACTTATGGGTGTTTCAACCTATATATGGCCAGCCCTAAGGAGTTGAGTTTTTAACTAAACCAAGGGTGAATCTTAGGAATTTAAGGGAGAAGAACAAGGATATGCAAAAAAAAAAAAAAAAAAAAACTAGCCATTAGATTTCAAGATAACAAATCTAGGGTTTCAAGTGTTCTTTGTAAAATCTGATTTAATACCTTAATTCCTAGACCTAAATAAGTGTTTGAATGAGCTCCTAAGATCCTTATAAGTCTCCCCATATGCATCCTTCATAAAAAAAACAAAGCAAACTTCCATAGAGGCCAAATGGTACATAGTCTCAGCTAAAGCGGGTTAAGGCACCTAGGGAGAGTTTTAAATTTTTTCAAACCCATTTTTGAGTCATATATGATAAGTGAAGATGAGGGAAGCCTTGGGGAAAATTTAGAAACCATAGAAAGTGAGATGCCTTATATGTTCCATAACATGACCTAAAGAAGCAATATGTAGTTAGGCTCTTTCTTTTAATTGTGTGATGACTCCAAGAGACTTAAAAGGAGTCAAGAATCATAAATGAAAGGAAAGAATGGAGCCTAGAACTCATTTGATGGGTGTTGCTTCATTAGGTGCATTCTTAGAACCATAAAGGGGTTAATAGACCAAGTTAGTATTTAAAGAAGATGTATGACTTTAGAAATGATTTCATGAACCTAATTGGCTTCCATAAATTATGTTTAAGTCGAGAGAAACCAATCCCATATCTTTGTGTGTGTGAGGCCAAGGAAGGGAGAGCAAATTCAAGAAGAAAAGTATGTGGTTGCACCAAAGGTAGCTCACTCCTCCTTCTCTCATGCATGAATGTATGCTTGGCTTATCTTTGAATGTGTGTATGTGTGTTTTAAGCTATAAAAAGTGTTCTAGTATGAGTTTTTATTCTATGGTACCATGATGATGCATTATGTTTTCAAATGATGTTTATTATGTTTACTTAGGTTTACTTGAATGTGGAGAAGCCAATAACTCTTAGCCATGGTGAGGATAAGCCAAAAACTCTTAGAAATAGTTGAGACAAAGCAAAGTGTCTCCTAAGAATGAGGTTGAGCCAAAACCTTCTTGAGAAAATGGGTGAGGCTAATCCACTTACTTGGCAAGCCTATGGATGCTTTGTATGACTTACTCACATCCCAAGATTGCTTCTTGAATGTTCATGTCATCCATTATGCTCATGCATGCATTTTCAAGACTTGTTTTGCATCTTTTATGTGTGATCAAAAGGGAGATGAGCTATTGGGATTCTTTGAATCTCATTCCCTCCTCTCCAATGTTCTAACATGCTAGGTGGACTAAGTGAACAAGGTAATGGGAGCCAACAACTTGGAAGATAAGAGATTAACAACAATTTGCATAGATTTTGCTTCTTTATGGCCATATGAGTGGCAAATGTTGTAATCTATTATTGTATATGTCCTATGACATTATGAAAATATATAATTATGCTAATGTATCATGTACAAATGAGATTTAATGTTATATGTATGGCGTAATGCATTTTGAGTATGGAATGGCAAGGCTAGCATTATGTAACCTTATGTATAACTTGGGGTGGATGAGTGAGTTTGAGAAATCTGGGTTTGTCCAACTTTGAGGCATGTTTACAATGTCATTTTGGTGCATTCCCATATGCTCAAGTGGCCACACAAGCTTGGGAAGCAAAATTGGACACTTTGATGCTAGTAGAAACCATAAAAATGACCAAACCGGAACTCTATAGCACAAATTGACCAAATGAATGAATCTTCCCATGAAATTTGGCATACATGTAGAAATCATTGAGAGATTTTTTGGATGCTAAAGTGCAGAAAAACCAAAGCTCTATAGAATTAATTATGAATTTTCAAAGTTGGGATTTTTCTGCTGTTCTGGTGCATGTACTGTTCATATGGTCAATTTTGTGTTCTGTCTTATCTGAGGGTCAAATGGTGTCCAATTCTTGTGCAATTTTACAGGCATAAACTAGAGGTTATACCAAGATCATCTCATTTAGAGGTCTAAGTAGAGAGTTATGAATTTTTGAAGTTTAGTGTCAGTACCAGTAGCGCCACTTGACCTCCTATATTGTTCTATCATAATTCAGTTCCTAAATGAACTTGGTGTGGTTTAGAGATATTTTTCCCTTAGAGTTACATCTGTAGCTTCTCATAATGATCAAATTTGCATGATTTTGATTTTTATAGAATTATTTTTGAATTTTTAAAATTTATGATAGTAACCTGTGACAGTAGCCCAGACAGCTAAGACCTTGGGTGCTTTTCGAATGTCAAATGTCTTCTACTTGATGTCCTATGACCTAAAATTATTTTTAACATAAAGTAGGCATCTGTATATTTGCAAAATAGTAAAGAATGCATGATTTCAATGTTTTTAGAATTAGTTATGATTTTTCAAAATTTATGATAAAAATCTGGAAACTCTGGCCGAGGCTGCACTATGGTGTTTTGTGTGTTTCTTTCACTTGCACGAGTTCTAGTCCACTTCCTTAGATGGTTTTGAATTTTATTAGTGTAATTAAATATGAGAATGAGTTAAATGAGTTCATATAGTCCACGAGACATTGAATGAAAAATTCATATGCTATGCAACGCAAAAATACTCATTATTTTAATGTCATTTTCCTTGCTTCTTCATGAAATATATGGTATGAGACATGGAGATAGCATGAGTTAAGCTAGAGAGTTATGGTATTACATAGTGAAATTCCTAATTATAAGTATAAGTAAAAGACAACTTGGAAGGAGTTGAGTTCTAACGAAATTTCACTAATCTTAGCCCACTAAATCTGGTGAAAATGAGCATAATCAATGATGAAAAGCCACCTAAAAAATCTACATAGAGGAAGCATCATTTAGAAGGCTTTAAGTGCACTTTAAATGGCCTAATTCATAGTTTAAAATTCATAAAAGTAAATTTAAGTAAGTATGAGTCATGATTGATGATGTTGTGCTCAACCTTGATGTTATAAGCCAAATTAGTGGAGACCACTCCACATGAAAGTAGTGAGGTTGAATTAGAACCACTAAGATGATAAAGTTTGAGTAGGTGGTTTTGGCATTAGGTTAAACATATTCCAAGTAGCTTACTCTTCCATACCTTACATGCATGAATGATTGTTTGGCTTAAAGTGCATTGCTATGTATTGATTTCCTTGATAACATGCTTATTGATATCTTGTTATAGTTTCATATATATTCTTTATGTATGCTTAAGGGGCTAAGGCTTAAAGCTAAAAGGGTAAGGGAATGGATGCAATATTCTCCCAAATCCCATAAAGAAGAGCTTAAGCCATAGTTGAGATTTCATAGCCATGATAGAGGTTAAATAAGGTTAAGTAAGAACATCTATGTTGGTTTTATGTCTCTATGTGTAGTCTCACATGCTTGCTTTTTCATTGCTTGCAATATCATATATGTGTAGTTTGGTTAGACTAAGTAAATGCTACTGAGATTCTCCCAAATCTCACTCTCTTTCCATTTTCCTGACTAACTAGTGTCAGGTGTAAAAGCTAGCCAAGGAAGGGACTAGTTGCAAGAATGAGTAAAGAGAATCCTAAGGCAAATAGCCTATGAAGATAAACTCATTGTAATTAGCTATTGCAAATGCAAACATATGTAATTATTTATTTAAATGTTATGAGTTATTAGTTTATGATTTCATGTATATATGATATTTCTTAAATACTATATACCTTTACCCTTGTATGTAAAGTTAGTAGTAGGTGTTTGCAAATGGCATAGTATATTATTAACATGAAATCATATATATAATGTTTATAAGTATTGAATTGGGCCAACTGATAACTGAGCCCTAAAGGGCAAGATTATAAATGCTAAATATAAGATACTATGTATAGGTTCATATACTATGGAAATGGGCTATATTTGTAGCCAATTAATGGCTTAAAGCCTTATATTACAAGGGAAGACTCTATTGGAATCTATATAGAATTTATATCACCATGGATAGGTAGGCGATCTAAATTGAGCCATTAATTGATTGTTAAATCATGGATATAAGTAAAAATGATTGATGGGAAAGAAAAAGATTACCTCTAAAATCAAGCTAATGACCATACCATGAAGAAATTGCCTAGACTCCATGCTTTTTCTTCCTTGTTCTTCTTCTTCTTCATTTTGCCCCACCTATGGACAGCCAAGAAGGATTGGATTTTGAGTAGAACTAAGGATGAATCTTAGTAATTAAGGTATGGGAATTAAGATTATGCAAAGAGAACAAAGTAAAAACCATTAAATTGCAAGTTAGAATAGCTAGGGATTCAAAAACTTAACTAAAAATCTGATTTGATACAAGATTTCCTAGGTTAAAGTGAGTATTTGTATGAGCTCCTAAGACCCCTAAAGACCTCCCCACATGCATTTCCCATCAAGGAAACAAAGGAAGCTTATTGATTCTCATTCTTGAAGCTTGTTTTGGCTTAGGATAGAACCAATACCTATGGATTGTTTAATTTCATTCAAGCTTGGTTTTGTATCATATATGATGGGAGAAGATGAGAGGAAGCTTTGAAAAATTTTTAGGAAGCCTAGGAAATGAAATGGTAGCATAGGTTTCATATTATGATCTAAAGAAGCAATATGTGGTTAGGGTCCTCATTTTGATTGTGTGATGATTCCAAAAGATTTAAATGGAGTCAAGAAACATAGATGGAAGGAAAAAAATGGAGCCAAGAACTTAAATTATTGATGTTGCTTCATTAGGTACATTTTGGAACCATAAATGAGCCATAAGACCAATCTAAGATTTAAAATGAATGTGTAGCTTTAGAAATTACTTCAATAGTATAATTGGTTTCTATATAATGTGTTTAGGCCAAAGGAAGCAAGTTCCACCTACTTATGGGTGCTTAGCCAAGAGAGAGGAACTATTTTGAAGAGTTAAAGTGTGTCATGGCAAGCAAGGTAGCTTTCTCCTCCTTCTTTCATACGTGCTTGAGTGTTTTTCTTGTCTTGAATGTGTGTGTGTATGTTTAAAGCCATGAAATATGTTTCTAGCAAGCATTCACATGCCATGGTATCTTAATGCTTTACTTATGTATTGAAATGATGCTTTTGGTTTGCTTGAGCTTTGTGAAGCCAAAAGTCCTTTAGTTAGGGTAAGGATGAGCCAAAAGTCCCTAAGGTTGGGTGAGACAAAGCCAAAAGTCTCTAACAAGAGTGAAGCTTAGTCAAAAGTCCCTTGAAAATGGGTGAGGTAAGTCTAAAAGCCCCAAGGAGAATGGGTGAGCCTAAACCAATGCTTGTGCAAGCTTATGTATGTTATCTATGTCCTTATAAATGAAGAGAATGCTTTATGCATGATTGGGAATTCCATGTTGGCATACATGTATCTAAACTTAAAACTTGCATCAAGTATGTATGTTTGAAAGGGAGATGAGCTATTGGGATTCTTAGAATCTCATTCCTCCCTCTCCTTTGCCCTAACATGTCTAGGTGGATCAAGTAAACAAGGAAATGAAGGCCACCAAGTTGGAAGATGAGAGAATGACAAGAACAGTGCTATTTTGTTCATTTTGTAGCTATTTTGATGGTATATGATGTAATCTCATGATGAATATAATGTATAACCATTTGAACATGAGTAAATATATGACTATTTGATGTATGTATGAGAACTAGAGCCAAATAAATGATATTGCATGGTTTTAGTAATGAATGGCAAGGGTAGCATATATGTAATCTTATTTACATCTTGAGGTGGATTAGTGGAATTATGAAATTTGGGTTATTAGCCCTTTGAGCCATGTTTGTTAGAGTATTTTGATGCTTTCCTACGTGCTCATATGACCATAGGAATAGGAGAAGCCAATATGGACCTGCTAAGACTCTTATGAAGCATAAAAATTGACCATTTGCAACCCTATGTACAATCTAACTAAATGGACGAATTTATTTATGAAATTTGGCATGTATGTAGAGATCATATAGAGCTTTTGGGAAGCTAAAGTCAGAGAAATTGGAGCTTTACAGAATTAATTATGAATTTTCAAAGTTGTCATTTTTTTACTATCCTAATATAAGCACTGTTCATATGGTCAGATTGGGTTTCAATGTCATCCATGGCTCAAATATAGTCCAATGAATGTGAAATTTTATAAGAATAGACTAGACATTCCCTTGACTTGTAGCAACTAGAAGCACCTCATTTAGAGGTCTGAGCAGAGAGTTATAAATTTTTGAAATTTTTGTGTCAGTATCAGGAATGCCAGTTGAGCTTGGGTACTATTCCATCAGTTTTCAGTAGGTAAACGTGGTTTTCATGGTCTGAATGTATTTTTTCCTTAAATTTAACATCTTTATCTTTCCAAATTGGTGTATTTTTCTAGAATTATATTTTTTTGGAATTAGTTATGCATTTTTGAAGTTTATATTAGTAACTTGCATAAGAAATACTGGCAGCCTGACCTATGTTGCTTTTCTATTGTCAAACATCATCCAAATGATCTTTTTATGGCTTGAAATTATTTTATTATAAAGTTAACATCTAGAGGTTTCCGGAAAGCTATGCATTGCTTGATTTCAATTTTTTAGGATTTAGTTATACTTTTCCAAATTTGCACAAGAAATCTGCCAAATTGGACTCGAAATTGACTTGTATTATTTTGTGTAAATATGCTATAAGCTCGAGTTTATGGCAACTTTTTGAGATGGTTTTGGATTGTATGTATGTAATTAAATAGGGGAATATGATGGATGAGTTCATATGATCCACAGGACATAAAATAAAAATTTTATCCGCTACGTAACGCAAAAATAATTGAATATTTTAATGAAGTTTTCTTGAAAAACTTGTGAGATCAATGGAAGGAGGTTAGAATATGGTTAAGGTGTAACATTTGGTTTTGTTAAACAATGAAAATGGGTGAGTTTTCAAAGCAAGTCCCTTGAAATGAATTAGTTAAGGTCCTAAAAAATTTGAGTAACATTCTAGACTCCTAAAAATGAGAATCCTAGCCTCAGACGAAAGGAAAAACGGAGCTAGAATGAAGAAACAAATTTTCACGGAAATCTTATGAAATGTAATGGTATTTTCATAATTTTGAGCAAACTTTGGAATTCACATAGGAGAGCTTTTTAAATGAAAGTTTGAGTTTTTCGGGGTTCTCAGAGGCCCTGAAAACCATAGGAGGCCTCGGGGACAGTTAAATCCCCTCCAGTAGATGTTTTCCAATGTCAGTGTATCTAAACTTTGATGGATTCGTTTAAGAAGGTTTCAACTCTGATTTGAGTGATTCTAAAAGCATTTTATTAAATTGGAAACCTAATTTTATCATAGAAAAGACGGTTCTAAAAAAGGAGCTAAAACAAAAGAGAAACAAAAATGCCAAGAATGAAGGGCAAAATGAGAATTTTTGAAAAGTGTAACTTCCTCCACCTATATATAGGTGGTGCCCCACTCTCTCCTTCATTTAGACTCAGAATGTTTTGCCCAATTTCAGAGAAGAAGGCTGGGGTTTAGGCGCACCAAGGGGAAAGAAGAAGAAGGAGAAATCCAAGCTTTAAGGTATAATTTTTTGGTAGTTTTTCATGCTTTCTTCCATCCAAACCTCCTCTCCTTCATTCTTCTTTGTTTCCTTTGATTAAAATGAAGTTTACAAATCTGATTTAAGGGAGAAACTTAGGGGAAATTTCGGATTTGAAGAGGGGAGCTTGGAGAAAGCAAGATTCAAGTGAGAAAAAGCAAGAAAACAAGGTAATTTCTCCTCCTATAGTAGATACCTTTGGTCTCCCTGCTTCTATATTTTGCCTAGCCTAAGGAACCCTAGGAGGATTTGAATTTTAGGTAGAACCAAGGGTGAATCTAAGGAAAAA